>WWNC01000065.1:0-52500 GCA_011125475.1 Melanerpes aurifrons
AAACTGTCTTAGAAGTGTCTCTGTCCTTCCCTCTCTCTAGATACTGGCCTCCTGAGCCCATGGCAGACTTGCACAGAGCTACTGCGAGCACCACTCTGCACGGCCTCAGCTGCAGACTGGGGGGTTTCAAGCACAGGCACCCCAGGGGAAGAATCCAAACCTAACCTTGCAGCTGGCCTTAGAGCTCCTCTTTGGAAAACTGTCGCTGCCAGGCCCCACAAACCCAACATCCTCTGTCAGCAACCTGGATGTAAGAGCTGAAAAGTGTCAACAGAAACTGTGATCGGATGGCCCAGGAAGATCCTGCCAGTCTGAACGCAGACCTGGAATGCACCAAGAAACTCTGTTAGCAACTTTGTGTGTGTGTGTGTGTACATGGCTTTAGCAGTAACAAAGCAGAACCGATTCCCAAAAGGTTTTCACTGCATTCCCAGGGCAAGTAGAGGCTTGCTCTGGCTGGAGTTAATATCTTTCAAACAGGCAGCACCTGTCTGAATGCTGGATTCACAGAAGTATGCCTAGGCAGAGCACACAAGCAGGCTCCGTGTCCGGCACAGCCCTGAGGGCACTCGCCAGCTAGCAAACAAGCATCACACAGCAGCATGTGGGGGTAAGACAACTGGAAGGGTAAAAGTGAGAACACTCAGGGGTAGGAATAATAGTAATAGCAATAATAAGAATAGCAGAAGTCCTAAGCAGGATAAGGAATGGAACAACCTCCCTTCAGGGAGTCGTAGAAAGCAAGAAGGTCTCCCCTGAGCCTCCTCTTCTCCAGGCTAAGCAACCCCAGCTCCCTCAGCCTCTCCTCACAGGCCTGTGCTCCAAACCCCTCCCCAGCTTTGTTGCCCTTCTCCGGACACCTTCCAGCAACTCAACGTCTTGCTTAAACGGAGGGGCCCAGAACTGGACCCGGGACTCAAGGCGTGCCCTAACCAGCGCCAAGTGCAGGGGCAGAGTGACCTCCCTGCTCCTGCTGGCCACACTGTTCCTGATATTGGCCAGCTTGCCAGTGGCCTTCTCGGCCACCCGTGCACGCTGCTGGTCACGGACCAGAAGACAGGGATCAGAAGAGTCTTTGGCCAAGCTGTAAACCTTCTAAACGTGCAGCCAGCTTTAAGCAGGGTGGTCACAGCCTCCTCTGTGCAGCCTGACTGGAGGCCCAAGGGCGTGCAGCGGTGTAAATGCAGAGGAAGCCAAACAAGGGAAGCAGATTAACTGCATCGACACAAAATGTTCTCTCTGATCTGAAAATGTCCGCTCTAAATAGAAAGAACACTGTAAGAAGGTTGTGTTATTCGTCACCTGAATGGGATGGAAAACTCAGCCATCATGAAAAACTCAATTATTCCCATGGAGATTGGTAAGAAGCAACTGTGGGACACCTTCTGGAACTCCTTTTAGCTGCCATAAGGATTGCCTCTTGCAGCAGTTCATCTTGCATAGTTCTGATGAGACCCTAAGAACTGGCTGAAATGGATACTGTCGGAGAGTGGTTTCAAACTGCTGAGGGCACTACATTTACATTCCTCTGCCCTAGAGGCATGAAAGGAAAAGAGCCATAAAATTACACACACACACACACACAGAGACAGACACCTATTTAGGTAAACGAGGGGGCCTCTAGAAAAATGAGAAGTGCTAAAAAAGAACAAAGACATGAAAAGGAGAATTTTAAGAGATGAAACTTTTAAAGGTGTAATGGAGACTTTGTAAAGCTCGTGACAAGAAATAAAATCATCTTACTGACAGAAAGCAGAATAAGGAAACTCCCCAAACCAAAATCTTCTTCACACAGTCAACGCTGTAGCCGTGCCAGGAAGATGTGAATATCACGAGCTCTGAAACTTCCGTGCTGGATCAAGCCAAGACTGAAAACGGTTCAGAGGACAGGCTCGTGAAAGGCACGAAACCAGTAACGAGCCCTTTGCCCCTGCCCATCGGAAGCAGAATGTCTGCCAGAGTCTGCAGAGCTGACAGATGATGCAGGGCTAAAAGGACAACTCAAACCGAGTTCTTCAAATTGATACCGCTGCAGAGCTTAGGAAGATTCCCACAGTGGCTGTATCCCTAGCCAAAGATGGCCTGCAGGAACTCTCTGAAATCAAAGTGTCAACAGAAGTGATTTGAGGCCAGAGAGATCCATGGATAGCAACAAACTGCCAAGACAAGACGGTATCAACTCAGGGCTTCTTCGCAACACTCAACTATGACCTTGTCATTTGATCACAGATCTTCCTGACGGTCTTGTTGAAGTCAGCTCCGGGGTGAGAAGAATAAGCTAGCAAATGTCACGTCATTTTTCTCCAAAGGACCCCGAGACAAATTCAGGAGGGGAAACGTGGGGAAGAAGTAGACCATGAAGAAGCTGCACGTCTGATCCTTTACAGCTAGATTAGTAGAATTAAAGTCGCAGACAGAGCTAGAGAGAAATACCAAAGCAGGAACACAACTTAATTGTACTAAGTTGTCAGAAAGAATCAATTCATGTATCGCTAAGGTACTCGACCAATGGCTGAAATGAAGTCAACAGTCGTGGATTATCAACACAAACTTCTGCCTCTGGACTTACAGCTACCCGAGAGACGGTGGATTAACACATACCTAAAGGACAGGAAACAACAGGAGGAGAAAAAGATCGCTTGGAGCAACAAAAGTCCCACCAGTTTTGAAAGGTTGCAAAAGCTCCTGGCACAACTAGCTGGGCGGTACAAAGGCAGAGGCAACATAGACAAGGCTACGCAGAGGGGAAAAGGACACATGCAAATTGTCACTGTCTATGAACAGTGGAACCTCTACACTAGCTATCTTGAACCCAGGAAAGGCACTTGGAGATCCACTGGATGCACCTCAGAAAATGCCAGTTCAGCGACAAACAAAACCAACCAAATCAACCAAATGCAAAGCCCCAGGGATGATCAGGGCAGAAAATCACAACACAGAAGTCCTTCCCAGAGCAAAGTCATTGTCAGAGCCTTAGGTGAAAGTATAGTGGAGGGGGTTTCATTTTGGGGTTTCTTTTAACATAGGACTACACCTTGGGATTCATCGTTACAGCTTACTTTGCATGCCGACAGCGGAGGCGAGTTCAAGAACAAGTGAAGAAGATCAATGGAAACTCATAAAGGGCTGTAAACCATGGAGATACAAGCTCTGCTTTAGGAAGTCCCCTAAGCCACACAAAGCTGAAGAAGTACCCTGAGGAGTATGCTAGCCTGCACCTGCTGGTTTGGTGTGTAATTGAAACCGGTAGGGCCCAACACTCGACTGAAAGAAAGGAAGACACGGCTGGGCTCGGGCCTTTGATCTAATCCTCAACAGCCACCAGTGACACCAGAATGCTGAGAAATGCCATTTCCCCAATAGATGGAGTCACCTGCTCAGACAGCAAAAAGCAGTCTCGGGCACAGGAGGCTCCTGGCAACAGCCAGCCTGCTCTTCTGACCCGAGTGCCACAGAAGGGTATAAGAGCAGATCACCTCGAGGGCCACCGCACGGACCGTAGAGGACACAAGGTGCTTGTGCCTAACAGAAAAGATGTGTGAAAAGCAGGTGTTGCATCACTAACCTAATGGCCCTCTGTGACCAGGGGACCTTCATCCCAATCCCATCACCGGGTGGAAAAGATTTCCTGCTGGTCGCTGTAAGGCAGGACTTGAACGCTTTCCCTAGCAAGTTTCTCTGAAAAGAAAATGGGGAATGAGACTTGAAGGAGTAAGGAGGAGATGAAGAAGATGGACTGTAGCACAGGCCATCTCACCAGCTACAGACATTTTCCCCTGCCCATGTGCTCTGTGGACTGAGAAGAGTTCCCTTCTTTTGGCGTGAAAGCACTGGCTTCAATGAAAGAGCTGGCTCCTCCTGAAGGGCAAGTATGAACGGAGCTCTCAAAGTACCACACTTCAGAGCCTCCTACTTGCTAGCACTAAGACAATTGTTCATGTAGAACGACTGGCCACTCACTTCAACAAACCCCATAGAACTGGCTCCTATCAACTCTCCAGAAGACATTGCTGCACTAGCTTGGCTGCCTGACCGGCTCAGTTCAGGTGGCTTAGGATCTCACAGAGGGTACCACAAGAACTGAGGGGACTGCAGTCTTTGCAGCTTCAACTTTCCTTCTCTGCTACTTCTTTTTTCAGATGGATTTGTTTTCAAAGGGATTGCTGGACAGCAGAACAGGATGGATGGCTGGGCCCCAAGAGCGGTGGGGAACAGAGTTAAACCCAGCCGGGGGACGGCCGGGCACAAGTGGTGTTCCCCAGCACACAGAGGTGAGAGAGTGAGTCCAGAGAAGGGCCACAAAGCTGGGGAAGGGTCTGGATAACAAGTCTTATGAGGAGTGGCTGAAGGAACTGGGACTGTTTAATCTGCAGAAGAGGAAGCTGAGGGAATTATGGTGTGGTCTGGCTTCAGCTCTCAACTAGTTCCATGTTGAACAAGGACAGCTTGTACTCACAGAAGGCACTGGCTGCTTGGGTTCAAGGTTCCTGTAGAGCTCAGGCTATCTCTCTTCATTAGTGAGGTCGTCCTGTCACCTAGGCAGAGAGAAGAAAATGCAGCTATGAAATTAGACCACCGGAATCGTGAGACTCGTTCTGCGTGCGACTCCAGGAGAATCCAAACCTAACCTTGGAGCTGCCCTGAAGAGCTCCTCATAGCTTGAGGAGTAGCAGAGCAGGAACAATTCCCAAAAGGTTTTCACTGCATTCCTGGGGCACTTGAAGGATTGCCCTGGCTGTAGTTAATACCTAGAAATTCCTCTCCAAATCTTTGCAGCACAGCAAGGAAATTGAGGGATGGGAAGGCGATATGTACTTACACGTTAGGCAAGAATTGGCTTTGCAAACTAATCTCTCTAACTGTTGGATATGCACTGAACTTCCTCGAGGCCAAATGAGGATCCCTTTATTTGGGGAAGCCTCAATGAATTGGACTTGGGGGGCATCAGACTGGGTGACTACATCTGAGAGTAACTTCCACAATTGTCAGCATGGGAAAGATAGCTCAGAAAGCCTGGGTCCAAAGTTTGACTTAAGAAAATATAGTATAGGAATATACTGTTGGCTGGGAGAAAGGGGGGAACTGATGAGCAGAAAAGTCTCATTAACAGAACAACAGAGTTGATAAGAATTTTCCGCTTGTTAGCTGAAATGCCGGAACGCAGGGAGGGGGAGAGGGGTTGGCAGACAGCCTTTGGATAGATAAGGAATACCAGGATTTGTCAGTGATTCATTCTGTTAGCCTTGGACAAGATGCTCTGTTGTATAAGATAAAGGACACCTGCATGATATGTATACTTCTGCTCTTTTTAGCTAGATAAGCTTTGTATAGATAGGAAGCATCTGGACCTCTGTCATTCTAGACAGAGAACTTTTTGTATAAAAGTTTGCCCAAAACTCTCTGAAGACACACAGCTCTTTTGAAATTACTCTACCTGTGTCAGGCGCCAGAACAGAAGCACGATACAAGAGACTTACTGAGTCTCTTGTGTGTCTTTCTCTAAGCCATTAGCAACGCTGTTTGCAGCACAAACCCAAACCCAAACCCACCCCGAGACACCCCCAGCTCCCACGGGAGCCTGCAGAGACCTCCCAAAGGGTCCGTCGGAGGTGCCCAGCTGCCTCTCCACGACCCTTGATCCTTTCAGATGGCCCCACCAGAACTTTACATTTCCCCAGACCCTTTTAGGTGTCCCCAGACCTCCTCCGTCACCCCCAAAAGCCCTGCCGATGGCCCAAAATCACCTTCAGACGCCGGAAGGAACACACCTGGGAGTCCCGGGCCGGCAGCGACACCGGAAACCGCGCTGCAAGCTCCCCGAATGCGCCAGGACCCCTTGCCCCGCCAAAGGACGGCGGTTCGCAGGCACCCTGGGGCACAGAACGGCGTCAGGCGCCGAATCAGGGCTCTCGGCGACCGGTGATGCTCCAAAGCTGCTCAGTGCGGCGCCCGCCCCCGCCGCAGATCAGCGGGCGCAGCCCGCGAGGAGGGCGCGTGCGCGGGACCGGACCCGCTGCGGCGCAGGCGCCGTATCCATAGCGACGACCGGGACGCTGCCCCCTGGCGCGAGCAGAGCCGGGCTAGGGCGCAGGCGCCGTATCCATAGCGACCACCGGGACGCTGCCCCTCTGGCGCCAGCAGAGCCGGGCTAGGGCGCAGGCGCCGTATCCATAGCGACCACCGGGACGCTGCCCCTCTGGCGCCAGCAGAGCCGGGCTAGGGCGCAGGCGCCGGATCCATAGCGACGCTCGAGTCAAGCTCTCCGCCCTCCGCTCTTCCCCTAAGAATTTTCGAGCATTCAGCGCAGTTAGGCTGCAGAAATTAGCTCCCCCGGGGCGGCACACGCCGCGGCGCGGCTGCACTGCCGGCCATTACACACAGAGTTGAGCACTGAGCTCCCCCGGGGCGGCACACGCCGCGGCACGGCTGCACTGCCGGCCATTACACACAGGGTTGCAGCATTGAGCTCCCACGGGGCGGCACACGCCGCGGCACACGCCGCGGCACGGCTGCACTGCCGGCCGTTACACACCGGGTGGCAGCACTGAGCACCTCCCTGGGCGTGGGCAGCAGCCGGGCCCCCACGTGGGTTTTATTTTCCAATGCTAAAAGCCTTTTAGAAGCAGAGAGGGCAGACAGGGGTCGTTTCCAAAGCTTTCTTACGCACCAGTCACGCCAAGCCCTCCCTCTCCAGCTGCAAACCACGGGCTCTATAGATGCTCCCATTGGCTCCATAGGCCTCTAGAGAGGCTCCCATGGGCTCTATAGACACTCCCATTGGCTCCATAGGCCTCTAGAGAGGCTCCCACGGGCTCTATAGACGCTCCCATTGGCTCCATAGGCCACTAGAGAGACTCCCACGGGCTCTATAGACGCTCCCATTGGCTCCATAGGCCACTAGAGAGGCTCCCACGGGCTCTATAGACACTACCATTGGCTCCATAGGCCACTAGAGAGGCTCCCACGGGCTCTATAGACACTACCATTGGCTCCATAGGCCTCTAGAGAGGCTCCCACGGGCTCTATAGACGCTCCCATTGGCTCCATAGGCCACTAGAGAGACTCCCACGGGCTCTATAGACGCTCCCATTGGCTCCATAGGCCACTATAGATACTCCAACGGGCTCTATAGAAGAACTGGACACAGGACTCAAGGTGTGGCCTATCTAGGGCTGAGTACAACACTTTGTGCCTTACTGAAAGTGGAAAAAGTATCACCAAGATGACACACTTGAGTTGCTGCTTTGTTTATCAGACCTCAAAGCATGTGTACCAATGGCTCAAGCACAGCAAAAGCAGATGCACAAAACACTCCTCATTCATATAATCCTCTTTCAAGTCAACAAGACTACCAGTAGTACAAAAGCTGAGTGTGCACAAGCATTTACAGGATCAAGGCCAGCATTATTTGTGAGCTGCCTTCTCCACTCAGTCATCAAGGAAAACAACGCCATGTCTACCCTAATTTTGTTACCAAATCATAATAAAGTTCCAAACTGCAAACAGCTGAGTGTGTAACACTTTGCCAGAAACAGTGGCTGTGTCACAGGGGGGCTGCTCTTCAGGTTAGCTCAAACAAGCAAGTATTCAGTAGGTTACACAGCACTAATGGTTTGTAGGAGTGTTAGAACTATAGGTGATCTGACTCTGAACATAGCCATGTTTTGAAGATCAAAGTGGTCTAGATTGGAAGGGACCTCCAAAGGTCATCTAGCCCAACCCCTTTGCAGTCAGCAGGGACATCCTCAACTAGATCAGGCTGCCCAGAGCCCTGTCCAGCCTCACCTTGAATATCTCTATGGAAGGGCGGCAACCTGTTCCAGTGTTCCACCACCCTCAGAGTGAAGAACCTGTTCCTAACATCCAATCTAAATCTGCTCTGCTCTAGTTTGAAACCATTGCCCCTGCTCCTGTCCCTGCAGGCCTTTGCAAACAGTCTCTCTCCATCCTTCTAGCCCCTTTCAGGTCCTGGCAGGCTGCTCTTAGGTCTCCCAGGAGCCTTCTCTTCTCCAGGCTGAACACCCCCAGCTCCCTCAGCCTGTCCTCAGAACAGAGGTGCTCCAACCCCCTGATCATTTTCATGGCTCTCCTCTGGACCCTCTCCATCAGCTCCATGTCCTTCCTATACTGAGGGCTCCAGAGCTGTCCACAGTAATCCAGGTGAGGTCTTCCCAGAGCAGAGCACAGTGGCAGAATCACCTCTCTGGATCTGCTGGCCACACATCTTTGGATGCACCCTGGGCTGCCATTGGCATAAAAGAACACACACATTCATCTGAGCCGGGAGAAGAGTTTCTTAATGGCACCACCTTTTCCTGCAGCATAATTGCATGCTCAGTGTAGGTGCCATGTCACTGAAATGATGGGCTGCACAATTTGCTCAGGAAAAGGCTGCATTTTATTCTAATCTCTTTGTCACTCCAATATTCATGCATTTTCTATAAACAAAGCATTACAAAACACTGACATCCTGTTGACTTGCTAACTAGGCTATGAACTTCTGCAGTACTTCTGTCGTTCAGTCTGAAAAAGCAAAGACTTCTTTACACCACATGGCAGACTTAAAGGTGGTACTTCTAGGCTGAAAATGGTAATTAATAATCTTTCCTGTTAAATAAGGCTAGGGGGAATGGAGAAAAACTAGAAATGGGGAGATTCAGAGCGGATGTTAGGAAGAAGTTGTTCCCCATGAGGGTGGTGAGAGCCTGGCACAGGTTGCCCAGGGAGGTGGTGGAAGCCTCCTGCCTGGAGGTGTTTGCAGCCAGGCTGGCTGTGAGCAACCTGCTGTAGTGTGAGGTGCCTCTGTCAGGGGGTTGGAACTGGCTGAGCCTTGAGGTCCCTTCCAAGCCTGACAGTTCTGTGATTCTGTGATTTTTGTTGACTTCCTGGAACGAGTCCAGAGAAGGGCAACAAAGTTGGTGAGGAGTTTGGAACATAAGCCCTATGAGGAGAGGCTGAGGGAGCTGGGGCTGCTTAGCCTGGAGAAGAGGAGGCTCAGGGGAGACCTTCTTGCTCTCTACAACTACCTGAAGGGAGGTTGTAGCCAGGCAGAGGTTGGTCTCTTCTCCCAGGCAGCCAGCACCAGAACAAGAGGACACAGTCTCAGGCTGCACCAGGGGAGGTTTAGGATGGATGTTAGGAAGAAGTTCTATACAGAGAGAATGATTGCCGATTGGAATGGGCTGCTTCAAACTAGAGAAGAGCAGGTTTAGATTGGATATCAGGGAGAAGTTCTTCGCTGTGAGGGTGTTGGAACAGTGGAACAGGTTGCCCAGGGAGGTGGTTGAGGCCCCATCCCCAGAGATATTCAAGGTGAGGCTCAACAGGACTCTGGGCAGCCTGATCTAGTTGAGGATGTCCCTGCTGACCGCAGAGGGGGTTGGACTGGATGACCTTCGGAGGTCCCTTCCCACCCAGACCATTCACCAAGAAACATGAAGGTGCTCAAAATACCCAAGTGCTTTATTGTCAAGGCTCTGCCTGTCCACTGGGAGTTCTCTGCAGTCTTTCTAAACCTTTGCTCCAGAGAATTTGTGGCTCCTCATTGGTGATGTTCTGAATGGAGCCAAAGAGGTGTGGACAAAGCAGTCACTAAGTGGGAGGAAGGCAAATTGCCCTGTGTGTGTGCAGGGTACTGTCAGACTGTTCCACTTTACCAAAACATGAAATTAAATTAGTCATAGTGAGACAGCAATCCTTGGTCATGAGTAGAGGCAGAGCATGGTGAATAGCTTAGCCTTGTAAGGCATTTTTAAAATAGAACAAAAGAGTGTGTTGGAGAGCAGCAAGGGGCTTTCCTTCTCCCGCCCACAGGCTCTCCCAGTGTTCCTCAGGAAAAACAAAGGCAGTGCAGTCACTCTAGAGCAAGGGTTAGCAGCTCTGCAGTGCTGGTAAAATAAGCTGCATTACTCCTTCTGAAACTAGGGTTTAAGTCTCTAGGAAGAAAGAGACTGAACCAGAATACAGTGCCTCTTCTGAAGGAGGCAGAGGTTTCTGAGGGTGCACTGGAACACGTCCAGAGCAGGGCCCCGAGAATGAGCAGAGGGCTGGAGCTGCTCTGCTAAGAGGACAGACTGAGTGAGTTAGGGTTGTGCAGTCTGGAGAAGAGAAGGCTCTGAGGAGACCTAATTGTGGCCTTCCAGGATCTGAAGGGGACTCCAAGAAAGCTGGGGAGGGACATTTTAGGGTGTCAAGTATGTTCTTTAGGTGGGTTGGATTGATTGATGGGTTGGACGCGATGATCTTGAAGGTCTCTTCCAACTTGGTCTATCCTATCCTATCCCATCCCATTCCATTCCATGAATCATAGAACCAATAAGTTTGGAAGAGACCTCAAAGATCATCAAGTTCAACCTATCACCCAAGACCTCATGACTACTAAACCATGGCACAAAGTGCCACATCCAGTCCCCTCTTGAACACCTCCAGGGATGGTGACTCCACCACCTCCCTGGGCAGCACATCCCAATGGTGAATGACTCTCTCTGTGAAGAACTTTCTCCTCACCTCCAGCCTAAACCTCCCCTGGCACAGCTTGAGACTGTGTCCTCTTGTTCTGGTGCTGCTTGCCTGGCAGAAGAGACCAACCCCCACCTGGCCACAACCACCTTTCAGGTAGCTGTAGAGGGCAATGAGGTCACCCCTGAGCCTCCTCTTCTCCAGGCTAAGCAACCCCAGCTCCCTCAGCCTCTCCTCACAGGGTTGTGTTCAAGGCCTCTCCCCAGTCTTGTTGCCCTTCTCTGGACACCTTCAAGTATCTCAATGTCCTTCTTAAACTGAGGGGCCCAGAACTGGACACAGGACTCAAGGTGTGGCCTAACCAGTGCTGAGCACAGGGCACAATGACTTCCCTGCTCCTGCTGGCCACACTCTTCCTGATGCAGGCCAGGATGCCATTGGCCTTCTTGGCCACCTGGGCACACTGCTGGCTCATGTTTAGGCGGCTGTCGATCAGCACCCTAGGAATCAGAATGGAGTAAAAAACACACTTCAAAAACTAGGATTACTCTGATTCTTGTTTTTAACACAAGAACTGCAGGGAGGGAATTGTTGTGTGAAACTGTAACTGGGCATCTCTTCTTCTCAAGAAAGCCCAGAGAAGAAGAAAGTCATGCAATATGTAGCAGCAGGGATGTGTAGTGAGCTGTTCTGTTCATCCCATTAGAGGGCTTTAGAAAGTAAGATCCACAGCTGCTCTGTTTCTCCCCAGAGGGCTGTAACAGTGCAGTATTCACACACAAGATGCACATGCATGTGACACAGCCCTTCAAGCACAATTGTTGGTTCTTTTCCTTGCTGCGGGTGGGTGAAGCCCCAGTGCTCATAAAATGCCTCTTCTAAAGAAGTGAAAAACTGCTTGCCCAGTTTAGGGAATACAAATGAGGAATTATTCTACACTCATCCAAGAGCTTTGCTTCCTCCCCCCAAAACTGCCATAAACTATAAAATACTTAATAATACTGCAAACAACAACCATCACAAAAATTATTGCTTGCACTTTTCCAGATGAATTTGTACAAGTTACTGCTGCATTACCCCACAGGGATTTTAACTGTGTGTTACTCATGATCAGCTATTTGGAATGCATTAGATATGGTTACACTTAGGAAAGGGCTCAATGATGAGCTCAGAAAGATATAGAATCACAGAATTGTCAGGGTTGGAAGGGACCTCAAGGCTCAGCCAGTTCCAACCCCCTGCCATGGGCAGGGACACCTCACACTACAGCAGGTTGCTCACAGCCACAGCCAGCCTGGCTGCAAACACCTCCGGGGATGAGGCTTCCACCACCTCCCTGGGCAGCCTGTGCCAGGCTCTTGCCACCCTCATGGGGAAGAATTTCTTCCTAATGTCTAATCTAAAACCACCTTGCTCTGGCTTGGATCCATCCCCCCCCCCCGTCCTATCACTCCCTGACACCCTCAAAAGTCCCTCCCCAGCTTTCTTGGAGCCCCCTTCAGATACTGCAAGGCCACAATGAGGTCTCCTGGGAGACAACTTCTCTCCAGACTGCACAACCCCAACTCCCTCAGTCTGTCCTCACAGCAGAGCAGCTCCAGCCCTCTGCTCATCCTCATGGTCCTTCTCTGGACACCTCCCAGCACCTCCAAATCCTTCCTGGAACAGAAGCTCCAGAACTGGACACAGAGCTCCAGCTGTGGTCTCAGCAGAGTGGAGCAGAGAGGCAGAATCCCCTCCCTGGCCCTGCTGGCCACACTTCTCTTGCTGCAGCCCAGGCTCTGCTTGGCTCTCTTGGCTGCAAGTGCTCACTGCTGGCTCCTGTTGAGCTTCTCCTCCCCCAGCACCCCCAAGGCCTTTTCTTCTTCTATGCTTTAGCACTAGGATTACTTCCTTCCCTCCAACAAAGCTTTTCCTTACTGAAACTACCATGAGACAAAGACACAGAAGTCATCACACAGCAGACTTCAATTAAAGCACTGATTTTTTGATCACTAGAGAAAGTTTGGTTGACATCCTACATGTTTTTATTTACAGCAGCAACAGAGTGAAATGAATAGTTGAGATTGGGCATTTTTTGCACAGCAACCATCTGGAGAATCCCAGAGAAACCAGGCTACTTCTGGCTGTCAGAACCATCTGGGAAAAGGGCTTAGAGATCTGCCCCTGGTTGCACTGCAAACTGATCTCCCCTGCTCCACAGCAGCTGGCACTGCAGGTCCTGACCTAACACACTGCAGTCTGGGCTGAGTTAAACACAGATCTTCTACAGGCAATTAGCAACTATCACAGGATCACAGGATGTTAGGGGTTGGAAGAGACCTCTGGAAACCTTTCAGTCCAACCCCCCTGCCAGAGCAGGACCAGAGAATCCAGCACAGGTCACACAGGAACACATCCAGACAGGGCTGCAAAGGCTCCAGAGATGGAGACTCCACAACCTCTCTGGGCAGCCTCTTCCAGTGCTCTAAGACCCTCCCAGTGAAGAAGTTCTTCCTCATGTTGAAGTGGAACCTCCTGTGCTGGAGCTTCCATCCATTGCCCCTTGTTCTATCCCAGGGCACAAGTGAGCGGAGTCTGTCCCTGTCCCTTCCTTCCTGACCCCCAGCCCTCATCTACTGATAGGCATTAATCAGATCCCCTCTCAGTCTCCTCTTCTCCAGACTGTAATAATGATAACACCAGTAACAATACCAGCAACAACACTGAAACTTGTCTCTT
The DNA here is from genome assembly GCA_011125475.1 of Melanerpes aurifrons. Lineage (NCBI taxonomy): Eukaryota > Metazoa > Chordata > Aves > Piciformes > Picidae > Melanerpes > Melanerpes aurifrons. Next base: position 13,180 of record WWNC01000065.1, read on the forward strand.
CAAATCCTGTTTATGAGCCCCTGTGGGAACTGCAAGGCACTGTATAAAGCTACTTAAGGTAAATGGGAATTCACTGGGGAAGATTTAAACCAACAGCAGTTAATGCCCAGTCATTGGTGCTTCAGTTTTGGCTCAGACCAGGATGACTTTGGCACCAGTGGCCTATACTGTATTCTGGTTTATTGCTTTAGTGGTTCAATACCCAGAAGTAGAATAGAATAGACCAGACCAAACCAGGTTGGAGGAGACCCTCAAGATCATCGTGTCCAACCTATCATCCAACACCAGCTAATCAACTAAGTAGTGGCTACAGATACTGCATTAGGGGTTGATAGGACAGTAAAACCCCAGCTGCAGCAGAACAGAGAGCAGCACCATCTCAGGTATCCCAAAGACAGTGAATGATGACAGACTTAGGCAAGAAAGCTGGGGAGGGACTTTTGAGGGTGTCAGGGAGTGATAGGACTGGGGGGAATGGATCCAAGGTAGAGCAAGGTGGATTTAGGTTAGATATTAGGAAGAAAATCTTCCCCATGAGGGTGGTGAGAGACTGGCACAGGTTGCCCAGGGAGGTGGTGGAAGCCTCATCCCTGAAGGTTTTGAAGGCCAGGCTGGATGTGGCTGTGAGCAACCTGCTGTAGTGTGAGGTGTCCCTGGCCATGGCAGGGGGGTTGGAACTGGATAATTGTTGAGGTTCCTTCCAACCCTGATGATTTTGTGACACAGTGAAGCTTCTCCTGATGTAAGCAGCAGCACTGCCTCTGTTATTGGTTCCTTGAGCTTACTCCCTGGATCCATATTAGAGCATAGAGCTATAGATCTATAGGTCTGTACATCATAATTGAGCAGGGATGCACCAGCCCAGCTGTGGTGAACATCTCTGGCCAATGATAGTGGTTGAATATGCCCTGTTAGTTTAGCTTGTGTTGTCCCAGACTCCAATTTCTGTGGAAACCCTCATTGTGAATTAAAATCCTTCAAGTGAATTCTATTCTTAGCAGCAAAACAGATTTAGCACGTGCATGTCTGCTTAATTTGCCTACCCATTTTAGCATTCTTTGGGATTTAGGTCAGTAAATGTCTATTGCTTGTGACACCCCTCCTCCTATCTCCTTACTCTTCTTCTGGGATTCCCTTCTAGATTACTTTCTTCATCTAATCAGGGACTCTGTTTCTTAATTATTATTATTATTCCCCTCTGACCTTTGAGGCACAATTTCATTAGCTCCATTTGGTCCATCAGCAGAACAGGGCACTATTGCCCATAAAACCTCTGGGTTTCAGACAGTTCTCAATGTCTCAGCTTTTGGCCAGCACTTCGACAGCCTGGATACTTGTTTGGGCCTTTTGATTTGGGTTGTGTTCTGTGCATGGTATAACTCTGCACTCTACCCTTGCCTCCATCCAGTTTCCTGAGACAAAAAGGATCCCTCCAGTAAGTGCACACTCCTTACCATCCCCTCTCTCTTCTCAGCATGAATCACAGAATTATTGAGCCTAGAAAATACCTCTGAGATCACCAACCACAGCCCATGACCTAACACCACCACATCAGCTAAACCATGCCACCAAGATCCACATCCAAGTTTGCCTTAAACACCTCCAGTGATGGCAACTCCACCACCTCCCTGGGCAGTCCATCCCAGTCTCTCATTCTCCTTTCCATCAGGAAGTGCTTCCTGACATCCAACCTAACCCTCCCCTGGCACAGCTTCAGACCATGTCCTCTCCTCTTGTCACAAGCTACCTGGCACAAGAGCCTGACCCCCACCTGACTATAGCTTCCCTTCAGGGACTTGTAGAGAGTGATAAGGTCCTCCCTGAGTCTCCTCTTCCCCAGGCTGAACACCCCCAGCTCCCTCAGCCTCTCATCAGCCTTTCCCTCCAGCCCCCTCCCCAGTCTCATCACTGAAGTCTCAATGACTTCTTTTTCTCTTGTTTGCTCTTTTGCATGACAGGATTCCTATAAGCCTTTAGATATTTTGCTGCTCTAGGGTGGAAAGGATTGTAGGCAGGTTTCTTTAGTACCAATCAGAGCAGACTGGTGCATCAGAGATTATACCAATCACCCACTGTGGCACTGGGAACATCTCTAGGTCTGCAACAGCTTCATTCCTAACCCAACACATCACAGAGGAGCACCTCCAAGGCCAAGGATGTGGCAACCATGACTATTCATCAGGGACCTGGGGGGACTGGTTGATAGTAGGCTGAACATGAGTCAGCAGTGTGCCCAGGTGGCCAAGAAGGCCAATGGCATCCTGGCCTGTATCAGGAATAGTGTGGCCAGCAGGAGCAGGGAAGTCATTCTGCCCTGTACTCAGCACTGGTTAGGCCACACAAAATACAGAATTAACCAGGTTGGAAAAGACCTTTGAGGTCACTGAGTCCAACCTATCACCCAGCACCATCTCACCAACTAAACCATGGCACCAAGTGCCTCAGCCAGGCTCTTTTTAAGCACTCCAGTGATGGTGACTCCACTACCTCCCTGGGCAGCACATCCCAATGGCCAATCTCTCTATGAGGAACTTCTTCCTCACCTCCAGCCTAAACTTCCCCTGGCACAGCTTGAGACTGTGTCCTCTTGTTCCGGTGCTGCTTGCCTCAAAGAAGAGGCCAAGCCCCACCTGGCTAAAACCTCCCTTCAGGGAGTTGTAGACAGCAATGAGGTCTTCCCTGAGCCTCCTCTTCTCCAGGCTAAGCAACCCCAGCTCCCTCAGCCTCTCCTCACAGGGCTGTACTCCAGATCCCTCCCCAGCTTTGTTGCCCTTCTCTGGACACATTCAAGTGTTTCAATATCCTTTTTAAATTGATGAGCCCAGAACTGGACACAGGACTCAAGGTGTGGCCTAACCAGTGCTGAGCACAGGGCACAATGACTTCCCTGCTCCTGCTGGCCACACTGTTCCTGATGCAGGCCAGGATGCCATTGGCCTTCTTGGCCACCTGGGCACACTGCTGGCTCATGTTCAGACTGATGTGTCAAACCCACAGGAGAATACTTTGCAGATGCTATTTACTCTTGGTAGTGGTCAATGAAGTAAGCAGCACTGTACAGCACATGGTGCAGGCTGCAGTGCTGAGCTACCTTGCAGCACATGGCAGTGGATGGCATTCATCTGCCTCCCCAGGAGCAGTTTCTGAGCCCTCTAGTGGCCCTCTCTCTGTGTTTCACTAGGCACCAGAGACAGCCCTCATCTGCTGAGATGGACTCCACACAGAATCACAGGATTATTGAGGGTGGAACAGACCTCTGAGCTCACCAAGCCCAGCTTATGACCTAACACCACCACACCCACCAGACCATGTCACTGAGTGCCACATCCAGCCTTGCCTTAAACTCCTCCAGGGATGGCAACTCCACCACCTCCCTGGGCAGTCCATCCCAGTCTCTCATTCCCCTTTCCATCAGGAAGTGCTTCCTAACATCCAACCTAACCCTCCCCTGGCACAGCTTCAGGCCATGCCCTCTTGTCCTGTCACAAGCTGCCTGGCACAAGAGCCTGACCCCCACCTGACTGCAACTTCCCTTCAGGTACTCGTAGAGAGTGATAAGCTCCCCCCTGAGCCTCCTCCAGGCTGAACACCCCCAGCTCCCTCAGCCTCTCCTCAGCACTTTCCCTCCAGTCCCTTCCCCAGGCTGGTTGCTCTCCTCTGGACCTGCTCCAGCACCTCAAGATCTCTCTTGCAGGGAGGGCCCAGAGCTGCACACAGTGCTCCAGGTGAGGCCTCACCAGTGCCCAGCACAGGGCAGAATTCCATCCCTAGTTCTCACAGCACACAGCTCCAAGGAAACCAAATGTGTTTCCTTCTTCTTCCTTGGTAGGAGTACAGAGAGCAGGTTGTTGCTTCGCTTCACATCTCTCCTAAAGCCTGAGAGAACAGAGTCACAGGTTGCCCAGGGAGGTGGTGGAAGCATAATCCCTGGAGGTTTTGAAGGCCAGGCTGGATGAGGCTGTGAGCAACCTGCTGTAGTGTGAGGTGTCCCTGCCCATGGCAGGGGGGTTGGAACTGGCTGATCCTTGAGGTCCCTTCCAACCCTGACAACTCAGTGATTCTAACAAGCTGCTGCTGCCCATCACAGCCTCTCCTGCTTCCTATGGGTTTCCAGGTGTTTCAGTAGCTATGGCCATGTTCTTCTTCAAATTGTGGCAGTCATCCACACCGAGCAGGCATCCAGGTAGCCTCCCTGTCTCATTCATGCTGCTTTCCCTGCCAGGAAGGTGATAGCAGGAGATGAGGTAGGAAGGAAAAGGTGAGAAGATCGGGGTGGGTTTGGGCTTTCCAGATCAATTGTAAGCCTGAGAGCACATGGCCACTGCCTCTAGCTGCTGACTCCCATCAGTTGCCTCAAAATTGACTCATTTATCAATCCTTCATCACTTGTGGCCAAATGCTGAGGTCTTTTTTGTGTTCCTTGGGAATCCTGAAACCTGAGTACTTTTCCCTCTGTACATGAAGTGATTTCTGTGACTCCCCACCCAGTCAGCTGTAAATAACCCCCAGTCCCCTGTAATTACCACATCACAGTGGGAAGCATTAGTGAGGTAATTTCAGGCACCCAGCCAGCTCTTACCAGCACTTTATATCCCATCACACAGCTCTCTTCTAGCATCTCCTCATGACAGACAGCACCACACAGTAAGTGCTTGCTCTGGGGGTCCTGACAGCAGCTTACAGCACAGGAGTGACAAATGTACAAACTCTGTCATGCAGCACATGAGATGAACATAGCTAAACCTGGCTGCCCCTGACAGCCTATAAGCAGCAGAGCTCGGTGGCAACACCTTAGTGATAGCACAGAAGACCTTTGAGAAGCCTGCACTCAGGGCATGAGGGAAGGTTGGGCACAGATGAAGCAGAGCTTAGAAGCATACAAAAGGAAAATGTCATCTGTCAGGTTGGATTTAAGGGTTTGTTTGCCAACTGGAAGCACTGAGCACAGCTCACTAGGGCGTGGTGTGGCATCCTGGGAGGAGAGAAAGTGAAAACCGTGGCCTCGCTTGCTGCTACCTGACCCCACTAGTTTCAAGCATGTGTGGTGAGTGGTAAGCACCATCCCAGCACAGAAGCACAGAATGTTAGGGGCTGGAAGGGACCATGAGAGATCATCCAGTCCAACCCCCCCTGCCAGAGCAGGAGCACCTAGAGCAGGTCACACAGGAACACATCCAGGTGGGTCTTGAATATCTCCAGAGAGGGAGACTCCACAACCCCCCTGGGCAGCCCCCCTCTGTCACCCTCACAGGGAAATAATTCTTCCTCTTGTTTCCATAGAACTTCCTGTGTCTCAATTCCCACTCATTGCCCCTTGCCCTGACCTGTTGGATATATTGTACAAGGAATTGCTTGACAACAAAGCTGATGCTGGTCTCTTCTCCCAGCTAATTAGTGACAGAGCAAGAGGGAATGGCCTCAAGCTGCCACTGGGGAGGTTCAGACTGGACATTAGGAAACCTTTTTTGAGGGCAGGAGTGGTCAGGGCTTGAATAGAATAGAAGAACAGAATAGAATAAACCAGATTGGAAGAGACCTTCAATATCATCGTGTCCAACCTATCATCCAACACCACCCAACCAACTAAACCATGCAACCAAGCACCCCATCAAGTCTCCTCCTGAGCACTTCCGATGATGGTGACTGCACCACCTACCTGGGCAGCCCATTCCAATGGGCAATCACTCTCTCTGTGTACAACTTCCTCCTAACCTCCAGCCTAAACCTCCCCTGGCACAGCCTGAGTCTGTGTCCTCTTGTTCTGGTGCTGGCTGCCTGGGAGAAGAGACCAACCTCTGCCTGGCTACAGCCTCCCTTCAGGTAGTTGTAGAGAGCAAGAAGGTCTCCCCTGAGTTTCCTCCTCTCCAGGCTAAGCAACCCCAGCTCCCTCAGCCTCTCCTCACAGGGCTGTGTTCCAAACCCCTCACCAACTTTGTTGCCCTTCTCTGGACTTGTCCCAGCAAGCCAACCTCCTTCCTAAACTGAGGGGCCCAGAACTGGACACAGGACTCAAGGTGTGGCCTAACCAGTGCAGTGTACTGGAATGTGCTGCCCAGGGAGGTGGTGGAGTCCCCAAGCCTGGCTGTGTTTGCAGGTGGTTTGGCTGTGGTTTAGGGGTGAGCCTTGCAGAGTAGGGTTCTGGGTTGGCCTCGGTGATCCTGAGGCTCTTTTCCAACCTGAATGTTTCTGTGATTCTGTGATATCCCTGTACAGAAAGAAGAGAGCCTTTTTCACAGGTGTTAAGTGAGTTGAGGGATATATGTTGACCTTTCTCAAGACAGTCTTCCTAGGCTGCTTAGTCCTAAATGAATCAATGCTGATTTGTCTACCTTGCTTTTGCCAGTGCCCAGCAATAGAGAAAAGAATAGGTCCAATGTGCTGTGTTCCATCATGTGAAAGGCTCCAGCACCTAATACCATCCTAATTGTTTGCAAAGTGCCTTTCCTCTGTATTTACACCCTAGGCTTTGCACACTCTTTCTGTTAAAACCAGATTTCAGCTGCTTCATAAAGCCTAACACAGGTCTTTTAAGAAAAGCTTTGTGAGTGCAACATTAGTATTGCTTTGGGAGGAAAAAATAACCCCACCAACAACTGTGCAAATGCAGTCTTGCATCCTCACCTTGGAGGTGCTTGGTTTTGCCAACCAGCTTGATTTGATAAGCTCTGGGCAAGGTTGGCAGCAAACAATCCTCATGAGATAGAGATAGATGCTGTTCCCTCTCCATGATGCATTGCAATGTCAGCACAGCCCATGGTGTTCTTGCATGGTTAATGACAATAAAAAATTCAGCAAGTTCCCCATACCACTGGTGAATAAAATACAAGTGTTTTCACATGTCTGTCTACTCAGATGCATGAGCACCATAGGCTACATGCTAAGAGCACCTACAGCTGTGCTGCTTTTGCATGTCCAAGGTGATTACAGCACAGAGAGGCTTTTCCAACCTGCTACATGCACTAGGCAGTGGATTAGAGAATCATGGAATTGTCAGGGCTGGAAGGGACCTCAAGGCTCAGCCAGCTCCAACCCCCTGCCATGGGCAGGGACACCTCACACTACAGCAGGTTGCTCACAGCCACATCCAGCCTGGCTGCAAACACCTCCAGGCATGAGGCTTCCACCACCTCCCTGGGCAACCTGTGCCAGTCTCTCACCACCCTCATGGGGAACAACTTCTTCCTAACAGCCAATCTCAATCTACCCATTTCTAGTTTTTCTCCATCCCCCCCAGTCCTATCACTCCCTGACACCCTCAAAAGTCCCTCCCCAGCTTTGTTGTAGCCCCATTCAGATACTGTAAGGCCACAAGAAGGTCTCCCTGGAGCCTTCTCTTCTCCAGACTGAACAACCCCAACTCCCTCAGCCTGTCCTCATAGCAGAGAAATTCTCTTAGAAAGAAGAGGCACAAACCCAGCTGATGCGGAAGGACAGAACAATACCTTCTGATACATCCTGATAGAGAATTCCAGCATCTGGCAACATTTGCATTGTTCTTGGAGCTGCTCCTGCCAATGGTGTCTCAAGTTACTTGCAGCAGCTGGAATCAACTATGTACAGTGGTCTAGTAAGCAGTGTTTAAACCAGCACATATATCAGCCATTAACATGAAATCAGTTTTACAGCAGGACCTAATGCATTCTTTTCCTGGAGTATTCAACGTCTATTTCGATTGCTAGCAGCGTGGAGCTGATCAGATAATGTCTTTGTGCTGGCTGCACTTTGATCCTGGGAGCTCCCTGCAGCAACACAATACTCCAAGAAGATGAATTGGTGTGCATGAATGAGAGCAGAGAAACTGCCACTTGCTAATGGGACAAGGAAATGTTCAATTACAAGAAGAGGACTCCATAGATAAACTTGAGACATAATGCTGTACATGAGCTTCCTCTCCTCCTTTCACAGCATCACAGAGTGTTAGGGGCTGGTAGGGACCTCCAGAGCTCATCCAGTCCAACCTCCCTGCCAGAGCAGGAGCACCTAGAGCAGATCACACAGCAACACATCCAGGTGGGTCTTGAATATCTCCAGAGAGGGAGACTCCACCACCCCCCGGGCAGCCTCTTCCAGGGCTCTGTCAGCCTCACAGGGAAAACATTTTCCTCCTGTTTCCAGGGCACTTCCTCTGCCTCAGCTTCCACCACTGCCCCTTGTGCTGGCATTGGACATCCCCCAGCAGAGCCTGGCTCCAGCCTCTGGGCACTCACCCTGCACATCTTCATCAACAGCAATGAGGTCACCTCTCAGGCTCTTCCTCTCCAAGCTAGAGAGCCCTCAGCTCCCTCAGGCTCTCCTCATAAGGAAGATGTTCCACTCCATCATTTTTTGTGGCTCTGTGCTGGACCCTTTCAAGCAGTTCCCTGAGGTCCTTCTTGACCTGAGGGGCCCTGAACTGGAAACAATATTCCAGATGTCTCCTCAGCAGGGCAGAGTAGAGGGGGACCCCCAGCCTTTGTTGTCACCACCACCCAGTGTGCACCAGGGGCACTCACCAGAGATGAGAGGAGGATCCTCAGCCCAGAAGGGCTCATCTTAGGGCTGCTGCCTTTCCTGGGAGGGATTAAAAAGAGGAGTGGGTGGGGAGGGCCAAGTGGCCACACCTGGGATGGGAGGAGACTCCAACAGAGCCCAGGTGCTCTGGGGGTTGAGGGGAAAAAGTGGTAAAATGGGGCAGGTGAGGGACTTTAGGTTGTCAAGTAATGATAGGACAGGGGTGATGGAGCAAAACTTGAAATGGTTAGATTCAGATTGGATGTCAGGAAGAAGTTGTTCCCCATGAGGGTGGTGAGAGCCTGGCACAGGTTGCCCAGGGAGGTGGTGGAAGCCTCATGCCTGGAGGTGTTTGCAGCCAGGCTGGCTGTGAGCAACCTGCTGTAGTGTGAGGTGTCCCTGGCCATGGCAGGGGGGTTGGAACTGGCTGATCCTTCAGGTCCCTTCCAGCCCTGACAATTCCATGATTCTGTGACTGTAAGTCAGTTGCCTCTTGGCTGTGGGTTGTTCCAGTGTGAAAGCACTGCTGGTGAGATGGGGCAAGGGAGTGGGAGGGATGTGAGTTACCTGCTCCTGGCAGGTTAAAGCTACAGCTTTTTTTCCCTGCAGCCTTCACCATGCTGACATTGATGTCACCCTGTGCCAATTTGTTTTCTCACAGTGCACACAAACAGCACTTGATGTGCATATTGTGATTTTCCCAGCCCATATGGTGTCTTCTCATCTTCCTCAGGTGCCTGGCTGAAAGGGGCTGTTTAATCAGCAGCAGCTTAATTCATGACTCCTTGGGTATCAAGGGATGCTCTCCAATGAGGGTGAGTAGCTAATCCCCAGCCTAGCACCAGCCTCCCTCTAGGAGGGTTGATAATTGGCAATGAGGAGCCTGGGGATAATTTAAGGGGAAAAAAATAATAAAGAACCTCTCTGAGAAAAGAACAATTGCTGAAGTTGCTGTAATCATATGACAAACACCTGCATGGCCATGGGGGAGCCCAGCTGGATCTACTGCTGGGGCCATAGAAATTTAACCCCTTAAACATGAAACTGATGCTGGTTGTCCAGAGGAAAGGGCACCAAAATCACAGTCACAGAACCATTCAGGTTGGAAGAGACCCTCAGGATCACCAAGGCCAGCCCAGAACCCTGCTCTACAAGGGGTCTTCTTGCAATCATCTCCTTTCTTATGCTTGACTTTGCAAGGTTGGGATTTATGTATCTTCTTTCTGCACTGAAAAAAAGATAAACCCACAGAAAATCACAAAAACACTCAGGTTGGAAAAGAGCCTCAGGATCACCAAGGCCAACCCAGAACCCTGCTCTGCAAGGCTCACCCCTAAACTACAGCCCCAAGCACCACAGCCAAACCACCTGCAAACACAGCCAGCCTTGGGGACTCCACCACCTCCCTGGGCAGCACATTTCAAGCCCTCACCACTCTTGCCCTCAAAAAAGCTTTCCTCATGTCCAGTCTGAACCTCCCCAGTGGCAGCTTGAGGCCATTCCCTCTTCTTCTGTCACTAATGACCTGGGAGCAGAGACCAGCACCAACCTCTCCACAACCTCCTTGCAGGGAGCTGTAGAGAGCCAGGAGGTCTCCCCTCAGCCTCCTCTGTTTCCCACTAACCATCCCCAGCTCCTTCAGTTGCTCTTCATCAGATTTCTTCTCCAGGCCCTTCCCAGCTTCCTTGCCCTCCTCTGCCCTGGCTCCAGCACCTCCACATCTCTCTTATGTTGGGGTGCCTAAACCTGGATGCAACACTCAAGGTGTGGCTTCCCCAGAGCTACCATTTCCTTCTGCCTGGGGTCAACCCTCTTAAAAAGTGAGACTCTCTGGCTAAAGGAGCCCAGGAGGCAGGGGAATTTCTGCCAGGGGAGAGAGACCGAGTAATCAGCCACATTAATTTGGGCTAAGCGAAGCATGAATGAGGCCTTTACCATTCATTCAATGTTAATCATATTGTTAACTAGAATAACAAACCTGACTCTGTAGAAATCCACTCTAATTTCCTTTTATTGTAAAGTTAATCCAACCATGTTGTTATTGCCTGCAAGCTCTGTCTTCCTCAAAGATCTTTGACATTGGGCTTAGCATCTCTTTCATACAGCTTAATTCTCCTGACTGAATACTGCTTTGGCATTTAGCAGGCAACTGCTCCATAGATTCTGAGAAAGCAAACTTATAGTCATCTCCATACCCTTGAGAAAGGGTAGACCTCAAACTCTGAAAGAATAAGGAGCACTCAGATGAAAAATAATAGTCATGTGTCAAGAGGGAGGGGACAGGCTCTGCTCAGCTGCAACCTGGGCTAGGACAAGGGGCAATGGATGGAAACTACAGCACAAGAGGTTCCACCTCAACATGAGGAGGTGCATTACAGGTTGGAAGGGACCTCCAGAAATCATCCAGTCCAAATCCCCTGCCAGGACAGCATCACCCAGGGGAGTCCACACAGAAATGCATCCAGGTGGGGTTGGAAAGTCTCCACAGAAGGAGACTCCACAACTCAGTATTCCTAAGGTTGGAAGAGACCTCAAAGATCATCGAGTCCAACCTGTCACCACAGACCACATGACTAGAGTAGGGAAGACACTACTGCCCACTGCAGGCTTGAACTCACAATCTTCCCATTAAGGGTCTGATGTACTACCAAGCTGAGCCACTCTGTTGAGGATGCCCAACCTCTCTGGGCAGCCTGCTTCAGGGCTCTGCCACCCTCCTTGCAATGAAGTTTCTCCTCATCTTGAGCTAAAACCTTCTCTGGTCAAGTTTGCCTCCATTGATCCTTACTGCTTTGCACCACCCAAAAGAGTTTGGCCCTCTCCTCTTGCCCCCCACCCCTCAGCTATTGATAGACATTGATCAGATCCCCTCTTGGCCTTCTCTTCTCCAGCTGCAGGGCTCTCAGTCTCTCTTCCCAGGGGAGATGCTCAAGTCCCCTCAGCATCCTCCTGGCTCTCCCTTGGCCTCTCTCCAGCAGGTCTCTGTCTCTCTGGAACTGGGGAGCCCAGAACTGGACACAGGATTGCAGCTGTGGTCTCAGCAGGGCAGAGCAGAGGGGGAGCAGAACCTCCTTAGCCCTGCTGGCCACACTTTTCTTGCTGCACCCCAGGATCCCATTGGCTCTCTTAGCCCCAGGGGCACATTGCTGTCCCCTGCAGAACTTGCTGCCCACTATATTATGAAAGTACAGTTGGGAATTGGGCTGTTTTGTTTAACAGGGTTGTTAGCAGGTGGGATTGAATGTCCAAAGTTCTTTGAGTTTTGATTGAATGGGAGCATAGTGCAAGGTTAATTGAGTGCCAGCTGATGTTTGCAAACAGTACGGGAGAGCAGGGATCCTGAAACACGAAAACCAGTTGCAAAGTTATTAACCTTCAAATGCTTTTAATTAGGTGGCTTTTAATTAATCTGCAACTGTTACATGTTAAATGTCTTGTGATTGCTAAGTTCTAGTTAAATAGCAAATGATTGCTTAAAATAGAAGAGGGGAAACCAATCTGCTCCTGATAATGTCTTCCTTGAAGCATTGGTGTCTGGTGCCCTCCCTGTGCCCCTGCCAGCACTGTCCCTGCCTGAGAGCAGCAATATTTTCTGCTGGGGGAAAGGCTGTGTCTCACTGAGATGTAATTACACAGTAAATTAGTGCTGGTCACACAAAGGATGAAAACTCTGGAGCCCTTTGCTGGTGTGTGTGGTGAAAGCTGTTCTTGGCTGCTGGCTGAGGGTGTCTGCAGCTCTGCCAGCCCTGCTTGGGCTGGCAGTGGGAGATGAAGGCTTCTCCTGTGCCCACCCTGCTGAGGCACCACACTATCCTTCCAGGACCAGGATGAGGAAAGTGCTTTGGCAGTGAGGAGTGTGGTAGACCTGGGGCTGACTTGCTGTGGCTGTAGATCCTCTGCCATGGGGACAGGCTGAGAGAGTTGGAGTTGTTCAGTCTGGAGAAGGGAAGGCTCCAAGGTGACCTCATTGTGGCCCTCCAGTATCTGAAGGGGGCTACAAGAAGGCTGGGGAGGGACTGCTCAGGATCTCAGGTAGAGATAGGACTAGGGGGAATGGAATGAAGCTGGAGGTGGGGAGATTCAGGCTGGAGGTGAGGAGGAAGTTCTTCCCCATGAGAGTGGTGAAGCCCTGCAATGGGTTGTCCAGGGAGGTGGTTGGGGCCCCGTCCCTGGAGGTGTTTAAGCCCAGGCTGGCTGAGGCTCTGGCCAGGCTGATCTAGTGTGGGGTGTCCCTGCCCATGGCAGGGGGGTTGGAACTAGATGATCCTTGTGGTCCCTTCCAACCCTGACTGATACTGTGATACTATGATACTATGATGGTGAGTCTAGCACTGCCCTGGGCAGCCCATTCCAATGGCTGAGAGCCCTCTCTGGGAAGAAATATTTCCTAGCATCCAGGCTGAGCCTCCCCTGCTGCTGCTTGAAGCCATTTCCTCTGGTCCAGTTGCTTGACGCCAAGGAGCAGAGGCTGCTCCCTCCTTGCTCCAACCTCCCTTCAGGGAGCTGTAGAGAGCAATGAGGTCTCCTCTCAGCCTTCTCTTCTCCAACCTGAACCCCCCCAGCTCCCTCAGCCCCTCCTTATATCCCAGGGGCTCCAGGCCCTGTATTTCCCATCCATTGTCCCTTGTCCTATCACAGGGTGCAACTGAGCAGAGCCTGTCCCCTCCCTCCTGAGCCCCAGCCCTCAGATGTTCATCAACATTTATTAAATCCCCTCTCAGTCTTCTCTTCTCCAGACTAAAAAGCTCCAGTGATAAATGAGAGGCAGCCCTGAGCATGCCTCCTGCTGGGAGACACAGTTCCCAGGGTGGTATGGCCCTCGCTGGGAGGCAGGGCCCAGCCGGGCATGGCACCAAGCAGCTGTGTCCCTGCTGAGGTGACAGGGTGTGGGATCAGTGCTTGCCCTGGTGAGCCAGCCAAGACCTTCACGAGCTGCTGACAGGGATGATTTGAACGACAGCTTTCCCCTAGGGGACACTGGATTAATTTGCAGGAGGGATGGAGGGGAAAAAGCTAGATGTGAGTGCTGGCAGGGCCCAGCAAGTGCTGAGTGATGTGTTTAGTCATGTGAAAATAACTGCCTGAGTTGGTAGAGTACCTAAGGGACAGAGCTGGGGGTGTGTGGGGGGAAATAAATTCCGTAGGATTATTGTTTTTCCTTTCAAGGAATTTGCTGCCCAGCTTACCACAAAGGTGACTCTTGTCCCGTCATGCTTCATATCCAGAATTAACCAGGCTGGAAAGGACCTCAGAGATCACCCAGTCCAACCCATCACCCAACACCATCTCATCAGCTAAACCATGGCACCAAGTGCCACATCCAGGCTCTTCTTAAACACCTCCAGGGGTGGTGACTCCACCACCTCCCTGGGCAGCACATCCCAATGGCCAAGCTCTCTCTCTTTCTTCCTAGCATCCAGCCTAAACTGCAAAATTGTTTTAGAATCATAGAATTGTCAGGGTTGGAAAGGACCTCAGGGATCATCCAGTTCCAGCCCCACTGCATGATGGAGCTGAGGGCTCTGGAGCTTGGAGAGTAGGAGCCTGAGAGGTGACCTCATTGCTGTTGATAAAGCTGTGCAGGGTGAGTGCCCAGAGACTGGAGCCAGGCTCCGCTGGGGGATGCCCAATGCCAGCACAAGGGGCAGTGGTGGAAGCTGAGGCAGAGGAAGTGCCCTGGAAACAGGAGGGAAACGTTTTCCCTGTGAGGGTGCCAGAGGCCTGGAGCAGGCTGCCCAGGGGGGTTGTGGAGTCTCCCTCTCTGGAGAGATTCCAGACCTGCCTGGATGCTCTGGCAGGGGGGTTGGACTGGCTGAGCTTTGGAGGCCCCTTCCAGCCCCTAACACTCTGTGATTCTGTGTTAATGTCTTCCCTTAGTTACTTGTAGTCCTCACCACCAGTAGCTCCTCCATAACAGTGGTTTGAATCTCCCATGGATCTTCCTGGCCATCTGCAATGCACACATCAGTGTCAACCAGCACTAAATCAAATGCCCCCTGGGAACAAGTCCTTGAGACATGCAAAGGACAAAGCTGTGATCAAGCTAAAGCAGCATCACTGCAGTTTTCAGCCCTGCCAGCTCTGAGTGTTTAATATCTGGCAATGTTTATGTGCATTTGAAGAGTAAAAAATAATGTGTCCTTACAGAAATCAGCTTTCAGACATCAACAGAATATATATGGTTGGCTCTGGGCTGGGGGGGAATAAAATAGGAGAGGGGGAAAGGTTTGTGTATCAAATTGGCAAGCCCTAGAGAACAGAGTATGGATCCAGCGTGAAAACTGCCCTGGTGAGGCCCCACCTGCAATATTGCATCCAGGTCTGGGCTCCCCAGGTCAGGAGGGACAGGGATCTGCTGGAGAGAGTCCAAGAGAGGGCTACAAAGATGCTGAAGGGACTGCAGCACTGCCTGGTGAGGAGAGGCTGAGAGCCCTGGGGCTGTTTAGTCTGGAGAGGAGAAGACTGAGAAGGGATCTGATCAATGTCTATCAATAGCTGAGGGCTGGGGGTCAGGAAGGAAGGGACAGGGACAGCCTCTGCTCACTTGTGCCCTGGGATAGGACAAGGGGCAATGGATGTTGGCTCCAGCACAGGAGGTTCCACCTCAACATGAGGAAGAACTTCTCCACTGTGAGGGTCCCAGAGCCCTGGAGCAGGCTGCCCAGAGAGGTTGTGGAGTCTCCTTCCCTGGAGCCTTTCCAGCCCTGTCTGGATGAGTTCCTGTGTGACCTGTGCTGGATTCTATGGTCCTGCCCTGGCAGGGGGCTTGGACTGGAAGATCTCCAGAGGTCCCTTCCAAGCCCTAACATCCTGGGATCCTCTGACAACAAAAAGTCCTCTGTCTCCCCTATCCTGCAGTGACACTCTCTTAATCCAGGTTTTCACAGGCTCACAGGATGTTAGAGGTTGGAAGTGACCTCTGGAGATCTTCCAGTCCAACCCAGTGCCTTCATTGAGGAAATGTGTCAGCCAGATGCACAGTGCATTATGTGTAAGCACTTGGATCTGAAGAGCTGTGGCCCAGACTCAGGGAAGGCTCTGCAGATGTAACAGAGTGTTCAGGACACAGCTTGCTCTAGGAACCAGCAGCATGGCTTTAGGCAGAAGTCTGGATTGGTAAACACCACAGTCTGGCCCAGCAGATTTCCTTCCTGATAGACCATGACCAGAGCAGCATTCCTGGGCAAAACCCAGGAAGATTAATAAAGGGGTAAAAAAAAGAGAGAGGATTTTAATCAACACAGCCAGCTGGTCTGGGGGTTGGATTATGTTGTGGAAGGGAAAGCATTAGGAATGAATGAAAAATGCAGAGCACCCTTTACCCTGCAGAGCTTCTCTAGCAGCTCAATTAACACTAAACTCAAACTGGCAAATCCTCTGCTGAAATTGCTGCATGGAGTCAAGTGCAACATCTCTTACACCAACCAAGAAATTAAAACATCTGACTTCATGCTTTGTTTTTAAAGCCTCTTCATAAAGGTCACTTTCCTTCCTGCTCATCACCAAGATGCTAACCTATTTTGGGCCTCAGCCTGCCAAAGTGACGCAAAGTTGCTTTGCTGGAGGGAGTAAAGCAGGGCACAGGATGGCTGGAAAGGGAGAGGGGGAGAGAAGGGGAGAGAGGGGAGAGAAGGGGAGAGAAGGGGAGAGAGGGGAGAGAGGGGAGAGAGGGGAGGAGGGGAGAGGGGAGAGAGGGGAGAGAGGGAGAGAGGGGAGAGAGGGGAGAGGGGAGAGAAGGGGAGAGAAGGGGAGAGAAGGGGAGAGAAGGGGAGAGAAGGGAGAGAGGGGAGAGAAGGGAGAGAAGAGGGGAGAGGAGGGGGAGAAGGGAGGGAGGGGGAGAGGAGGGGGAGAAGGGAGGGGAGAAGGGAGAGGAGGGGGAAGGGGGGAGAGGGAGGGAGGGGGAGAAGGGAGGGGAGAAGGGAGGGGAGAAGGGAGGGGAGAAGGGAGGGGGGGAGAAGGGAGGGGAGAAGGGGAGGGGAGGGAGGGAGGGAGGGAGGGAGGGGAGAAGGGAGGGGAGAAGGGGGGGAGAAGGGAGGGAGAAGGGAGGGGAGAAGGGAGGGAGAAGGGAGGGGAGAAGGGAGGGGAGAAGGGAGGGGAGAAGGGAGGGGAAGGGAGAAGGGAGAAGGGAGAAGGGAGGGGAGAGGAGAAGGGAGAAGGGAGGGGAGAGGAGAAGGGAGAAGGGAGGGGAGAGGAGAAGGGAGAAGGGAGGGGAGAGGAGAAGGGAGAAGGGAGGGGAGAAGGGAGAGGAGAGGGAGCCTGCTCAAAGCCTGGGAGCAAGGCGATGAAGGCTGCAGTGGAAAAGTGGTCTGCAGGGGATCAGCCCTGGGTGCCTGGGAGAATGTATCTCTGGGAGAACTGACCCAGAGAGGCAGCAGAGGCTTGCAGTCTGCCTGTCTCTGGCAGCAGATGTAGGCTGCTGCCAGCTGCTGCAGGGTGGAGGAAGAAGGGAGGGAAACGAGCTGGCTGGAGCCAGGCCAAGGAGCAACAAAAGGCTTGTGTGCCCCTGCCACATGGCCCTGCCCCGCTGACCGCCCGGCCCGCAGAACACCATAGCAACCAGGGTTAAAACTGGGTCAGGACTGCCGGCGTGAGACCTCATCTGATGAATGTGGGGCTGGGGGTGACACTGGAAATGTTCATTCGTGTGCTGTTTGGACAGAAAACATCCCACTGGGGGAAGCTGGAGCCAGAAGAGGAGACTATTTATAAGGATCTCACAGGATCACAGGATGGTAGGAGTTGGGAGGGAGCTCTGGAGATCTTCCAGTCCAACCTCCCTGCCAGGGCAGGACCATAGAATCCAGCAGAGGTCACACAGGAACTCATCCAGATTTTGGGATGGAAAGGCTCCAGGGAAGGAGACTCCACAAGCTCTCTGGGCAGCCTGCTCCAGTGCTCTGGGACCCTCACAGTGGAGAAGTTCTTCCTCATGTTGAGGTGGAGCCTCCTGTGCTGCAGTTTCCATCCATTGCCCCTTGTCCTGTCCCAGGACACAAGTGAGCAGAGCCTGTCTCTGTCCCTTCCTTACAGACCCCTAGCCCTCAGCTATTGATAGACATTGATCAGATCCCTTCTCAGTCTTCTCCTCTCCAGACTAACCAGCCCCAGGGCTCTCAGCCTCTCCTCCCCAGGCAGTGCTCCAGGCCCTTCAGCATCTCGGTAGCTCTCTGTTGGACTCTGTCCAGCAGATCCCTGTCCCTCCTGAATTGGGGAGCCCAGAGCTGGATGCAATACTCCAGGTGGGGCTTCACCAGGGCAGAGTCATGAATGGGATTATTTCTTTTACACACATACACTCCACTGGCTCACATCCTTCTGGAAGCAGTTCCTGCAAAGGCAGAGTTGTAGTCTTTGTCACTTTATTTTTCTCCTCTTTTTTTGTTTGCTTTTATTTTCAAAGTGAAACAGACAAGAAAGTAAGAAAGTTCCCTGCAGCTCTGCAAGAGGTTTTAAACAAACACCCAGCTCCATCCACACATCTCCTTTTTTTTCCTTCCACGAGGCTCTGCATCTTCTCCTCAAGGAACAGAACAGAGAGATCAGCGACACCTCAGTTACACTGACGGTAAAAATAGAAGTAGTAATCAGTGAAAAACAGTCCAGCAAAGTAAGGATCTGACAGGCAGCTTGCAAAACCCTGCAGAAGACAAAAGCAAAGGAGATGCAGGTAAGGATCTCCCCACCTTTCAAGTGCTGTTTGTCCTTTGCTGTGTCGCTGTGGTAGTTTCAGGCTGGTGCCCAGGCAGAGCTCCACAGGTCTTGAACAGAAGGTGATAGAATCTAAATAATTAGCATTAGCTAAATACCACTGGATGTAAGAAAGAGAAAATAATAATGTGCTGCCCAGGGAGGTGGTGGAGTCCCCATCCCTGGAGGTGTTCAAAAAAGGATTGGATGTGGCACTTGGAGCCATGGTTTAGTTGTCAGGAGGTGTTGGGTGATAGGTTGGACTCGATGAACTCTGAGGTCTTTCCCAACCTTATTGATTCTATGATAAGGTCTAAATAATCATAGAACCATAGAACCAGCCATTAGCCATGAGGTTGTGAGGAAAGGAGGACTTGCAGAATCATAGAATTATAAGGGTTGGAAGGGACCTCAAGGCTCAGCCAGTTCCAAACCCCTGCCATGGCCAGGGAGACCTCACACTACAGCAGGTTGCTCACAGCCACATCCAGCCTGGCTGCAAAAACCTCCAGGGATGAGGCTTCCACCACCTCCCTGGGCAACCTGTGCCAGGCTCTCACCACCCTCATAGGGAAGAACTTCTTCCTAACATCCTGTCTCAATCTACCCATTTCTAGTTTTGCTCCATTCGCCCCAGTCCTATCACTCCCTGACATCCTCAAAAGTCCCTCCCCAGCTTTCTTGTAGTCCCCTGCAGATGCTGGAAGGCCAAAATAAGGTCTCCTTGGAGCCTTAGATTGTAGTTTTGCTTGTAAATAGAGGTTCATTTGCTTTCTAACAGAGCTGGCCTGACAATGTTGGGGGTGGGGTGTGTAATTTCACCCCAGCAGAGCAGCCATAGGGAAAGGCTTACCGGTAGAGCCACACGGAAGTGGTATACACTGTCATACAGCTGAGCCACAGGGAGAGGCCAGATATGCTGATGTCCCTAGGTGATAAAGGGCAGAAAAAGGTTAGATAACCTTCTATCACATCACACTGGAGAGAAGGAGAGGCCCTGGGGCTCTGGAAATCTTTCACAGAGTCACAGAGCTATCAGGGTTGGAAGGGACCTCAAGGATCAGCCAGCTCCAACCCCCCTGCCATGGGCAGGGACACCTCACACTACAGCAGGTTGCTCACAGCCACAGCCAGCCTGGCTGCAAACACCTCCAGGGATGAGGCTTCCACCACCTCCCTGGGCAACCTGTGCCAGGCTCTCACCACCCTCATGGGGAACAACTTTTGCCTAACATCCAATCTGAATCTCCCCATTTCTAGTTTTGCTCCATACCCCCGAGTCCTATCCCTCCCTGACACCCTCAGAAGTCCCTCCCCATTTTTTTTGTAGCCCCCTTCAGATACTGGAAGGCCACAATTAAGTCTCCTTGGAGCCTTCTCTTTTCCAAATTGAACACCCCCAGCTCCCTCAGCCTGTCCTTGTAGCAGAAGTGCTCCAACGCCCTGAGAATTTCATGTCCCTCCTCTGGACCCTCTCCATCAGCTCCATGTCCTTCCTATATTGAGGGCTCCAGAGCTGGATGCAGTACTCCAGGTGAGGTCTCTCCAGAGCAGACTAAAGTGGCAGAATCACCTCTCTGGATCTGCTGGCAATCAAGAGCATCATTCCAGGGATCATTACATTTTACTTATGAGATTCCAATGCTTTTGTGGAAAGCAAAGAGAGGTCATAGAAGGAAACACCATTCTAGAGAGCAAGGGGAAGTCAATCACAAAGGACTTCAGCACTGCAAGGCTTCAGTCACCAAAACTACCAGAAAAGAAATGAACAAAACTCAATTTTCTTTTCAGTTTTGCACAGCACCTTCAATGTGAGAGATGAGAGAAGAGCCACATGCTGGGCAGTATGTAACAATGATCCCCACAAGCAAAAGCATTGCTCCAGAAACCTTACCTGTGTGGTTGCTAGGAAGTTCTTCCCAGCCTCTTGGCTTGCAGAATACCGGGAGCAATAATTGCCAAACGTGACTTTGCAGAGGAAGATGATGAGAGGCTCTGTGGTGCTTCAAGAAACACAGGCAAATAAGGATCTCTCTGATTCCTCTTGGCATTTAACAACTCCAACTGCCAGGTGCTGCACTTTGGCCACACCAACCCTGTGCAGTGCTACAGGCTGGGGACAGAGTGGCTGGAGAGCAGCCAGGCAGAGAGGGACCTGGGGGTACTGGTTGATAGTAGCTGAACATGAGCCTGCAGTGGGCCCAGGTGGCCAAGGAGGCCAAGGGTATCCTGGCTTGCATCAGGAACAGTGTGGCCAGCAGGAGCAGGGAGGTCATTCTGCCCTGTACTCAGCACTGGTTAGGCCACACCTTGAGTCCTGTGTCCAGTTCTGGGCTCCTCAACTTAAGAAGGATATTGGGACTCTTGAATGTGTCCAGAGAAGGGCAAAGAGGCTGGGGAGGGGTCTGGAGCACAGCCCTGTGAGGAGAGGCTGAGGGAGTTGGGGTTGCTTAGCCTGAAGAAGAGGAGGCTCAGGGGAGACCTTCTTGGTGTCTACAACTCCCTGAAGGGAGGCTGTAGCCAGGTGGGGGTTGGTCTCTTCTGCCAGGCACCCAGCACCAGAACAAGAGGACACAGTCTCAAGCTGTGCCAGGGGAGTTCTTCCCAGCAAGAGAGCTTGGCCATTGGAATGTGCTGCCCAGGGAGGTGATGGAGTCCCCATCCCTGGAGGTGTTCAAGAGGGGTTTGGATGTGGCACTTGGAGCCATGGTTTAGTTGTCATGAGGTGCTGGGTGGTAGGTTGGACTTAATGATCTCTGAGGTCTTTTCCAACCTTACTGAGTCTAGGATTCTGTGATTAAGAATTTAGTTGTGCATAGATTTGTCCCATTCCTCAGAACAGAGTCCAATGCATGTCACAACAGAAATCAGGCAAGAAATTGCTATCAAATGAAATTGGCCATTATCTTATTATGCATGCATTATCCTTAATTGTACTTACTTTAGTTCCAGTGAGATTTCTACATCCATAGGTGTGTACTTGTTAACAGGAATAACATAGCTGTAATTTCCAAACCTGGAAAAGGGGACATTACATTACAGGGGATTTTAAGGCAGTTAGACAGCACCTTCAAAGAAACATAGACATTGCATTTCAGTATGAAAAACAACAACAACAAAAAACATAGTGAAAGGCAGAAAAATCTCCTGCATGCTAAAGGAAACAACTGTGAAAAGGAAGCAGGCAAATAGCCATGCTCCATTGATGACATTTTATTCCACCATGATCACAGAATCATAGAATGGTCTGGGTTGGAAGGGACCTCCAAAGGCCATGCAGTCCAAGCCCCCCTGCAGTCATCAGGGACATCCTCAACTAGATCAGGTTGTCCAGAGCCCTGTCCAGCCTCACCTTGAATATCTCCAGGGATGGAGCACCCAACCACCTCCCTGTGCAACCTGTTCCAGTGTTCCACCACCCTCAGAGTAAAGAACTTGTTCCTAACATCCAATCTACATCTGCTCCTCTCTAGTTTGAAGCCATTGCCCCTGGTCCTGTCCCTGCAGGCCTTTGCAAACCATCTCTCTGCAGCCTTCTTATAGCCCTCTTCAGATACTGGCAGGCTGCTATTAGGTCTCCCCAGAGCCTCCTCTTATCCCAGAGCCTCCTCTTCTCCAGGCTGAACACCCCCAGCTCCTGTCCTTGTAGCAGAGGTGCTCCATCCCCCTGAGCATTTTCATGGCCCTCCTCTGGACCCTCTCCATCAGGTCCATGTCCTTTCTATATCGAGGGCTCCAAAGCTGGATGCAGTACTCCAGGTGAGGTCTCTCCAGAGCAGAGCACAGTGGCAGAATCACCTCTCTGGATCTGCTGGCAATGATGCTTTGGATGCAGCCCAGGATGTGATTTGCCTTCTGTGCTGCAAGCACACACTGCCTGTTCATGTCCAGCTTCTCATCCACTATCACCCCCAAGTCCTTTTCCTCAGGGCTGGTTTCTATCCCCTCCTCCCCCAGTCTGTATTCATAGTGAGGATTGCTCCAGCCGAGGTGCAGAACCCTGCACTTGCTCTTGTTGAACCTCATGAGGTTCACCTGGGAACCACCTCTCCAGCCTGTCCAGGTTCCTCTGGGTGCCATCCTGTCCCTCTGGTGTATCAACAGCACCACTCAGCACAACACACTGATTTACCTACCTGCACTGCACATGCGAGCTGCAGTAGCGATTGTCGATGCTTTGCTGAGTTTCCAAAATCTGGATGGAACTGATTGTTGTATCAATCCCTAAAGAAATGAAGAAGAATAGTTTAGTCTTGATTGGTTTTGGTGTTTTGTGGTTTTTTTTTTAATGTGTGTTGTTTTTTCTTCCCAGAAATATTAGTTAAGAGCA
The DNA here is from genome assembly GCA_011125475.1 of Melanerpes aurifrons. Lineage (NCBI taxonomy): Eukaryota > Metazoa > Chordata > Aves > Piciformes > Picidae > Melanerpes > Melanerpes aurifrons. The sequence continues at coordinate 35,687 of WWNC01000065.1, forward strand.
TAACAACACTGCAGTTAATACAGTGGTGTCTACTACAAGCCCTGTGAGGAGAGGCTGAGGGAGCTGGGGTTGCTTAGTCTGGAGAAGAGGAGGCTCAGGGGAGACCTTCTTGCTCTCTACAACTACCTGAAGGGAGGCTGTAGCCAGGTGGGGGTTGGTCTCTCCTCCCAGGCAACCAGCACCAGAACAAGAGGACACAGTCTCAGGCTGTGCCAGGGGAGGTTTAGGCTGGATGTGAGGAAGAAATTCTTCCCAGCAAGAGAGACTGGCCACTGGAATGTGCTGCCCAGGGAGGTGGTGGAGTCACCATCACTGGAAGTGTTTAAAAAGAGCCTGGATGGGGCACTCAGTGCTATAGTTTAGTTGCTGAGATGGTGTTGGGTGATAGGTTGAACTGGATGATCTCAAAGGTCTTTTCCAACCTGGGTAATTCTGTGTTCTATATTCTGAGGCAGATGAGCCTGTTGGAGAGTTCCACAGCACAAACCAGTGTGCTAACACAGCAGCACAGCTTCTGCTTTCACAGCTGGCACTGAGCTGCATCCTGAAAAGCTTATTTCTTCTGGCTACAGCTACAGCAGCCAGTCAGTGCAGTCCACAGTTTAGACCTGTGAGAAAAGACCAGCACCAGTCTCTCCACAATATCCTTGCAGGTAGTTGTAGAGAGCAATGAGGTCACCCCTCAGCCTCCTCTGCTTCCAACTAACAGCCCCAGCTCTATCAGTTGCTCTTCATCTTGTGGGCATCTAAACTGGGGAATCTGTGGGGGTCCTGAAGGAGTTGGGGGGTTCTCAGTGAGGTTTTGGTGTCTCTATGGAGTCCCTGGTGTGTCTGGGGTCTGCTCAGGGATTGGTAGTGATTCTGTGCTCTGGTTCTGGTGGCTACAGGGCAGCAGGTACCCGCAGGCTGAAGCCTTGCTTTATGTTCCACAGCTCTTGGCCAACCAGGAACCACAGGAGAAGGGAATTTCAGCATAAGGATTTTGCTATGTAAAGGTTAGCTCTGTGGAGCACCTTACCAGGCTTTAGCCCCTGTCAAGGAAAATGTCACTTGTCATTTTGTTCCTTCTGAAAGCCAAGCCCTAAGATCCCTCTAGAGAGGGCAGCCAGAACGTCTGCAAACACCTAATGAAGATGTAAGAACGAATTGGAATGACAAGAAAATGATAAGAGTGAATCACAGACATTTAATAGATGGCTAAGTGCTAATTCCCTGTAACAAGCAGTAAAACTGAAGCTTCCAGCAACAGAATCCCAAGCCTGCAGGTAGTTTACACCAAAGTTACATGAAGTTATGCCAAAGTTATGGTACTCCACATTTCAATAGTTGGGGTTGGGGTTGGGGTTTGGGGTTTTTTTGATTGGGTTTGGTGGGTTTTTTTAATTAAACATGGGACTTACAGTCACTTCCAAGATAAGGTTTTCCACTAGATCTTTTGACTGGATCTCCTTCAGGGAACACATCACTTTGGTTTCCTATAAAAGGATGGATGGAAAAATGCCCCCCAGGTTAGCCTTGCACAGCTGTGACAGCAAAGTATGAATGCAACACCAGATGATGTCTCGTTAATTAGCTCTTAGATTAAGGCGTGCATAAGCCAGGCAAGCAGCACCAGAACAAGAGGACACAGTCTCAAGCTGTGCCAGGGGAGGTTTAGGCTGGAGATGAGGAGAAAGTTCTTCCCAGAAAGAGTAATTAGCCTTTGGAATGTGCTGCCCAGGAAGGTGGTGGAGTCACTGTCCCTGGAGGTGTTCAAAAAAGGTTTGGATGTGGCACTTAGAGCCATGGTTTAGTTAGTCATAAGGTTTTAGGTAGTAAGTTGGACTTGATGATCTCTGAGGTCTTTTCCTACCTTATTGATTCTGTGATAACCACAAGAGAAACCTTTAGATACAAAACACCTCTACTGAGATGAAGATCATAGTATCATAGTATCAGTCAGGGTTGGAAGGGACCACAAGGATCATCTAGTTCCAAGCCCCCTGCCATGGGCAGGGACACCCCACACTAGATCAGCCTGCCCAGAGCCTCAGCCAGCCTGGGCTTAAACACCTCCAGGGATGGGGCCTCGACCACCTCCCTGCACAACCCATTGCAGGGCTTCACCATTCTCATGGGGAAGAACTTCCTCCTCACCTCCAGCCTGAATCTCCCCACCCCCAGCTTCATTCCATTCCCCCTAGTCCTATCACTACCTGAGATCCTGAGAAGTCCTTCCCCAGCCTTCCTGTAGGCCCCCTTCAGATACTGGAAGGCCACAATGAGGTCACCTGGGAGCCTTTTGTAGGTAACAAAGAACCACTTCAAAATATTCTGAAATTCTACAGGATATATAAAGCATTGCAAAAAAATAGTCTAATAGGGAAGATTTTTGTCCCCCACATGGAATATCTTCCATAGATACAAGTAAAGAGCCAAAGCAAAAGTCAACATCCAGGCAAGCGCTTTGGCACAAATCTGATCATAAAGCCAAATAAAGATCTTTATATCTGTATCTGAGAGCCCTGGGGCTGTTTAGTCTGGAGAGGAGAAGACTGAGAAGGGATCTGATCAATGTCTATCAATAGCTGAGGGCTGGGGGTCAGGAAGGAAGGGACAGGGACAGCCTCTGCTCACTTGTGCCCTGGGATAGGACAAGGGGCAATGGATGTCAGCTCCAGCACAGGAGCTTCCACCTCAACATGAGGAAGAATTTCTTGACTGTGAGGGTGCCAGAGCCCTGGGGCAGGCTGCCCAGAGAGGTTGTGGAGTCTCCTTCTCTGGAGCCTTTCCAGCCCTGTCTGGATGTGTTCCTGTGTGACCTGTGTTGGATTCTATGGTCCTGCCCTGGCAGGAGGCTTGGACTGGAAGATCTCCAGAGCTCCCTTCCGAGCTCTAACATCCTGGGAACTGCCACACAAACACAGGCCAGGGGAATAACTTTGCTCTTTGACTGTGAGATGTAAAATACTGAGGGCTGACCCAGATCAGACACAGTGCTTCAGAGAGGGAAGGATAAGTCACCAAACTAAAGAAACTCACATACAGTTCTATCAATATGGTCATCATGTTCACCTCTGTGACTTCAGACACTGAGCTGGGCTGGCAAATACAAGATGGTGATCTCTTTTGTTAGTTTTATTTTATTCTATTCATTTTCTCAGCACATATCTAGAAAAGTGCACTTTAAGAACCTCTTGAATATTCATCCCACAGCACAGCCTGAGTAAGGCAAAAAGGCCCTTCGAGCCCATGGGACCTGGTGGAAAGCTATTCCTGTGCTTTTACACTAATTGCCAGGCAGGAACCTGCTCAGAGACATGCTACCAATAAATTGGCACTGAGAAATGTTAATCTTGCCTAAATTAACATACTCCATCAAATACCTTTGAATCTGGGACAAAAAACAAACCAAACCAAATTTGCTAGCAGCCAGTCACGAGTGGTGTCCCCCAGGGATCAGTGCTGGGCCCCATCCTGTTCAATATCTGTATTGATGATCTGGATGAGGGGATTGAGTCCATCATCAGTGAATTTGCAGATGACACTGAGTTAGGAGCAGGAGTTGATCTGTTGGAGGGTAGGTGGGCTCTGCAGAGGGACCTCGACAGGCTGGACAGATGGGCAGAGGCCAAGGGCAGGAGATTGAACACATACAAGTGCCAGGTTCTGCACATTGACCACAGCAACCCCAGGCAGAGCTACAGGCTGGGGACAGAGTGGCTGGAGAGAAACCAGGCAGAAAGGACCTGGGGGTACTGGTAGATAGGAGGCTGAACATGAGCCAGCAGTGTGCCCAGGTGGCCAAGAAGGCCAATGGCATCCTGGCCTGGATCAGGAACAGTGTGGCCAGCAGGAGCAGGGAGGTCATTCTGCCCTGTACTCAGCACTGGTTAGGCCACACCTTGAGTCCTGCGTCCAGTTCTGGGCTCATCAATTCAAGATAGACGTTGAGATACTTGAAGGTGTCCAGAGAAGGGCAACAAAGCTGGGGAGGGGTCTGGAGCACAGCCCTGTGAGGAGAGGCTGAGGTTCAGGCTGGATATTAGGAGGGAGGTGGTTGAGTCATCGACCCTGGAGGCGTTCAAGGGGAGATTGGACGTGGCACTTGGTGCCATGGTCTAGGCATGGGGTCTGTGTTGATAGGTTGGACTCAATGATCCCCGAGGTCCTTTCCAACCTAAGTGATACTGTGAAGAAATTCTTCACAGAGGGAGATATTTGCCATTGGAATGTGCTGCCCAGGGAGGTGGTGGAGTCACTGTCCCTGGAGATCTGGAGCTGACCAAAGTCCAGCATGAGTCCTTACCAAGCTTTTACTGTGAAAGGAGATGCACAAGGGAGAAACAGCCTTCTAAGAGAAAGCAAGGACAGCCCTGGGTAGCTGGGATACTTAGTATGAAGGGGTGAGCAATGAACACTGATGGCTTGGAAGCAGAGAGCAGAAAAGGCCCAGATGCTGAAGGGCATTCATGCTCCTCAGTTCCACTGAAATCAGTAGGAGTTTGAAAGCCTAAACCCTTCAGAGAAAGCAGTTCTTAAATATAGCAGGGGGGAAGAAGGCCACATTCAGCTAAACTGCATAAAGATGTGCTGAATTTCTGCTTCAGAAATGTTGTCTGGCTTGGGAAATGCTGTGGGATTGAGTTGAACCTTCCTCACAGCCTTCTCCTCCTCAAATCTGAGGAGCAAGGGATTAGGAGATACAATGGATGTACTCAGTAGTAGCCTGCACACATGGAATTCAGGCATCACATGGTGGAACAGTAAAAGCTCTGTTAAATATGAGCTCCTAAAGCAGCATCTAATTAAACATGAAGACAGACTGAGCTAGTTGGGGCCATTAGTTCTGGAGAAGAGAAGGTTCCAAGGAGACCTCATTGTGGCCTTCCAGTATCTGAAGGGGGCTACAAGAAAGCTGGGGAGGGACTTTTGAGGGTGTCAGGGAGTGATAGGACTGGGGGGAATGGAGCAAAACTGGAAATGGGTAGATTCAGATTGGATGTTAGGAAGAAGTTGTTCCCCATGAGGGTGGTGAGAGCCTGGCACAGGTTGCCCAGGGAGGTGGTGGAAGCCTCATCCCTGGAGGTGTTTGCAGCCAGGCTGGCTGTGGCTGTGAGCAACCTGCTGCCGTGTGAGGTGTCCCTGCCCATGGCAGGGGGTTGGAACTGGATAATCCTTGAGGTCCCTTCCAATCCTAACCATTCTATGATTCTAAACAGCAACTTACAACTGTTTTCTCTTCCCATGGACCAGACTAACCAGGTGGTTCTAAAAGCTCTGCTGTTTATCTTGAGCATTCCTCGTGTATAACTCTCAGCTTTTTTGTTCTGAAAACATTTCTCCTTTTCACTTATCTTGGCTACTGCTACATTAAGCAGCTGATTGGTTTTCTTTCTGTTTGGATTCCATATTGACATTGTTACCTACCATTTGGGGATGCATTCAGCTTCATTAAGCCTGTGCAGATCCTGCAGCCCTGTGTGTGCTGTGATGATTTTTCACTCTTGGAGCCACGCTTAATGCTATTTGGAGCATAAGACCTTGGGAAAGTAATGCTTTGTGTTCACCCTTATCTTGTCTTTCCACCTAATGTCAAAAGCAGCCAGCTGAGGAGGGAGGATTTCCATATTTCATTTTCATCCTCCTACAGCCCTCATTTGTAAATGAGATTAATGTCTTTTTAATTACCCAGCGCTCTTTCGGGCTTCAGAGCAATCCAAGTCACTTAGGTATGACCTCCTGAAAGCACTGTATTGAGCTGTGTCTGCCACAGGGCTTACTGCAGCACTGGTTCTATGATTCTATAATCACAAGGGTCACTCCTTTGCAGACAAGAGCACTTTAAAGGTAGTATAAGGAACAACCAGTGGGTGAATCCCACCCAAACAGCTCATGTGATAAGAGTGTCAGCAGCTAGCAGTGCCTGCCCTGCCAGACACCTGTGCTTCAGTGGCTGAACTGCATCTGTCCTCAGTTTCACCTCTACTTGACAACTGTGGGCTATGCAAGCATTGCTCCCAAGGCCAAGGAAGGAAGGGCATGAACTGAAGGAAGAGCAGGGGATTGGAGCAGCTCTGCTACGAGGACAGGCTGAAGGAGCTGGAGGTGTTCAGCCTGGAGAAGAGGAGGCTCCAGGGAGACCTAAGAGCAGCCTGGCAGTACCTGAAGGGGGCTACAAGAAGGATGGAGAGAGACTGTTTGCAAAGGCCTGCAGGGACAGGATGAGGGACAGTGGCTTCAGACCAGAGCAGAGAAGATTTAGATTGGGTATCAGGAAGAAGTTCTTCACTCTGAGGGTGGTGGAACACTGGACCAGGTTGCCCAGGGAGGTGGCTGAGGCCATTTCCCTGAAGATATCCAAGGTGAGGCTTGATGAGGCCCTGGGCAACCTGCTCTAGCTGAGGATGTCCCTGCTGACTGCAGGGAGGCTGAACTGGATGAGCTATGGAAGTCCCTTCCAGCCTGGACCATTCTATGATTCTATTCTATGACTGTGAATGCAGAGTTTAGTAATATTAACATTTGTCACCAGACACTGATGGTGGTAAGGTCTGGGAAAGAGCAATACAGATTCCAACAACTTGTGCCTGCCTTTGAGGGTAAACTCTTTCTTGCATTATTAAAATTGCCCACAATAGACCTACCCATACATTACACACAGCAAATCTGGCAGGCAATATCTAAAAGAGAGTTGATTCCAGTGAAAGTAAATTATTTCCTAGAACTTTGCCTTCAAATAACATTTCTCTACTCAAAAACCTTGCCTGAAGGAGCAGAGTTTTAATTCTAAGCTTTATGTTTTCTAGCAGATTAATTTCTGTCTCTGCCCACATAAAAGATGCATCACCACACTGTGATACCATTAAGCATTCTCAGTTCTGTTACATCTAATTCACCCTCTACTACCCCCCAGTGAACTCAGGTCCAGCTGTAGCCAAATAAAAGAATTAATGACATTCTGGTTCACAGAATCACAGAAATATTCAAGTTGGAAAAGAGCCTCAGGATCACCAAGGCCAACCCAGAACCCTACTCTGCAAGGCTCACCCCTAAACCACAGCCCCAAGCACCACAGCCAAACCACCTGCAAACACAGCCAGCCTTGGGGACTCCACCACCTCCCTGGGCAGCACATTCCAAGCCCTCACCACTCTTGCCTGAAAAAAAGCTTTCCTAATGGCCAGTCTAAACCTCCCCAGTGGCAGCTTGAGGCCATTCCCTCTTCTTCTGGCACTAATGACCTGGGAGCAGAGACCAGCACCAACCTCTCCACAACCTCCTTGCAGGGAGCTGTAGAGAGGCAGGAGGTCTCCCCTCAGCCTCCTCTCTTTCCCACTAACCATCCCCAGCTCCTTCAGTTGCTCTTCATCAGATTTCTTCTCCAGGCCCTTCCCAGCTTCCTTGTCCTCCTCTGCCCTGGCTCCAGCACCTCCACATCTCTCTTGTCCTGAGGTGCCCAAACCTGGATGCAAAACTCAAGGTTTGGCCTCCCCAGATCTGAGTGCCAGGGGACAATCCCCTCCCTGCTCCTGCTGGACACAGCATTGCTGATCCCAGCCAGGATGCCTTTGACTTTCTTGGCCAGCTGGGCACACTGCTGGCTCCTCTTCAGCTTCTTGTCAAGTAGAACCACATGAAATCACAGAACCACATGAAATCACAGAATCAACCCCCTGTTTGGCTAGGAAGAACAATGACACCAGGACCCCAGATAATGAAAGATAACCCGGCCAGACCTTTCAAAAACATATTGACTGAAGTGGTGATCTGTTCTATCAGGAGTTTTTTAAGTCCTCTGGCCTAGGCTCTTTTCAGGGAGCTTGAAAGATCTTTCTCCCTTCCCCTACACTCTTCATATAGTCTTTACTCAAGTGGTAAATAACCCAAATAAATGTCCCAGCTTACGTTTCTTCCTTGCATTGCTCTTCTCATAGCTTAGAGGTCTGACTTTTGGCTGATGAATTGGACAGCAATAGACCTTGTCACAAGGCAAAATGTCACAGAAATCCACTTCAGGGATGCTGCTGATGGGCTGTGTGATCTGAGAAACTGTGCTTCCCTCCTGCAATGCTAAAGGGAACAAAGCAAAATAAGAAAGAAGACCATCCCCACTGGGCTTTGTGTCTGTTTGTGTCAGTCAGCAAGTCCAAGTGCCGGGTGCTGCACTTTGGCCACAACAACCCCGTGTAGTGCTACAGGTTGGGGTCAGAGTGGCTGGAGAGCAGCCAGGCAGAGAGGGACCTGGGGGTACTGGTTGACAGCAGCTGAACATGAGTCAGCAGTGTGCCCAGGTGGCCAAGGAGGCCAATGGCATCCTGGCTTGCATCAGGAACAGTGTGGCCAGCAGGAGCAGGGAAGTCATTCTGCCCTGTGCTCAGCACTGGTTAGGCCACACCTTGAGTCCTGTGCCCAGTTCTGGGCTCCTCAAATTAAGAAGGACATTGAGACACTTGAATGTGTCCAGAGAAGGGCAAGGAGGCTGGGGAGGGGTCTGGAGCACAGCCCTGTGAGGAGAGGCTGAGGGAGCTGGGGCTGCTTAGTCTGGAGAAGAGGAGGTTCAGGGGAAACCTTCTTGCTCTCTACAACTCCCTGAAGGGAGGCTGTAGCCAGGTGGGGGTTGGTCTCTTCTCCCAGGCAAGCAGCATCAGAACAAGAGGACACAGTCTCAAGTTGTGCCAGGGGAGGTTTAGACTGGAGGTGAGGAAGAAATTATTCCCATAGAGTAACTGGCCATTGGGTTGTGCTGCCCGGGGAGGTGGTGGAGTCACCATCCCTGGAGGTGTTCAAAAAGGGATTGGATGTGACACTTGGAGCCATGGTTTAGTTAGTCATGAGTTGTTGGGTGACAGGTTGGACTTAATGATCTCTGAGGTCTTTTCCAACCTGGTTGACTCTATGGTTCTATTAGCATTTTATAATAGCAGAGAAGCTGCAAGTCTGTTGCTTGTATGCAGACCAGGAGAGATACAGTACCTGCTGCAGTGGTGGTGGGAGAGAGTAAGACAGAACTTGAGGTACTGCTGATGAAGAGAAAGAAAAACAATTAATGAAGAAAGAGACATCAGAGCTGTTGGCCCAAACAGAGTGGCCCAAAGAATTCTAATTCCCTAAGAGTGCTTGGAGCACTTGCCTGTAAATCGGGTAGTTTCCCAAACGCCTGTCGTGAATGCTGAGCAGATACAGGGTTGATATTGCCAAGGCACTGCAGAAAGAGAAGTTTCCTGTAGATTTTCATTCACCTCTTATGAAACACAATATGAAAAATACCCCAGCAGTCCCTTCCCCAAGGGTAGTCATGTGAAAGTGAACTGCCTGATGGTTTGTCTTTGGTTTAATGGGATTGAGACAGATGCTCTTCACCCCTTCCCAAAGCACTGAAGGAAATGCTCCACACAGGGTTGGAAGGAAGTGGAAATTTAAATGGCAGAACTATTCACAACTAAGTATAGCAGGTGGGGGTTGGTCTCTTCTCCCAGGCAAGCAGCACCAGAACAAGAGGACACAGTCTCAAGCTGTGCCAGGGGAGGTTTAGGCTGGAGGTGAGGAGAAAGTTCTTCCCAGAAAGAGAGATTGGCCATTGGGATGTGCTGCCCAGGGAGGTGGTGGAGTCACCATCACTGGAGGTGTTCAAGAGGGGATTGGACGTGGCACTTGGTGCCATGGTATAGTCGTGAGGTCTGTGGTGACAGCTTGGACTGGATGATCTTTGAGGTCTTATCCAAACTTATTAATTCTATGATTCTATGATATTTTAAGTGACTATCTCACTTGCCTAAAGCTACTTCAACTCCACAATATCACCAGGCATGTTCACTGTGAGGGGTAAACCAGCAAAAAATAGAATAGAATAGAATAGAATAGAATAGAATAGAATAGAATAGAATAGAATAGAATAGAATAGAATAGAATAGAATAGAATAGAATAGAATAGAATAAACCAGGTTGGAAGAGACCTTCAAGATCATCACATCCAACCTATCACCCAACACCACCTAATCAACTAACCCATGGCACCAAGCACCCTGTCAAGTCTCCTCCTGAACACCTCCAGTGACGGCGACTCCACCACCTCCCCAGGCAGCCCATTCCAATGGGCAATCACTCTCTGTGTGTAAAACTTCCTCCCGACCTCCAGCCTGAACTTCCCCTGGCGCAGCCTGAGACTGTGTCCTCTTGTTCTGGTGCTGGCTGCCTGGGAGAAGAGACCAACCTCTGCCTGTTTACAACCCCCCTTCAGGTAGTTGTGGAGAGTAATGAGGTCACCCCTGAGTCTCCTCTTCTCCAGGCTAAGCAACCCCAGCTCCCTCAGCCTCTCCTCACAGGGCTGTGTTCCAAGCCCCTCACTAACTTCGTTGCCCTTCTCTGGACTTGTTCCAGCAAGTCAACATCCTTCCTAAAATGAGGGGCCCAGAACTGGACACAGGACTCGAGGTGTGGCCTAACCAGTGCAGTGTACAGGGGCAGAATGACCTCCCTGCTCCTGCTGGCCACACTGTTCCTGATGCAGGCCAGGATGCCATTGGCCTTCTTGGCCACCTGGGCACACTGCAGGCTCATGTTCAGCCTACCATCAACCAGTACCCCCAGGTCCCTCTCTGCCTGGCTGCTCTCCAGCCACTCTGACCCCAGCCTGTAGCACTGCATGGGGTTGTTGTAGCCAATGTGCAGAACCTGGCACTTGGATGTGTTCAATCTCCTGCCCTTGGCCTCTGCCCATCTGTCCAGCCTGTCGAGGTCTCTCTGCAGAGCCTCTCTACCCTCCAGCAGATCAACTCCTGTCCCCAGCTTGGTGTCATCAGCAAATTTACTGATGATAGACTCAATGCCCTCATCCAGATCATCAACAAAGATGTTAAAGAGGATGGGGCCCAGCACTGATCCCTGGGGGACACCACTACTGACTAGGAAGTAAACCACAATCATCTCTCTGTTGAGACAGGAAGAAAGAGAAGGGGAGGAACAAGTCAAGGGGTTGCTAATGAAGTGGTACCATAGTGCCATAATGGCAAGCAAAGCTATTATGGTGGCCTGGAAAATCTTCACGGAGCAAGACTCTCTCGTCTTTGACAAACAAACCTAGGGAAGAAAAAAAGGTTGATTAATTCCAGTGTCATAACCTACAAGTAGTAGATTAAGAAATACTACAGCAGTCTGACTTGAAGCTGACTTTTTCCTTTCAGGGGGGCCCTTACACTGGGGTCAACATCTAAAGAGAAAACAAATTAGCTCGTGAAAGACTCCCTAAAACTGTGAGTGTGCTGCAGACTGTTGAGAGTCTGGCAACACAAACATGCTATGGAAAGAAAGGATGGGTAATAATAACAGCTGTCTCTCTTTTCTCCCTGTCCTTTTTCAGACTCTTGAAGTATTTAAAAAAGAAATCAAAGTAAGAACACAGTGAGCAGTGGCCTGAACTAAAAGATGAGCAGCTTTCAGTATATGCTCAGACTATGTTACACCAGGGCTGGTGTAAATACAGAGGAAAGGCACTTTGCAAACAATTAGGATGATCTTAGGTGTTGGAGCGTTTCACATGATGGAACACAGCACATTGGACCTATTATTTTTCTCTTTTGTTGGGCACTGGCAAAAGCAAGGTAGACAAGTCAGCATTGATTCATTTAGGACTAAGCAGCCTAGGAAGACTGTCTTAAGAAAGGTCAACATATATCCCTCAGCTCACTTAACACCTGTGAAAAAGGCTCTCTTCTTTCTGTACAGGGATATCACAAAAACATTCAGGTTGGAAAAGAGCCTCAGGATCACCAAGGCCAACCCAGAACCCTACTCTGCAAGGCTCACCCCTAAACCACAGCCCCAAGCACCACAGCCAAACCACCTGCAAACACAGCCAGCCTTGGGGACTCCACCACCTCCCTGGGCAGCACATTCCGATGGCCAATCTGTCTTGCTGGGAAGAACTTTCTCCTCACCTCCAGCCTAAACCTCCCCTGGCACAGCTTGAGACTGTGTCCTCTTGTTCTGGTGCTGCTTGCCTGGGAGAAGAGACCAACCCCCACCTGGCTACAACCTCCCTTCAGGGAGTTGGAGAGAGCAAGAAGGTCTCCCCTGAGCCTCCTCTTCTCCAGGCTAAGCAACCCCAGCTCCCTCAGCCTCTCCTCACAGGGCTGTGCTCCAGACCCCTCCCCAGCTTTGTAGAGATGTCTCATACATCTTTTCTGTCTCAGCCCAGTTTCTAAGCTTCTAGCTTGACACTAAATAATTCTGGCTAAGGAACTTTATTCTATATTTAGAAACATGAAAGTTTCCCCCCACCCCCCCCAGTATTTCAGCAGTTACCCAAAGTGTCCCATAGGCATATTTCATCTCCAGAATAGCTTCACTCACCTTTCTGGATTTTAGCAGGACTGACTTTTGGGATGGCAAAAGACTGGCAGCTCGACTATACCTGCTGCAAGAGACAAGATCTCTTTTAACATTCAAAATGCTTCAGCAGCTAATAAAGAGACATTTCCAGCAGGGTATTGGTATCATTTGCTCTGGCAATTTTAGCACTGGAAAAGGGAAAGGCAGAGGTGTCATCAGGTTTTCAAGAACAAAGGCCTCCAGTTAATTCATTCAGGTGAATGCTATTAAATGCTACATTTGCTTTCAAAGAAAACTTGGGGAAATGGTTGACACATAGGAAATGTTCATCACTTCCACTGAAGCCCTAATGAAGATTCTTTCTTGCAGAAGAAGCTCTGCAGATTGCACTGAGCAGCTATTTCCAAGCCCCAGGGCTGCAGCTGGACATAATCCACCCTTGCTTTACGCAGTCGAAGCAGTTACAGAAGTGACTACAATTCAAAAGCCATTTCAGATACTGCCAGTGAATTCAAAAATGTGAGAGAACTGCATTCCTTGGACAGCTTCCATGCTGAAAATGAGCTGAACTCCACCAGTAAGAAAAATCAGGTTTCACTACTACTTCTTTAAGAATTTCTGTGAGAAGGTGTCCAGAGAAGGGCCATGAGGATGAGCAGAGGGCTGGAGCTGCTCTGCTATGAGGACAGACTGAGGGAGTTGGGGTTGTTCAGTCTGGAAAAGAGAAGGCTCGCAGGAGACCTAATTGTGGCTTTCCAGTGTCTGAAAGGGGCTCCAAGAAATCTGGGGAGGGACTTTTGAGGGTGTCAGGGAAGGATAGGACTGGGAGGAATGAAGCAAAACTGGAAATGGGTAGATTCAGATTGGCTGTTAGGAAGAAGTTGTTCCCCATGAGGGTGGTGAGAGCCTGGCACAGGTTGCCCAGGGAGGTGGTGGAAGCCTCCTGCCTGGAGGTTTTGGCAGCCAGACTGGCTGTGGCTGTGAGCAACCTGCTGTAGTGTGAGGTGTCCCTGCCCATGGCAGGGGATTGGAACTGGCTGATCCTTGAGGTCCCTTCCAACCCTTATAATGCTATGATTCTAACTATCAGAGAACATCCCAGGCACAGTACCTGACTTTGCTTTCTTCGCTGACTGTTGACTTCAAACTGCTCATCCGTTTCAGCTTGGCCAGTTTGCTGTTCCACTGTTCCAGTTCTTCTATTCTGACTTCAAGATTGTTGGTTAGTTTACAGAGTTGCTTTACAGCACCAACATTCTCCATAAAGATCTGATCCTGAGAAGCAAAACAAGGAGAAAAGCAGACACAGTCCATTCATCAATCCAATGTAACAAGCAGTACTGAGCACAGAATTCCCTTATGTAAGGATATATCAGATGTTTAAAATGCAAACACAAGTCATCTCCCTGTAAATGGAACACACAGAACGACCAAACTCTCCTGGTGGGTGGTAAAAAGACTGCTCATGTTCCATTTGCAGTGAAGTGAAAATCACAGAACCATTCTGGTTGGGAGAGACCTGTGTTGATAGGTTGGACTCGATGATCCCCGAGGTCCTTTCCAACCTAAGTGATACTGTGTGTAATACTGTGTAACCATTAGCCATGAGGTTATGAGGAACGGAGGACTTGCAGAATCATAGAGTCACAGAATTGTCAGGCTTGGAAGGGACCTCAAGGATCATCCAGTACCAATCCCCCCTGCCATGGCCAGGGAGACCTCACACTACAGCAGGTTGCTCACAGCCACATCCAGCCTGGCTGCAAACACCTCCAGGGATGAGGCTTCCACCACCTCCCTGGGCAACCTGTGCCAGTGTCTCACCACCCTCATAGGGGAGAACTTCTTCCTGACATCCAATCTGAATCTACTCATTTTTAGTTTTGTTCCATCCCCCCCAGTCCTATCACTCCCTGACACCCCCAAAAGTCCCTCCCCAGCTTTCTTGTAGCTCCCTTCAGATACTGGAAATCCACAAGAAGGTCTCCTGGGAGCCTCCTTTTCTCCAGACTTAACACCCCCAGCTCCCTCAGCCTGTACTCATAGCAGAGATGCACCAACCCCCTGAGCATTTTCATGTCCCTCCTCTGGAGCCTATTACAAGAGGGATATGGAGGTGCTGGAACGTGTCCAGAGAAGGGCCACAGGGATGAGCAGAGGGCTGGAGCTGCTCTCCTATGAGGACAGACTGAAGGAGTTGGGGCTGTTCAGTCTGGAGAAGAGAAGGTTCCCAGGTGACCTCATTGTGGCCTTCCAGTGTCTGAAGGGGGCTACAAGAAAGCTGGGGAGGGTCTTCTCAGGATCTCAGGTAGTGATAGGACTAGGGGGAATGGGATGAAGCTGGAGGTGGGGAGATTCAGGCTGGAGGGGAGGAGGAAGTTCTTCCCCATGAGAGTGGTGAAGCCCTGGAATGGGTTGTGCAGGGAGGTGGTTGGGGCCCCATCCCTGGAGGTGTTTAAGCCCAGGCTGGCTGAGGCTCTGGCCAGGCTGATCTAGTGTGGAGTGTCCCTGCCCATGGCAGGGGGCTTGGAACTAGATGATCCTTGTGGTCCCTTCCAACCCTGACTGATACTATGATACTGTCCATCAGCTCCATGTCCTTCCTATATTGAGGGCTCCAGAGCTGGATGCAGTACTCCAGGTGAGGTCTCACCAGAGCAGAGTATTCATTACAATGAATACAGGCTCACATTCATGGCATCATTCAGTCATGACAAGGTTACCAATAAGTAAAAACTCCTTCTTCCTATTATCAGCTGTCAGTGGGAAAAGCTAGGATGTGGTCCTTGATCTGCAGTGAATCAGAGCCCAACAGAGGGGCTGCTCTGAGCAATGCTCTGGACAAGCACTGTCTTGTCTGCAGTCATGTGTGACTGAACTCTCTGACTGACAGTCCCTTGTAGTCCTGTTTCTACAGGAAAAGCAGGGAAAGGGAGCACAGGATAATAGACTAAGTCATTGCTTCCAAACTATGAACTTGGTGTGCCATGAACATTTTTCAGTGTATGATTTTGAAGTTCTAAAGAGAGTTTCAGAAAGCCCCAAAAAGCCCCAAACCCTCTTCCCACAGAGCTAGAATTTGTACTTGGATGCAGTGATTGCAGCAAGATTAAAGACGTCTTTACTTAGCAAACAGAGCACCAGCATTGCCTTAATTCACTTCTGTAAGACAATTAACAATTAAACACTTGTTGGATCAATACTATAAAATCACTGTCCATTTTTATTCAGCAAAGTGAGGCTTTCTCTCTTATTGTGGAGGAGAGAGCCTTGGGGGTGCTGGTGAGCTCAACAGGAGCTCTCAGTGTGCACTTGCAGCCTGCAATGCCAATCAGATCCTGGGCTGCATCAGGAGAAGTGTGGCCAGCAGGGCAAGGGAGGTGATTCTCCCCCTCTGCTCAGCTCTGGTGAGACCCCTCCTGGAGTACTGTGTCCAGCTCTGGAGCCCCTACTACAAGAGGGATCTGGAGGTGCTGGAAGGTGTCCAGAGAAGGGCCACGAGGATGAGCAGAGGGCTGGAGCTGCTCTCCTATGAGGACAGACTGAAGGAGTTGGGGCTGTTCAGTCTGGAGAATGCTCTGATGTGACCTAATTGTAGCCTTCCAGTGTCTGAAGGGGGCTACAGGAAGGCTGGGGAGGGACTGCTCAGGATCTCAGGTAGTGATAGGACTAGGGGGAATGAGAGAAGAGCTTTCTCTCTTATGGTGTGTTTATTTATTACTAGAACAAGATTTGAATGTAAATACTTCTTGTCATGAAAAGTTTCAGTCACATGCTGCTACCTGGTGGTTCTATTGTCCTCAACCATTTGCCAGATCCTATTTTTGGACACCTATGTGGAGGCCTACAGCTCTGTACAAAGCATAGTGCGTGCTTACAGCTCTGCATACAAAAGGCACAGCCTCAATACGCACCTCCACTTTCTCTCTCAAGACCATACCTTGTCAACCATGAGGAAGTTTTCTATTTTTTCTCCATCATCACATGCAACATCTCCAGCTTCTCTGACAGCTTGAGGTAAAAGCTCCTTCACCTCCTGGGCTATTATTCCTGCTCACAAGATAATAGAAATTAAAGTCAAGAGGCACAGTGGCATATCAAGGTTGTGTGCTTTGACTGCCCACCCTAAAAGCTACAGGTAGGGCTAAATTCATTTCTCTGTAGTAGGAAAGCATAGGATTTCTCTCTCTCTTTCTTCCTTTCTTTCTTCCTTCCTTACTTCTCTTTCTCTTCCTCTTTATCTCTCTTTTTATCTCTCTTTATCTCTTTATCTTTATCTCCCTCTCTCTATATATATCTCTTTCTCTTTTTATCTCTCTCTTTATCTTTCTGTCTCTCTTTATCTCTCTCTCTATATATATCTTTATCTCTTTCTCTCTTTCTCTTTCTCTATCTCTTTTCTTCTCTCTCTTTCTCTCTCTTTCTCTTTATCACTTTCCCTCTCTTTTTCTTTCTCCTTCTCTCTCTCTCCTTCTCTTTCTCTCTCTCTTCTCTTCTCTTTCTCT
>WWNC01000065.1:55000-160000 GCA_011125475.1 Melanerpes aurifrons
GGGGCATCTGTGTTGATCCCTACTCGACCATGATAGGCGATCGTCTCTGGAACGTGTCCTCGCTGCCACACTGCATCACCCTCATGCTCAAACTGCCCGGGGTTAGATGCCTGGGAGAGGAAAAAACAGCAATAATTGTGCTTAAAGAAAGAGGAGAGCAGGGATCACAGCATATCAGGGTGTTAGGGGTTGGAACGCACCTCTGCACATCTTCCAGTACTGTGTGCATGTATTATTTACACATACTATTTACATGCATTATTTACACATACTAGTTGCACACATTATTTACATCTACTATTTGCATGTACTATTCATACATATTATTTACACGCACTATTTACATGCACTATTTACATGTACTATATACTAACTGATGGCGTTTACCTGGACCTGAGCAAAGCCTTCGACACTGTCCCGCACCACATCCTGTTCTCCAAGCTGGTGACACATGGGTTTGATGGGTGGAGCACTAGATGGATAAGGAACTGGCTTGATGGCCGCACCCAAAGAGTGGCTGTCAATGGCTCCATGTCCCAGTGGAGGCCAGGGACAAGCGCTTTGAAACACTTCCTAACCTCAGCCTAAACCTCCCCTGGCACAGCTTGAGACTGTGTCCTCTTGATGATGATGATGATGATGATGATGATGATGATAATAATAATAATAATAATAATAATAATAATAATAATAATAACAACAACAACAACAATAATAAAAAACCAGGTTGGAAGAGACCTTCAAGATTATCATGTCCAACCCATCAACCAATCCAACCCAAACAACTAAACCATGGTACCAAGTACCCCATCAAGTCTCCTCCTGAACACCTCCAATGATGGTGACTCCACCACCTCCCCAGGCAGCCCATTCCAATGGGCAATCACTCTCTCTGTGTAGAACTTCTTCCTAACATCCAACGTAAACCTCCCTTGGTGCAGCTTGAGACTGTGTCCTCTTGTTCTGGTGCTGGTTGCCTGGGAGAAGAGACCAACCCCCACCTGGCTACAACCTCCCTTCAGGTAGTTGTAGAGAGCAATGAGGTCACCCCTGAGCCTCCTCAAGGCTAAACAACCCCAGCTCCCTCAGCCTCTCCTCACTGGGCTATGCTGCAGACCCCTCCCCAGCTTTGTTGCCCTTCTCTGGACACTTTCCAGCAACTCAACATCTTTCCTAAACTGAGGGGCCCAGAACTGGACACAGGACTCCCCCAGTGTATGTGCACAAGCATCTGATTTCATTAATTCATTTTGCTAATTATTAAACTTTTAGCTCAGGCTTTAAGATTTGAGCCTGAGCAGAAAGATGCTGACAACAAGAAGCTGACACTCATTTAGAGGAGCCAGGCTTTCACAAGACCTTGCCATCTGCAGTGCATGGTGCTGTGCACTCACCACTGTTTGTCACAATTAGAGCATGAGCTGATGTGCCTGACAATCACTGCTCAGCTGGTAGTTCTGTTTTGTTCTGTTATTTATGTTATCTTGTGTCTTGTGTTCCTTGGAATCCTACCAAAAAGCTATCATCTCACACATACCAAAGGAGCGAGCTCTCTCTGTTTAAATTTGAACAGAAAAAGCCAACATAAAAAAAAAAATGGTTGAAACCCATAAATCCCTAAACCTGACCCAAAAACATGTATCTTATAAGGTAACAATAATCCCAAGGGTGAGTCACATGTGAGAATGTACCATCTTCCCCAAATTAGCTCACAGCCACATCCAGCCTGGCCTGAAAAACCTCCAGGGATGAGGCTCCCACCACCTCCCTGGGCAACCTGTGCCAGTCTCTCACCACCCTCATGGGGAAGAACTTCTTCCTAACATCCAATCTGAATCTCCCTATTTCTAGTTTTGTTCCATCCCCCCCAGTCCTATCCCTCCCTGACACCCTCAAAAGTCCCTCCCCAGCTTTCTCGTAGCCCCCTTCAGATACTGGAAGGCCACAATGAGGTCTCCTCAGAGCCTTCTCTTCTCCTGTGAATAACAAACCTGCAAATTCTTCTTACATTAAATTGATTTACTAAATCAACATAAATTTCAACCTACCCTCACAATGATCCTTTCAGAGACATTTGCAGACAGCAGGTAGAGTTGGTCCTGGGAGACAGCATACAATCCAACTACCAGCATGAAGTACCTGATTTGAAATGGATTTAATCAAGACAATAATTGAAGCAATGCCTTCTTTCCAGAGGAAAAAATTCTGAAATGTTTTAAATATAATAGCTAAGAGTGATATATGAAGAGAGGTTCAGAAAGGTGAGGTTCAGAGGGAAGGGAAGGGAAGGTTTGGGAAGGGAAGGGAAGGTTTGGGAAGGTTTGGGAAGGGAAGGGAAGAGGGGAGGGGAGGGGAGGAGAGGAGGGAGAGGAGGGAGGAGGGGGAGGAGAGAGAGGAGAGGGAGAGGAGAGGAGAGGAGAGGAGAGGGAGAGGAGAGGAGAGGAGAGGAGAGGGAGAGGAGAGGAGAGGGAGAGGAGAGGAGAGGAGAGGAGAGGAGAGGAGAGGAGAGGGAGAGGAGAGGAGAGGAGAGGAGAGAGGAGAGGAGGAGAGGAGAGAGGAGAGGAGAGGGAGAGGAGGAGAGGAGAGGAGAGGAGAGGAGAGGAGAGGAGAGGAGAGGAGAGGAGAGGAGAGGAGAGGAGAGGAGAGGGGGGAGGGGAGAGGAGGGGGAGGAGGGGGAGGGAGGGAGGGGAGAGGGAGGAGGGGAGGGAGGGAGGAGAGGAGAGGGAGGAGAGGAGAGGAGGAGGGAGAGGAGGGAGGGAGGAGAGGAGAGGAGAGGGAGGAGAGGAGGAGAGAGGAGAGGAGAGGAGAGGAGAGGAGAGGAGAGGAGAGGAGAGGAGGAGGAGAGGAGAGGAGGAGGAGAGGAGAGGAGAGGAGGGAGAGAGAGGGAGGAGAGGAGAGGAGAGGAGAGGAGAGGGGAGGGGAGGGGAGGGAGAGGGAGGGGAGGGAGGAGAGGGGGAGGGGGAGGGAGAGGAGGGGAGGGAGAGGGGAGGGGGAGGGGAGGGGAGGGAGGAGGGAGAGGAGGGGAGGGAGGGGAGGGAGGGGAGGAGGGGAGGGAGGGGAGGGGGAGGAGGAGGGGAGGGGAGGGAGGAGAGAGGGGAGGGGAGGGGGGAGGGAGGGGAGGGGAGGGAGGGGAGGGGAGGGGAGGGGAGGGGAGGGAGGGGAGGGGGGAGGGGAGGGGAGGGAGGGGAGGGGAGGGGAGGGGAGGGGGGAGGGGAGGGGGGAGGGGAATTAACCAGGCTGGAAAAGAACTCAGAGATCATCCAGTCCAACCTATCCCCCAACACCATCTCATCAACTAAACCATGGCACCAAGTGCCTCATCCAGGCTCTTATTAACACTTCCAGCGATGCTGACTCCACCACCTCCCAGGGCAGCATATCCCAATGGCCAAAAAGGTAAAACAAGGTAAAAAAGGCAAGACAAGATAAAAAGGTGGAACGCTGTTTCAAAGGTATTTATGCTACAATATGAAAGGTAAAAATTCTTTCCTTCACCCTCAAGCAAAATGCTGTTTCAATCCCCACAATCACCAAACCCAAAGATTAAAGTAATTGTGACAGATTTAAGTAGTGAAGACTCAAAGTTGAAGACCCTTCCCTCCCCAGAAGAAAATTAGCATTATTTGATTTTGTTTTGGCTTCCTGAGTTTCTCAGCCATCATTTCCTGAAGCAATCTCTAACCACAAGGATGTGATTCAGGGTTTGGTTTTGTTTATCCTGGTATCATCCTGTGACTTCAGAAGAGAGGCCTTTAAGCAGAGCCAAAGTATCCCAGAATGTGAAGTCAAATGACAGATTTGGCCAGAGGGAGATGTTTTTTTCACAAACATCCATTCTGAAGAAGCAGCCCTTCTCTTTTGCACTTCACACACACAGATACAGCTCAACAAGCTACAGGGATACCTCTGGTCTGGATTAGGTTTCCCCCGTTTTCTCATATTGTTTGCAGTTGTTTCACTGAAGTGCAACCTTCCCAGCGTCACTTTAGTTATCTGGTCCCCTGGCAGGTCAACTCTAAACACAGAAAAGGAAACAGAATCAGGGAAATAAGCATTTGGGTACCTACCTGGCTTGAACTGTATTTCCTCAAGCTCATTAAAACAGCTTTGAGAAAAAGTGACAAATTAAACAAAGAAAGAAAGAAACAAACAGGGCTCAAAGTTCCATTTTGCATATTGTGTTTTACAGCCTGTCTCTGAGCACTGACCTGTGAAACTTTACATTGTCTTCTTGTTTTCTGTTTGGAGGCTTATTTAATGCTTTCTGGAACAGAACAGTTCCAAAAATCAGAATCACAGAATGCTAGAGGTTGGAAAGGACTTCCAGATATCATCCAAGTCCAACCCCGCTGACAGAGCAGCATCACCCAGGGTAGTCCACACAGGAATGCATCCAGGTGGGGTTGGAAAGGCTCCAGAGGAGACTCCACAACTGCTCTGGGCAGCCTGCTCCAGGGCTCTGTCACCCTCACTGCAAAGAAGTTTCTCCTCAGGTTGAGCTGAAACCTTCTCTGTTCAAGTTTGTCTCCATTGGTCCTTGGCTTATTGCTGTGCACCACCCACAAGAGCTTGGTCTCCTTCACTTGACCTCCCGCCCTCAGCTATTGATAGACATTGATCAGATCCCTCTCAGCCTTCTCTTCTCCAGACTCAACAACCCCAGGTCTCAGTCTCAGTCAAGAAGGCATTTATGCCAGAGGAGCAAACATTGATCCTACCAGTGAGTTAAGAGAGTTCCAGGGAGAAGCTGCATGGATGTTTCTAGCAGAGGCAATACTCCTTCAAAGTATGGCAAATGCTTCTCCCGCTCTACTCCACTCTGGTGAGACACCACATGGAGTACTGTGTCCAGTTCTGGAGCCTCTGTTACAAGCAGGATCTGGAAGTGCGGGAATGTGTCCAAAGAAGGGCCACAAGGATGATCAGAACTCCTGTGAGGACAGGCTGAGAGAGTTGGGGCTGTTCAGTCTGGAGAAGAGAAGGCTCCAAGAAGACCATCATGTGGCCTTCCACTATCTGAAGGGGGCTGCAAGAAAGCTGCGGAGGGTTTTTTTAGGGTGTCAAAGAGTGATAGGACTGGGGGGAATGGAACAAAACTAGAAGTGGGGAGATTGAGATTGGATGTCAGGAAGAAGTTGTTCCCCATGAGGGTGGTGAGAGACTGGCACAGGTTGCCCAGGGAGGTGGTGGAAGCCTCATGCCTGGAGGTGTTTGCAGCCAGGCTGGCTGTGGCTGTGAGCAACCTGCTGTAGTGTGAGGTGTCCCTGCCCCTGTCAGGGGGGTTGGAACTGGCTGATCCTTGAGGTCCCTTCTAACCCTGACAATTCTGTGATTCTATGATCTCATGCCCATGTAGAGAGGGAACACAAGTGATGCTTTTTTAAGATGGAAATACATCTGCCATACAGCTCCAACCACCACACAGCTCCAACCACCTCACAGCTCCAAACACCACACAGTTCAAAACGCCACACAGCTTCAAACCACCACACAGCTCCAACCGCCACACAGCTCCAAACACAACAGCTCCAAAGACCACACAGCTCGAACCGCCACACAGCTGCAAACACAACACAGCTGCAAACACCACACAGCTCCAAACATCACACAGCTCCAAACACCACACAGCACCAAACACCACACAGCGCCAAACGCCACACAGCTCCAAACGCCACACAGCTCCAACTGCCACACAGCTCCAAACCCCACACAGCTCCAAACCCCACACAGCTCCAAACCCCACACAGCTCCAAACCCACACAGCTCCATACACCACACAGCTCCAACCGCCACACAGCTCCAAACACCACGCAGCTCCAAACCCCACACAGCTCCAAACACCACACAGCTCCAAACCCCACACAGCTCCAACCGCCACACAGCTCCAACCACCACACAGCTCCAACCGCCACACAGCTCCAAACCCCACACAGCTCCAAACCCCACACAGCTCCAAACCCCACACAGCTCCAAACCCCACACAGCTCCAAACACCACACAGCTCCAACCGCCACGCAGCTCCAAACCCCACACAGCTCCAAACCCCACACAGCTCCATACACCACACAGCTCCAAACACCACACAGCTCCAAACCCCACACAGCTCCAACCGCCACACAGCTCCAACCACCACACAGCTCCAACCGCCACACAGCTCCAAACCCCACACAGCTCCAAACCCCACACAGCTCCAAACCCCACACAGCTCCATACACCACACAGCTCCAAACCCCACACAGCTCCAAACCCCACACAGCTCCAAACACCACGCAGCTCCAACCGCCACGCAGCTCCAACCGCCACACAGCTCCAACCGCCACGCAGCTCCAAACCCCACACAGCTCCAACCGCCACACAGCTCCAACCGCCACGCAGCTCCAAACCCCACGCAGCTCCAACCGCCACACAGCTCCAAACCCCACACAGCTCCATACACCACACAGCTCCAAACACCACACAGCACCAAACACCACACAGCTCCAAACCCCACACAGCTCCAAACCCCACACAGCTCCATACACCACACAGCTCCATACACCACACAGCTCCAAACCCCACACAGCTCCAAACCCCACACAGCTCCATACACCACACAGCTCCAAACCCCACACAGCTCCAAACCCCACACAGCTCCATACACCACACAGCTCCATACACCACACAGCTCCAAACCCCACACAGCTCCAAACCCCACACAGCTCCATACACCACACAGCTCCAAACCCCACACAGCTCCAAACACCACACAGCTCCAAACCCCACACAGCTCCAACCGCCACACAGCTCCAACCGCCACACAGCGCCAACCGCCACACAGCTCCAACCGCCACACAGCTCCAACCACCACACAGCTCCAACCGCCACACAGCTCCAAACCCCACACAGCTCCAAACCCCACACAGCTCCAACCGCCACGCAGCTCCAACCGCCACACAGCTCCAAACCCCACACAGCTCCATACACCACACAGCTCCAAACACCACACAGCACCAAACACCACACAGCTCCAAACCCCACACAGCTCCAAACCCCACACAGCTCCATACACCACACAGCTCCAAACCCCACACAGCTCCAAACCCCACACAGCTCCAAACCCCACACAGCTCCATACACCACACAGCTCCAAACCCCACACAGCTCCAAACCCCACACAGCTCCAAACACCACACAGCTCCAAACCCCACACAGCTCCAACTGCCACACAGCACCAACCACCACACAGCTCCAACCGCCACACAGCTCCAAACCCCACACAGCTCCAAACCCCACACAGCTCCATACACCACACAGCTCCAAACCCCACACAGCGCCAAACGCCACACAGCTCCAAACCCCACACAGCTCCAAACCCCACACAGCTCCAAACACCACACAGCTCCAAACCCCACACAGCTCCAACTGCCACACAGCACCAAACACCACACAGCTCCAAACCCCACACAGCTCCAAACCCCACACAGCTCCAACTGCCACACAGCACCAAACACCACACAGCTCCAAACCCCACACAGCTCCAACTGCCACACAGCACCAAACACCACACAGCTCCAAACCCCACACAGCTCCAAACCCCACACAGCTCCAAACCCCACACAGCTCCATACACCACACAGCTCCAAACCCCACACAGCTCCAAACACCACACAGCTCCAACCGCCACACAGCGCCAACCGCCACACAGCTCCAACCGCCACACAGCTCCAACCACCACACAGCTCCAACCGCCACACAGCTCCAAACCCCACACAGCTCCAACCACCACACAGCTCCAACCGCCACACAGCGCCAACCGCCACACAGCTCCAACCGCCACACAGCTCCAACCACCACACAGCTCCAACCGCCACACAGCTCCAAACCCCACACAGCTCCAAACCCCACACAGCTCCAAACCCCACACAGCTCCATACACCACACAGCTCCAACCGCCACACAGCTCCAAACACCACGCAGCTCCAACCACCACACAGCTCCAACCGCCACACAGCTCCAAACACCACACAGCTCCAACCACCACACAGCTCCAAACGCCACACAGCTCCAAACACCACACAGCTCCAAACCCCACACAGCTCCAAACCCCACACAGCTGCAAACACCACGCAGCTCCAACCGCCACACAGCTCCAAACACCACGCAGCTCCAAACGCCACGCAGCTCCAAACGCCACGCAGCTCCAAACGCCACGCAGCTCCAAACGCCACGCAGCTCCAAACGCCACGCAGCTCCATACACCACGCAGCTCCAAACACCACACAGCTCCAAACTCCACACAGCTCCAACCGTCACACAGCTCCAACCGCCACACAGCTCCAACCGCCACACAGCGCCAACCGCCACACAGCGCCAACCGCCACACAGCTCCAAACCCCACACAGCTCCAAACTCCACACAGCTCCAACCGTCACACAGCTCCAACCGCCACACAGCTCCAACCGCCACACAGCGCCAACCGCCACACAGCTCCAAACCCCACACAGCTCCAAACTCCACACAGCTCCAACCGTCACACAGCTCCAACCGCCACACAGCTCCAACCGCCACACAGCGCCAAACGCCACACAGCGCCAAACGCCACACAGCTCCAAACGCCACACAGCTCCAAACACCACACAACACTGTTGCTAGCTGAATATAAATATTTTGGTCAGGCAAAGCTGCTGAAAACCTTCATCAGTGCAGGGAGGGCAGGGATGCACTACTGCTGTGATTCTATGAGCACACCCAGATGGAATTGGGATAAAGATGAGAAAACTGGATTAGACCTACTCTAAGTTTCCAAGAAACAACTATTTCATGTTTCAAACCAATCACACATGGAAGTAAAATGGAGTCACTTGCTCAAAGCTCTTACTTGACAGGATAGAAAGTTTTTTTGCTTCGATCTGACTGAGACTGCTCGATAGCAACTGTTTCATTTGGCGCTTCCACCTATAAAGGCAAGAAGAATTTTTAAAGACAAGGATATTAGACAGACTTTTTGCTTTCAAACACAAGGGTATTAATCACTTACACTTTTAAATATAAATTAATAGGCAAGTTATGTCCAAACCACTGAAATCTCTCTCATTACTCATGGATCTCCTGAGGAAATAGCACAAGATTTGACTCCCGTTCAATTCATAGAGTCAACCACGTTGGAAAAGACCTCAGAGTTCATCAAGTCCAACCTATCACCCAACACCTCATGAGTAACTAAACCATGGCACCAAGTGCCTCATCCAATCCCTTTTTTCAACACTTCCAGGGATAGTGACTCCACCACCTCCCTGGGCAGCACATTCCAATGGCCAATCTTTCTTTCTGGGAAGAACTTCCTCCTCACCTCCAGCCTAAACTTCCCCTGGCACAGCTTGAGACTGTGTCCTCTTATTCTGGTGCTGGTTGCCTGAGAGAAGAAACCAATCTCCACCCAGCTCCCTCTGCCTCTCCTCACAGGGCTTGTGCTCCAGACCTTTCACCTGCTAGTCTGAAGCCCCAAATCATTCTGGGTTTTGGAGCACAGCCCTGTGAGGAGAGGCTGAGGGAGCTGGGGTTGCTTAGCCTGGAGAAGAGGAGGCTCAGGGGAGACCTTCTTGCTCTCTACAACTCCCTGAAGGGAGGTTGTAGCCAGGTGGGGGTTGGTCTCTTCTCCCAGGCAACCAGAACCAGAACAAGAGGACACAGTCTCAAATTGCACCAGGGGAGGTTTAGGCTGGGTGTTAGGAAGAAATTCTTCCCAGCAAGAGAGATTGGCTATTGGGATGTGCTGTCCAGGGAGGTGGTGGAGTCACCATCCCTGGAGGTGTTTAAGAAGAGCCTGGCTGAGGCACTTGGTGCCATGGTTTAGTTGATGAGATGGTGTTGGGTAATAGGTTGGACTTGATCTCAAAGGTCTCTTCCAACCTGGTCCGGTCCATTCCATTCCATTCTATTCTACTTGATGATCTCAAAGGTCTTTTCCAACCTGGTTAATTCTGTATTCTGCCTCTGTATTCTGTTTTCTGTCCTATTCTCTAATCAGATACTACTCAATTAAAAGAAATAATCACAAAAGAGGCTGAAACTTGCCTTTATTCCAAAAGCTTTCAAGCAAAACTTTTCTATTGGTTTCCCCCCTAGCTGAGTTTTGACATATTTTGGATGGCCAGTGATTCTCATGTGGACTGTGATTTGGAAATGATTCTTCTTCTGGCACACGAAGGCATCATCTGCTGCTGAAAAATTAAATCCTTTATCTGTGACAATGTGATATCCCACAGCAGGTCTGCAAAAACAAGGAGAGAGAATAGCAGCTAAGGGAGATGCATTTGAGTGACACCTTGAGTTTCTTATTTTCCATGTCGCCTGAAAATCCATCTGTTTTTTACTGACAAAACAGGAGCCAAAACAGATTTTTACAAGAGGCAGTTCTTCCAGTATTTTCTTCTCTTAGAGATGGAAACATGAAGCTGCCTATATAATGTACCCTACTTTCAGTCTGACACATGTGACAAGCAGTGGTGGAGAAGCTTCCACAACCCTCACTTACAAACCTGGTGTAAAGGAACTCTGTCCACCTTAAAAAAGCAAAGCCAAACCTTTCAGTGTGTTCAAGCATTCCTAGGATCATAGCATGCTAGGGGGTGGAAGGGACCTTCAAAGATCAAGTCCAAGCCCCCTGCCAGAGCAGGACCACAGAATCCAGCAGAGGTCACACAGGAACACATCCAGACAGGGCTGGAAAGGCTCCAGAGAAGGAAACTCCACAATCTCTCTGGGCAGCCCCTTCCAGGGCTTTGTGACCCTCACAGAGAGGAAGTTCCTCCTCATGTTGAGGTGGAACTCCTGTGCTGGAGTTTATAGCCATCACCCTTTGCCATATCTTACAGTGCAATGGAGAAGAGCCTGCCCCCTCCCTCTTGACACTCAGCCCTCAGATAATTATAAATATTTATTAAATCCCCTCTCAGTCCTCTCTTTTCCAGATTAAAAAGCCCCAGGGCTCTCAGCCTCTCCTCGCAGGGCTGTGCTCCAGACCCCTCCCCAGCTTTGTTGCCCTTCTCTGGACACCTTCCAGCAAGTCAACCTCCTTCCTAAACTGAGGAGCCCAGAACTGGACACAGGACTCAAGGTGTGGCCTAATCAGTGCAGTGTGCAGGGGCAGAATGACCTCCCTGCTCCTGCTGGCCACACTGTTCCTGATGCAGGCCAGGATGCCATTGGCCTTCTTGGCCACCTGGGCACACTGCAGGCTCATGTTCATCCTACCATCAACCAGCACCCCCAGGTCCCTCACTGCCTGGCTGCTCTCCAGCCACTCTGACCCCAGCCTGTAGCACTGCATGGGGTTGTTGTGGCCAATGTGCAGAACCTGGCACTTGGATGTGTTCAATCTCCTGCCCTTGGCCTCTGCCCATCTGTCCAGCCTGTCGAGGTCCCTCTGCAGAGCCTCTCTACCCTCCAGCAGATCAACTCCTGCCCCCAGCTTGGTGTCATCTGCAAATTTAATGATGATGGACTCAATCCCCTCATCCAGATCATCAATAAAGATATTGAACAGGATGGCGAGGTGTTGGGTGATAAGTTGGACTTGAGATTCTCTCAGGTCTTTTCTAACCTTTATTGATTCTATGATTCTATGATATAGATACAGATATAGATTCAGTAGAGATTCAGTATCACTAAGGTTGGAAGAGACCTCAAAGATCATCGAGTCCAACCTGTCACCACAGACCTCATGACTAGAGTAGGGAGGACACTACTGCCCACTGCAGGCTTGAACTCACGACCTTCCCATTAAGGGTCTTATGCACTACCAACTGAGCCACATGGCTTAATACCCCATATAGATACAGATATAGATATAGATGATATATAGATATAGATATAGATGATATAGAGATAAAGATATAGATGATATAGAGATAGAGATATAGATATAGATATATAGATATAGATAGATATATACACACACATGTATGTGAGTGTATAGTTATTAAGACTGAGAATGTATGAGCCCTGCAGTAATGACAGGCACCTTCTCCTTCCATTTTTCTTTAATGTTTTAGGCCATTAGAGGGAAAGGTGCTATATGCTCAATAATTGCTTGCCCCAGGGAGCTGGAAACAGAAGCAAAAACCAACAGGTATTTTAAGTCAGATTCATTTCTCTTTTGCCTCCCAGTCCCCAGAGGGAAGTCAGAAAACCTGGCATGAATTTCAACCCATATTTAAAGTTCTGCTTGTCTCATACCCCTGCAGAACCCTATTCCATCATGCCTGCTCCACCTCCTTCTCCAGTCTTATTTTCAGTTAAGGAAACGAGGGGCTGTCAAATGCATCATTTCCTCCTGCAAATCTATAGTACCAGAAAAGCACCCAAATCCCAAGGAGCCATTTGCAAGTGCAAACATCACTGCTTACAGTTTCTCATAATTAGAATTAAACAAGCTGTGCCACTGAGAACTTTGGTAGGGTTGCCACGTTAGAGCTTGACAGCATCTTTCCAGAGCTGCATTCTGTCCATCACTGTCACACTCCTGCACTTCAGCTGCACAGTCCTTAACAGTTGCTGGAGAGAGAGAGAGAGAGAGAGAGAGAGAGAGTGGCAATTCAGTTACTGCTTTTGTGACTGGCCAAAAAACCCTGCAGAAACGTTTTGCACATATATTTACATATGAAATATGTAAACACATACATTAAACAAGCAGAAATGCAGGGCATGGACACTGAAATCTGATTGCTCTTTGCCCTTATTCCAAAACACTATGTTATATTCCTGTTCCACACCATGTTATATGCCCCTAGAAAAGAAGTTTTTCAGCTTTCCTCCCCCCCTGATTTAACAAATATTACACAAAGAGCAGTTACTAGTTTCCTTCTTTGAAAAAAGGATGGAATACTTTAGAACAGAATAGCATAGCAAAGCATAGCATAGAACTGAATTGAATTGAATTGAATTGACCAGGTGGGAAAAGACCTTTAAGATCATCAAGTCCAACCTATCACCCAACACCATCTCGTTAACTAAACCATGGCACCAAGTGCCTCATCCAGGCTCTTCTTAAACACCTCCAGGGATGGTGACTCCACCACCTCCCTGGGCAGCACATTCCAATGGCCAAACTCTCTTTCTGGGAAGAATTTCTTCCTAGCATCCACCCTAAACCTCCCCTGGAACAGTTTGAGACTGGGGTTGCTTAGCCTGGAGAAGAGGAGGCTCAGGGGAGTCCTTCTTGCTCTCTACAACTCCCTGAAGGAAGGTTGTAGCCAGGTGGGGGTTGGTCTCTTCTCCCAGGCAAGCAGCACCAGAACAAGAGGACACAGTCTCAAGCTGTGCCAGGGGAGGTTTAGGCTGGAGGTGAGGAGAACTTCCCAGAAAGAGAGATTGGCCATTGGGTTGTGCTGCCCAGGGAGGTGGTGGAGTCACCATCCCTGGAGGTGTTCAGAAAAGGTTTGGATGTGGCACTTGGAGCCATGGTTTAGTTGTCCTGAAGTGCTAGGTATTAGGTAATAGGTTGGACTTGATGATCTCTGAGGTCTTTTCCAATCTTGTTGATTTTATGATTCTATGAAGTTCTCCTGCTCAAAAATGTTCTGGGCTGTTGGACACAGTCTCAGGTTGCACCAGGGGAGGTTTAGGCTGGATGTTAGGAAGAAGTTCTTCATAGAAAGAGAGATTGGCCATTGGGATGTGCTGCCCAGGGAGGTGGTGGAGTCACCATCACTGGAGGTGTTCAAAAAAGGCTTGGATGAGGCACTTGGAGCCATGGCTTAGTTGTCAGGAGGTGTTAGGTATTAGGTAATAGGTTGGGCTGGATGATCTCTGAGATCTTTTCCAACCTGGTTGATTCTATCATTCTATGAAACATTGAATTTCATCTTCACAGAGCTGCTTACCTTGGCTGGAGTCTTGAGGTGGGACTGGAGAATCAGTGGCATCTCCCAGTATCTGTGAGAGCTTCCTTTTGTGCCCTGACACTGCAGAACTACTATTTTAAAAACATACATTGCATTACTCCCCCTTAAGTTCAAAGACACACAGCACAGAATCAGAGCAAAAGGACACCCAGGGATCTCCTTCGAACTGTACTGCCATCCAAATTCAGCTTTGCTGGGCGGGGAGGATAATGTTCTGGACTCCTTAAAACTGAATTATGCAGGGTTTTTTTCCTTCCAAAACATAAATTAGCTTGTTGGGTGCTTGGGGTTTTTCACATCAAAGAAGTTGGTCTCCATTTAAAACAATCAGTCCCTTTACACAGTGCATAAGCTGCAGGGGGTTGCTGGCTCCTGACATCTGCACTAAAATATCACAGTTTTGTCTCGACTCATTTCACTGCACCAAAGCCAGCACTCACTTTTCTGCTTACCCAGGGGGTTGGTCTCTTCTCCCAGGCACCCAGCACCAGAATAAGAGGACACAGTCTCAAGCTGTGCCAGGGGAAGTTGAGGGTGCAGGTGAGGAGAAAGTTCTTCCCAGCAAGAGAGCTTGGCCTTTGGAATGTGCTGCCCAGGGAGGTGGTGGAGTCACCATCCCTGGAGGTGTTTAGGAAGAGACTGGCTGAGGCACTTGAAGCCATGGTTTAGTAGTCATGAGGTGTTGAGTGATACGTTGGACTTGTTGATCTCTGAGGTCTTTTCCAACCTTATTGATTCTATGATAATTGAGCTCTGTGCAGGAGACAGAGCATCTGCAAGCCCAGGACTAGCACTGATGAATTCACATTCCTCTCCCAACACCCAGTGAGATGCCTCCTCCCTCCAGCTCACTAGCTATTAATTATGGTTGGACACTTGCACCAGCCAGTGCATTTGAAGTAAGCAAGCATCCTCAGCGTGCTGGGGGATGGATGTGGCAGATGGGGTATGAAACACCTGAATACTTTTACGATGCAGTTATGAAGCACCTGGTGATCCCCCCACAGCCTTCTGCTGTTTTAAAAAACGAGATCCATCTCTACTTCCAGCCTGAACTTCAGTCGAGGGGGTTTAAGCACCCTCAGGCACAAGGAGCTTAAAAATGTCTAAACACTGCCATCCTGTGGAAAATGCTACACCCACGGGGATTTTACGCCAGCCTTAAAGCAGGTCTTTCACCAGCTCTGCTTTTCCTTGTCCCTGTCTTATTCTTTGCAGAAAAGCTTTAGCATTTACCCAGGAATCTGAGATGCATTTGGCTGTAGGCACGAATTAAAACCCAAGCAGCTGGAGGATGCAGAGTGATTCCAAGGAGTCACAGCACTTTCTGTCTTCAGGCAGCAGCTCAGGGGGTTGGTGCAAGGATCCCCATTGCCAATGGGGTCAGAGTAAGACTCCATGAACCTGCAGGGAAGCCTGCTGGGTGCCACAGGAGATGGACATGGGGGCTGAGGCTGCAGCCTGCTGGGCCATGCAGTATCATACCATGGGGCTGCAAGAAGTAAACAGACAAGAAAGTAAGGACAAGGAAGAGAAGCTGGAAGAGATCTTCCTATGAGCTTGGGAGAGGCCCAGGTTCATGTGACCTACTCTGGAGCTGTGGTGGAGAGCATGGTTCCGATCCAGAGTCTGGTGGGGAGTCTGGCAACTGGCTTTGCCTAGGGATGAAAAAGAGATTTTCATTTCTACCAGGGGAAGACATGGTGGATGATCACAAGGCAAAGCTGAAAGCAGCTGAAAAGGGACACTTCCCACTACATCAGGTTGCCTGTCCCAGAGGTGACTGCTGTGTGAGCTTGTCTGCTCATCCTAAGCTGGGAGAGAATCAGCTCCTCAGGAAAGGGTGAGGTATGGCCTCTTAGTGAACTTAATTGTGTTACTCTGGGTCAGTTCTTTACTTCTGATCAAATGAGGCACTTGGGGGCTGGTCTCTTCTCCTAGACAACCACAAACAGAAGGGGACACAGTCTCAAGCTGGAGGTGAGGAGAAAGTTTTTCCCAGAAAGAGTAATTGGCCATTGGGATGTGCTGCCCAGGGAGGTGGTGGAGTCCCCATCCCTGGAGGTGATCAAAAAAGGCTTGGATGTGGCACATGGAGCCATGGCTTAGTTGCCAGGAGGTGTTAGGTATTAGGCAATAGGTTGGACTTGATGATCTCTGAGGTCTTTTCCAACCTGGCTGATTCTATGAATCATTGACAATGGACTTCCTGAAGCATTGCTCACCGTGGTGGCTTCCCCTTCTCACAGGAGCAATGTCACTTACAGTTTGTGAGACCATCTTCTACAGCCCTCCACCACTCCCTCACAGAGGGAGGCCCCATTCTTACCAGCTCTTGGTCACCCCTCCTGCCTCATCCCCCAAACTGCTGACTTCAATCCCCCTTCCTTCCTGTGAGCTGCTCTTCAGTTCCCTCCAGGCACACCAACATCTCTGCCTACAGTGAGCTCACAAGGGCTTTAAGCCTGTTTTCTCCAGACTACAGGTTTAGCATCTACATCCATGAGCCAATTTCTTCAGCTCTTCTTTTAGCCAGAGCTCCCTCAGTCTCTATCAGATGCCAGAAGGTCCCAATTTAGCACTTTGCTGACCAGAAGAGGCAGCCCAAGGCTGCCACACAGGTGGGAAGCACATTTGCCCAGTTTAAAACGAGAGTTCTTACAAACTCACCAAAAAAGATGCAGGAGCTTCACATGGGGTTTCTGTGGGTGATAAGCTACCTTCCTTCTTTTCATCCCTACACAATCTTCCAGTTAGGATGTCAGAGGTTGGAAGGGATCATTGAAGACCATCAAGTCCAACCACTCTGCCAGAGCAGGACCCTAGAATCCAGCATAGGTCACACAGGAACACATCCAGACAGGGCTGGAAAGGCTCCAGAGAAGGAGACTCCACAACCTCTCTGGGCAGCCTGTTCCAGGGCTCTGGGACCCTCACAGTGAAAAAATTCCTCCTCATGTTGAGGTGGAACTTACTGTGCTGGAGTTTCCATCCACTGCCCTTTGTCCTGTCCCAGGGTGCAACTGAGCAGAGCCTGTCCCCTGCCTCTTGACCCCCAACCCTCAGATCTTTATAGACACCTCACTCAGAAACAACTTGGCAGGCTGTGCCGGGCGGGTTCTGGGCACTGGCCTCAGGGTGCACTGATGGGAGCAGGAGCTGATCTGTTAGAGGGTAGGAGGGCTCTGCAGAGGGACCTTGATGGGTTGGACAGATGGTCAGAGGCCAACAGAATGAGATTTAACAAGTCCAAGTGCCAGGTTCTACACCTTGGCCACAACAACCCCATGCAGTGCTACAGGCTGGGGTCAGAGCGGCTGGAGAGCAGCCAGGCAGAGAGGGACCTGGGGGTACGGGTTGATGGTAGGCTGAACATGAGCCTGCAGTGTGCCCAGGCAGCCAAGAAGGCCAAGGGCATCCTGGCCTGGACCAGGAACAGTGTGGCCAGCAGGAGCAGGGAGGTCATTCTGCTCTGGACTCAGCACTGGTTAGGCCACACCTTGAGTCCTGTGTCCAGCTCTAATCTGTTTCCCGAGGTACCCCATCCTTGTGCTGAACACCTCTACCACCTTCCTGGGCAGCTTCACCACTCTTTAGTAGAGAAATTTTTTCCTAATCACAGAATGTTAGGAGTTGGAAGGCACCTTGAAAGATCATCCAAGTCCAAGCCCCTTGCCAGAACAGGATCACCTAGAGCAGATCACACAGGAACACATCCAGGTGGGCCCTGAGTATCTCCAGAGACAGAGACTCCACAACCCCCCTGGGCAGCCTTCTCCAGTGCTCCATCACCCCCACAGTGAAAAAAATCCCTCCCTATGTCTACATGGAACTTCCTCTGCCTCAACTTCCACCACTGCCCCTTGTGCTGGCATTGGGCATCCCCCAGCAGAGCCTGGCTCCAGCCTCTGGGCACTCACCCTGCACATCTCTATCAACAGCGATGAGGTCACCCCTCCATCTCCTCCAAACCAAAGAGCCTCAGCTCCCTCAGTCTCTCCACCTAAGGAAGATGTTCCATTCCTTGTGGCCCTGAGCTGGACTCTTTTAAGCAGTTCCCTGCCCTTCTTGAACTGGAGCCATGGTTTAGCTAGTCAGGAGGTGTTAGGTGAGAGGTGGGACTTGATGATCCCTGAGGTCTTTTTCAACCTTACTGATTCTATGATTGTTTTACTCTTAGTGATCTAATAGTTCAGTAAATGCTCTTCTTAATCCCTTAATGAAGTACAACCACAGTATCAGTGCAAAATCCTGCTGAGTCTCCAAACCCTTAGGAGCTTTACAGCCTGCTTTCCTGCATGTAAATCCTTTGTGGCACTGCAGCTATAAGATCTAACATAATTGAGCTACATAACTAGACACACACACACACACTTGTCTTTCTGCTGTTTTGTTTATAAAAGCAAAACAACCATAGAATTAATAAGGTTGGAAAAGACCTCAGAGATCATCAGGTCCAACCTATGAACTAATACCTAACACCTCCTGACAACTGAACCATGGCTCTAAGTGCCACATCCAGGCTCTTCTTAAACACCTCCAGGGACAGTGGCTTCCACCACCTCCCTGGGCAGCACATTCCAGTGCCCAATCTCTCTTTCTGGGAAGAACTTTCTCCTCACCTCCAGCCTAAACTTCCCTGGCACAGCTTGAGACTGTGTCTTCTTGTTCTGGTGCTGCTTGCCTGGGAGAAGAGACCAACCTTCACCTGGCTACAACCTCCCTTCAGGGAGTTGGAGAGAGCAAGAAGGTCTCCCCTGAGCCTCCTCTTCTCCAGGCTAAGCAACCCCAGCTCCCTCAGCCTCTCCTCACAGGGCTGTGCTCCAGACCCCTCCCCAGCTTTGTTGCCCTTCTCTGGACACATTCAAGTGTCTCAATGTCCTGCTTAAATTGAGGAGCCCAGAACTGGACACAGGACTCAGGGTATGTTGCCATGCAGGAGTTAACAGTCTGTTTAGCCTGCAGTGTGTTTAGTCACTCTAAAAATACCCCAAAAACAAAGGTTGTTTATATGCCACCACCTCATCCTTCTTTATTTTTATAGCATGGGCTGAATCAATTCAATATTTATGATGCAGAGCAGCTAGAAGCCTGTTTAGCCCGCTGCAAGTGAATGTGTGTGTGCTGCTGAGTGTGCCTGGAATGAAAAAACCCCGTGTTTAATTGTTTTTACGGCATCCCCTCTTGCTCTGCTCCTTGGCAAGTGCAAGTGTCAGCCCATTAAGAGCATTTTTCATCGAGCAACATCATCTGACAGTTGTCTAGATGAAAGATTTGGGGTTGGAGCCTTTGACAGATCTATGCTGCATAGCTTTTCACCCTTGACCATGACCATTTGCACTATGCATCCTTTTTATCTCTGAAAGTTATTCTCAGGAGACAAGAATGGACAGTTCCTCTGTTCTGCACGAAGCATTGGGATGAAAACAGCAGCCCTAAACTGGCACTTACAGGAATGTTAGAACAACATCTTTGCATTGAATGCCCCCATTAGCATCACAGCTGTGAATTATCCCAGGCTTCATTAGCATTCATTCTGTTCAACAAGACAAACATATTTCCATTACTGTCTGTAAGTCATTTTTCTATGTCTTCTCATACAGCTTCAGGTAAGTAACAGCAACCAGACAGCCACAGTCCTCCTGAAACTCAGATTTCATAGACTCACAGAATTATTAGAGTTGGAAGGGGCCTCCAGGATCAGCCAGTTCCAACCCCCCTGCCATGGGCAGGGACACCTCACACTACAGCAGGTTGCTCACAGCCACAGCCAGCCTGGCTGCAAACACCTCCAGGCAGGAGGCTTCAACCACCTCCCTGGGCAACCTGTGTCAGTCTCTCACCACCCTCATGGGGAACAACTTCTTCCTAACATCCAATCTGAATCTACTCACTTCTAGTTCTGCTCCATTCCCCCAAGTCCTATCACTCCCTGACGTCTTAAGAAGTCCCTCCCCAGCTTTCTTGGAGCCCCCTTCAGATACTGGAAGGCCACAATTAGGTCTCCTCAGAGCCCAAACTCCCTCATTCTGTCCTCACAGCAGAGCAGCTCCAGCCCTCTGCTCATGGCCCTTCTCTGGACACCTTCCAGCACCTCCAGGTCCTTGTTGTACTAGTGGCTCCAGAATTGGATACAGTACTCCAGGTGGTGTCTCAGCAGAGTGGAGTAGAGGGGCAGAATCACCTCCCTCTGGGCTGCTCAGGGAGGTGGTGGAGTCACCATCCCTGGAGGTGTTTAAGAAGAGCCTGGATGAGGGACTTGGTGCCATGGTTTAGTTGATGAGATGGTGCTGGGTGATAGGCTGGACTGGATGATCTTGAAGGTCTTTTCCATCCTGGTTAACTCTATTCTTCTTCTATTCTAGACCCCACCTGGAGTACTGTGTGCAGTTCTGGAGCCCCTGTTACAAGAAGGCTGCTGACTGCTGTGTTTAGTTTTTACCACGGCACTAAACAAACCCAATTGAAGAGATGTTGCTAAGGAAGGGGAGTAGGAGCGGCTGTAACACTTACGAAGTTCCAAACTCTATGTCACTACTCAGGAATTCTTCCAGCATGCTGGTATCCACCATGGGATTCTCCAAGGTTCCATGGACATCTTGCCCTAAGATTAGAAAAAATGGGAAGAGGATAGAAATTATGAGAGTGGAATTCAGAGAGATTCATCAGTAAGTCAGGCGAAGCAGCACTGCCTGCTCTCCTGCACAAAGGACAACCAAATCTCTCCTGTCTGGTGTGTACCTGGTGGGTACGACCCTTCTGGCTCAGTCACTGGTGGAAGGGGTGACGGGTGCCTGGAGAGCAGCCAGGCAGAAAGGGACCTGGGGGTACTGGGTGACAGTAGCAGAACATGAGCCAGCAGTGTGCCCAGGTGGCCAAGAAGGCCAATGGCATCCTGGCCTGCATCAGGAAGAGTGTGGCCAGCAGGAGCAGGGAGGTCATTCTGTCCTGTGCTCAGCACTGGTTAGGCCACACCTTGAGTCCTGTGCCCAGTTCTGGGCCCCTCAGTTTAGGAAAGATGTTGAGATGCTGGAAGGTGTCCAGAGAAGGGCAACAAAGCTGGGGAGGGGTCTGGAGCACAGCCCTGTGAGGAGAGGCTGAGGGAGCTGGGGTTGCTTAGCCTGGAGGAGAGGAGGCTCAGGGGAGACCTTCTTGCTCTCTACAACTGCCTGAAGGGAGGTTGTAGCCAGGTGGGGGTTGGTCTCTTTTCTCAGGCAATCAGAACAAGAGGACACAGTCTCAAGCTGTGCCAGGGGAAGTTTGGGCTGGAGGTAAGGAGAAAGTTCTTCCCAGCAAGAGTAATTGGCCATTGGGATGTGCTGCCCAGGGAGGTGGTGGAGTCCCCATCCCTGGAGGTGCTCAAGAGGGGATTGGATGTAGCACTTGGTGCCATGGTTTAGTAGTCAGGAGGTGTTGGGTGACAGGTTGGACTCGATGATCTCTGAGGTCTTTTCCAACCTTATTGATTTTCTGAGTCTATGACAAAGAGAGTAAATGAGGAGGTGCAGGAGAAGATGAAGGTGGCAGAGGAGCACCCAGGCGAACAGCAGTTTGTGCACAGCATTAAGGCTTCACTGATTTATCACAGCAAGAGAATGCAGGACCCCAATCTATAAGTGCATAAAAGTGTTCTGAGGTCACTTCATACTCTGGGTGGCTGGGGGAAAGCTCAGAGGTTGTCTCATTCAGATCCAATTTCTGCATTACTGCTTCAAGTGAGTTTCTGAAACACTCTTAAAGAGTTCACCACCCTGAGCTTAAAGAGAGCACAAATTAACCTTCTGAAATACTCAAGTGGTGGCTTCCTTTTGTTCTCCCCCAAAACCAGCCCTTTAATATGCTAGATGTATGGACAGGTTCAGTACTTTGTCCTTTGTTGCTTGGTAACCAATGGCTATAAAGGGATTTTATGATTATGAAGTCCCTGGAATTCACCACAACTTCTGCACAAACTCAGGTGGAACTCTGAATCAGAAAAAAAAAAAGGCAAGCCAAACAGAAGTGCTTTGTAGGCTCCACACCTCCAGCCAGCCTTCCATAAATCCAGGTGTGGCCACTCACAAAGCAAGCAAGATAAGCACACTGAAGTCACTGCTCTCTCCAGCGAGTGCAGGTGTAATGGGTTGGGGCAAACCCCCTCCCCACCACGGGCAGAAACAACGACTCAGACAAAGGGATTGCAAAAGTGATGGGAAGTTTAAATAGCAAAACAATTCAAAAAACAAAGACCAATGAAAGCTTTACAGAGAACCACAAGCACCGTGACAGAGATCCCAGAAACATACCCAAGAGCATCCCATCCCCACCTGGGGGTACACCCAAACCCCCCCAGGGCTCTTTCCTCCCCCCCCAACCCAGCCTCGGGCCTGGGCAGGCCCAAGGGAGGTGGCTCACACCATTTTACCTAGGCTGCAGCTGGGGACGAAAGAGGAAGTGGAGACCCCGCATGGGCATTTGATAGGGGAGCAGGGCATTATGGGATGGAATACCTGCCTGTGACCACCCCCTGGGCTGGGCCCACCCGTAGGGACCTCCCAGGTGTGCTCTGTGCAGCGGCAGCCGGGCCAGCACCCAGCCTAAACCACCACAGCAGGGCACTGTCCCACTGCCAGAGCCTGCCAAAGGGACCAGCCCCTGTCCAGAGCCACATAGCTCAGACCCAAGCAATTGACACCAACCAATATTTCTTCACAGAGAGGGTTCTAAAACATTGCAATGTGCTGCCCAGGGCTGTGCTGGAGTCACCATCCCTGGAGGTGTTTAAGCAGTGTGTGGACCTGGTGCATAGGGACATGGCTTAGTGTTGACCCTTCAGTGCTGGATCAAAGGCTGGACTGGGGGAAGGGAAGGGAAGGGAAGGGAAGGGAAGGGAAGGAAGGGAAGGGAAGGAAGGGAAGGGAAGGGAAGGGAAGGGAAGGGAAGGGAAGGGAAGGGAAGGGAAGGGAAGGGAAGGGAAGGGAAGGGAAGGGAAGGGAAGGGAAGGGAAGGGAAGGGAAGGGAAGGGAAGGGAAGGGAAGGGAAGGAAGGGAAGGGAAGGGAAGGGAAGGGAAGGGAAGGGAAGGGAAGGGAAGGGAAGGGAAGGGAAGGAAGGGAAGGGAAGGGAAGGGAAGGGAAGGGAAGGGAAGGGAAGGGACCAGGTTGGGAAAGACCTTTGAGATCATCGAGTCCAGCCTATCACCCAGCACCATCTGATCAACTAAACCATGGCACCAAGCACCTCATCCAGGCTCTTCTTAAACACCTCCAGTGATGATGAGCTTGGAGGCTTCTTCCTACTGGATGTTTTCTGTGATCTCCCCTGAGCTCTGCTGCACAGTGGGAGAACACAAAAGGCTCATTGGTGTCCCTGAGCACAAGTAATGGCTTTTGGTGCTTTGGCTGTCTTCTCACTGCAGTAGCAGTGGACAGGTGCATGGTAAGAAGGTATACTGCAAAATTTCTCCTGTTCTTTCACACAATCACAGAGTGTTAGGGGTTGGAAGGGACTTCCAAAGCTCATCCAGTCCAACCCCCCTGCCAGAGCAGGAGCACCCAGAGCAGATCACACAGGAACACATCCAGGTGGGTCTTGAATGTCTCCAGAGAGGGAGACTCCACAGCCCCCCTGGGCAGCCTGTTCTTTCCTCAGTGTCATTGTCTGGCAGGGTTACTTCCTGACCCAGTGTCTAGCCATTACAAAACTGCCACCAGCATCTGGAAGTTCATTCCACCACCTTGCACAGGAATTCCCACCTGAGTCTGCCTTAATACACAAATTCCCATTGCTAATAAACACCTCCCAAATTGCTTAGTGATCCCAGATTAATCCAGGCACTGCTCGCTTATTGCTGCTGCAGATTTCATTCTGCCTTGCTTCCCATTGTAAGACAGCAACTTGCAAGTGTGCCCCTGATCAATTCTCACATCCCAACATACAGGCATTGTACACAGATGTGTTCTCTGCAGTTTAGGGGACAGATGCAGTAGGTGCAGCACACTGACAGCAAATTTGTAACGAGTTTTGAAGCAGCAGCAAAGCACTTTGCCAAACCAGCTTGAGAGCACTAAGGAGCCTGGCTCAACCTTGTTGGATTCTCATCCTTTTGTTCCTCCTATCTGAATTTAGGATAACCTCCTTGAATCTCAAACACCTCTTCTGTTGTTAATGTAGCCCACAGGAAAATGATTCACAGAGTCACAGCACATTAGAGCTTGGAAGGGACCTCCAGAGATCATCCAGTCCAACCCCCCCGACAGAGCAGCATCACCCAGGGGAGTCCACACAGGAATGCATCCAGGTGGGGCTGGAAAGTCTCCACAGAAGGAGACTCCACAACCTCTCTGGGCAGCCTGCTCCAGGGCTCTGCCACCCTCACACCAAAGAAGTTTCTCCTCATGTTCAGCTGAAACCTTCTCTGGTCAAGTTTGTCTCCATTGCTGTGCACCACCCACAAGAG
This sequence comes from Melanerpes aurifrons, assembly GCA_011125475.1. Lineage (NCBI taxonomy): Eukaryota > Metazoa > Chordata > Aves > Piciformes > Picidae > Melanerpes > Melanerpes aurifrons. Next base: position 79,320 of record WWNC01000065.1, read on the forward strand.
CTTGGCCCCCTTCACTTGACCCCCAGCCCTCAGCTATTGATAGACATTGATCAGATCCCCTCTCAGCCTTCTCTTCTCCAGACTCAACAGCCCCAGGGCTCTCAGTCTCTCTTCCCAGGGGAGATGCTCAAGTCCCCTCAGCATCCTCCTGGCTCTCCCTTGGCCTCTCTCCAGCAGGTCTCTGTCTCCCTGGAACTGGGGAGCCCAGAACTGGACACAGGATTGCAGGAGTGGTCTCAGCAGGGCAGAGCAGAGGGGGAGCAGAACCTCCCTAGCCCTGCTGGCTGCACTTTTCTTGCTGCACCCCAGGATCCCAATGGCTCTCTTGGCCACAAGGGCATATGCAGAACTTGGCAGAAGACAGGCCACCATCACTGAAAGCTCACAATGCAGGTGCACAGAGCCAGGGCATTTGTCCTCCCTGTACAGCTTCTCTTTTTCTTTCTGAATGTGCTTTCCAGGTCCATGGCATCACATGCTCACACTGGTGTCTGTTTCAGCAGAGGAGGAGCTGTTGGATCACAGGCTCACAGGATGTTAGGGGTTGGAAGGGACCTCTGGAGGTTTTCTAGTTCAAGCCCCCTGCCAGACCAGGACCACAGAATCCAGCACAGGACACACAGGAACACATTCAGACAGGGCTGGAAAGGCTCCAGAGAAGGAGACTCCACAACCTCTCTGGGCAGCCTGCTCCAGGGCTCTGTCACCCTCACAGTCAAGAAGTTCCTTCTCATGTTGAGGTGGAACCTCCTGTGCTGGAGTTGACATCCTTTGCCCCTTGTCCTATCCCAGGGCACAAGTGAGCAGAGGCTGTCCCTGTCCCTCCCTTCCTGCCCCCCAGCCCTCAGCTATTGATAGACATTGATCAGATCCCCTCTCAGTCTTCTCCTCTCCAGACTAAACAGCCCCAGGACTCTCAGCCTTTCCTCACAAGCCCCTTCATCATCCTTGTAGCCTCCCTTGGGCTCTCTCCAGTCCATCCCTGTCCCTCTTGACCATATGCAAATGTATTTTCAGTGAAGGCTTCCATTTCACAGGCACTGGATCACAACAAGTACTTAATAGGTACAGGCAGTGTGTGTGCCAGTCACTCACCTGCACATCAGGCACCTGCAAGAGCAGAGAACTGCAGGTTTGTCATGGGACACAGCCTGCTGAGAGCCTCGTGTGAAGGCAGTTTCCTGTGGGGAACCACGTGCCTGGCCAAGAGCTGCCAGAGGGCATGCAGAGTCAGCAGCTTCCATTTATCAGCTTGCACTCAAGGATCTCTACTCCCAGTCCACACTCCATGCTGCAGTGTGCCCAGACAGCTCTGGGTGACACGTTTCGACCTTAGCCTAATTGTGCTGAGGATTGCCAGCTGTCCAAGAAACTGCTGAAGATCAAAGCCCAAGAGTGTGCTGTGGTGAGGGTGTCACATGCAGGTGTCTGCAGAGCAGAGACTGCAGTCACAGGTAGCATACTGGCTGTACTTCCCCCTGCTTCTCCATAGCTTTGATACCATTTCTCTTTCAATCTGAAATCTAAAACCTGTCAGCTGTACCAGTGCTTCCATTTGCTTGGCCATTCTCACCTAGCCTGTCCCTGCTCCCAGCCCCAGGCATCTAAGCAGTTGCCTGAACTCCAGCCTCCTACTCTGGCAGTCTCTTGCTTCACAAAGCTATCTTTGGCAGACATCCCCCTGCTTTCCTCCAGCCATTAGGCTCCCATCACTTGGCTTCTGGGCTTCACTTCATCATCCTGTAGTAAACAGTCTCAATCCCTCCATAACCTCCATGTAGTGCCTTGTATATGTCTGCAAGCAAATCAGTTGCCTACTTCTCAGTAGTATCTCATTGCAGAGTGAAGGACAGAACAGAACAGAATAGACCAGGTTGGAAAAGACCTCAGTCCAACCTATCACCCAACACCATCTCATCAACTAAACTATGGCACTGAGTGCCTCAGCCAGGCTCTTCTTAAACACCTCCAGGAATGGTGACTCCACCACCTCCCTCGGCAGCACATCCCAATGGCCAATCTCTCTGGGAAGAATTTCTTCCCAACATCCAGCCTAAACTTACCATGGCACAGCTTGAGACTGTGTCCTCTTGTTCTGGTGCTGCTTGCCTGGGAGAAGAGACCAACCCCCACCTGGCTCCAACCTCCCTTCAGGGAGTTGTAGAGAGCAAGAAGGTCTCCCCTGAGCCTCCTCTTCCCCAGGCTAAGCAACCCCAGCTCCCTCAGCCTCTCCTCACAGGGCTGTGCTCCAGACCCCTCCCCAGCTTTGTTGCCCTTCTCTGGACACCTTCCAGCATCTCAACATCTTTCCTGAACTGAGGGGCCTAGAACTTGTCCCATGGAATGGCATTATAAAGCCAACCCATAAGCTGTAGTGCTACAATAACAGCTGTCTTTACATCCAATGAAGCTAAGGGAGCAGCCCTGTGGAGAAGGACCTACCTGGGAGTCCTCATGGACAAGTTCTGCATGGGTCAGCAATGTGCCCTGGTGGCCAAGAAGGCCAATGGGCTCCTGGGGTGCATTAAGAGTGTGTCCAGCAGATCCAGGGAGGTTCTCCTCCCCCTCTACTCTGCCCTAGTGAAGTCCCACCTGGAATATTGATTCCAGTTCTGGGGTCCTCAGTTCAAGAGAGACAGGGATCTGCTGGAGAGAGTCCAAGGGAGGGCTTGAAGGGACTGAAGCACTGCCTGGGGAGGAGAGACTGAGAGCCCTGGGGCTGTTTAGTCTGGAGAAGAGAAGAGTGAGAGGGAATCTGATCAATGTCTATCAATAGCTGAGGGCTGGGGGTCAGGAAGGAAGGGACAGGGACAGCCTCTGCTCACTTGTGCCCTGGGATAGGACAGGAGGCAATGGATATAAACTCCAGCACAGGAGGTTCCACCTCAACATGAGGAAGAATTTCTTCACTGGGAGGGTCCCAGAGCCCTGGAGCAGGCTGCCCAGAGCGGTCCAAGAAATCCAGTGGGATCCTGGGGTGCATCAGCAGATCCGGAGAGCTTCTCCTCCCACTCTACTCTGCCCAGACAGTGTTGAGGGAGAAAATCCCCTCCCTGGCCCTGCTGGCTCTGCTGCAGCCCAGGCTCTGGTTGGCTTTCTGGGCTTCAAGTGCTCACTGCTGGCTCCTGTTGAGCTTCTCCTCCCTCAGCATCTCCAATTCAGTTCTTGAACAAATAGCATGGAAAAAGCAAACGCTGCTGAAAGCCAAGGCAAGGAAGTTTGTTACCTTTTGATCTCCATGACTTACAGTGAACTTTTAAAATAGGTCATGAGTTTCTTAACATCTCTGAACTAGTTTTTGCTGGCTTGCAGCCTCAGATTGTGATCCACTGATTTCTAATTCTTGGCTTAAATGCATTCTCTCCATCAGTACTGGAGAATCTTTAACTCAAAAGCTGGATCTGACACCTCATGGAGGCCAAGAAAGTGCCAGAAAAGGGGGGGGGGGGGGGGGAATGGGAAAAAAAATAATGATAGATACAAAACCACCAAAGGAAAATACAACAACAAATCACAGGAAGAAAAAAACAGAAGGAAAAAGCCAACAACAAAGAAGAATTGCTCAAGCCATGAGAAATGCAGTTTTATTCTGGCTCCTCCTAGGAAGAAAGCAGCGTGGTAAGAAAAAGGCAGGAGAATGTGGGAAGTGCTTGAATGCCAGTTGTCTTCCTGAAGAAGGTAGGAGGTAGGACAGGTCCCATCCAGGAAATCAACCAAACAAACCCCACCTCTGTTTAGCTTCCCAGGAGCATCTGAGGATCCTGCCAACAACCACCAGTGGCAGCTGGGCAATTTCAGAGATATGCTATTAGTGGAAGGAAAAGGTTCTTTAACCAGCCAGGGTTTGACAGAGCTGGCAGGGAGCTCTCTAACATCATGAAAAGTGCTAAGAGTCCAGAAGTGATAAATTGCAGAGAGACCTCAGCCGCTTCCCTTTTGCTTCCTGGCAAGCACCATGGCGGTGATGCCAGCTCTGCTGGGTCCACCTTGCCTTTGGTCTCCTGGCCAAAGCACAAAGGGACCGCAGAGCACCTGCACCATTTGTACCAAGGCATTCTGGTACTGCCTTCCACCAGATCCTCGTGCAAACAGAGCTTTGGGGGTCAGAGCTCTTCCTCCTTTCTTCTCCAGTTAACCCCAAACGATTACCACAGTTTTGCTGCCCCCAAAAATCGTGAAGAGTCTGTCTTTAAACTCCACTCTTACCTTCAAAGAACTGCTGCAAGGCCTCATTCTCTCCCACCACATCCATGAAAAGGCAGTAGAATGGTCTTGCTTCCCCTGCTGCTTGAAGAGTCCCACAGCAAAAACGGCACCGTGTCTCTTCAGATGACCGTGAAGGTGCCTAGGCACACAGCAGGGCTTCCTTGGAGGCTTTACGGACTTGGCCCCAGCTGATCTCACTCCTCCATAACTAAAGCCAGGGCTGCACTTCAACTCTGCTGCATGGAAAGGAGAACTTGCCAAGGCCTTTGGGGCAAGATGAAGGGGATGTGTGCTCTTCCATTCGGTGTGTCTAATGTTCTTGTGTCAAGGACCTTTGGTCCCAGGACCAGCCATGATTACACATGCGCAGGAGAACACAGCAATAAAAGCTGCTTATCTTCTCCCTGCAGTTGCAGGTTCTCCAGAGCGTGATTAACACCACTGATGAAAGCAACAGTAACCAAAAAGCAAGAGCAAAGTCATCACTGCTTTCACTCTATGCACCACCCCATTGAAGCAGCTAGGGTTGGACTTGATGACCTCTAAGGTCTTTTACAACCTGGTTAATCCTATTCTATTCTGCCCCAGACCAATTCTCCCTCAGCAGTTTGATTGTAAGGAAGCAGCACTTCCACATTATCACCATCAACAAAACTACAGCAACCTCTTTGTCTAAGGCAGTATGGAAAGACCTCCCTCTCTACTCTGCCCTAGTGAAACCCCATATGGAATAGTGTCTACTTCTGGGCTCCCCAGTTCAAGAGGGACAGGGATCTGCAGGAAAGAGTCCAAGGAAGGGAAACAAGGATGCTGAAGGGGCTGGAGCACTGCCTGGTGAGGAGAGGGTGAGAGCCCTGGGGCTGGTTAGTCTGGAGAGGAGAAGACTGAGAGGGGATCTGATCAATCTCGATCAATATCTGAGGGGTGGGGGTCAGGAAGGGAGGGACAGGGACAGGCTCTGCTCACTTGTGCCCTGGGATAGGACAAGGGGCAATGGATGGAAACTCCAGCACCAAAGTTGCACCTCAACATGAGGAAAAACTTTACTGTAAGGGTGGCAGAGCCCTGGAGCAGGCTGCCCAGAGAGGTTGTGGAGTCTCCTTCCCTGGAGAATTTCAAAACTCCCTTTGGATGCATTCCTGTGTGGACTCCCCTGGGTGATGCTGCTCTGGCAGGGGGTTGGACTGGATGATCTCTGGAGGTCCCTTCCAAGCTCTAATGTGCTGTGACTCTGTGAATCATTTTCCTGTGGGCTACATTAACAACAGAAGAGGTGTTTGAGATTCAAGGAGGTTATCCTAAATTCAGATAGGAGGAACAAAAGGACGAGAATCCAACAAGGTTGAGCCAGGCTCCTTAGTGCTCTCAAGCTGGTTTGGCAAAGTGCTTTGCTGCTACTTCAAAACTCGTTACAAATTTGCTGTCAGTGTGCTGCACCTACTGCATCTGGCCTCTAAGGTCCCTTCCAACCTCTAGCATCCTGCGATTCTGTGAAACACCCACAACTATGTTCTTTGTAACCTAATCAACGGTCTGCTTTCATCTTCGCCTGTGCCCAGGGGAAAAAAAGACCACTTGAAGTGCAAAAGCAGCACTTGAACAGACAAAGCACCTTCCTTAAGAAGGCAGAATCCTCCTTTGGGTTCTCTTTCTAGCGAATTGTGTGTGAAGAAGCTGATAACATTCAATGGAAATGGTCGTCATCACATTAAAGAAATCACATAATGGCTATTTTCCAGCTTCAAGGGGAGCCCTGGGAAATGGATGTATAAACCACTGGAAACTCAAAACACCAAAAAAGCAGGAGGGGAAAAAAAAAAAAGAGATCATTTAAAGGAATAAAAGACATTTAATGACTGAAAATCAGAAGGGAATAGAAAGGTTTTAGCAGTCAATACAGGGGTCAGGACAGATTTTGAACCAAAGAGCAGTCAAGGTAATTGTACTGCTCCTTGATGTTTGCAAAGCAGCCTGCTGTAGAGGGTAGACACCTGGATTTATGCTGCTGTTGACTCTCCCAAGTAAGTTTCTCTTCTTCCATTGTGTTAACAATGAAAAACACAGACAAGCAGCACTGGATCATGGAATTTTCAGAGGTGGAAGGGACCTCAAGGAGCATCCAGTTCCAACCCCCCTGCCATGGGCAGGGACACCACACACTACAGCAGGTTGCTCATAGCCACATCCAGCCTGGCTGCAAAAACCTCCAGGCAGGAGGCTTCCACCACCTCCCTGGGCAACCTGTGCCAGTCTCTCACCACCCTCGTGGGGAAGAACTTCTTCCTCACATCCAATCTGAATCTACTCACTTCTAGTTTTGCTCCATTCCCCCCAGACCTATCACTCCCTGGCACCCTCAAAAGTCCTTCCCCAGCTTTCTTGTAGCCCCTTTCAGATACTGGAAGGCCACAATTAGGTCTCCCTGGAGCCTTCTCTTCTCCAGACTGAACAACCCCAACTCCCTCAGTCTGTCCTCATAGCAGAGCAGCTCCAGCCCTCTGCTCATCCTCATGGCCCTTCTCTGGACACCTTCCAGCACCTCCAGATCCTTCCTGGAACAGAGGCTCCAGAACTGGACACAGTGCTCCAGGTGTGGTCTCAGCAGAGTGGAGCAGAGGGGGAGAATTGCCTCCCTCACCCTGCTGGCCAATCTTCTCTTGCTGCAGCCCAGGATGTATTGAAGGATTCCAAAGTTCCCCTAGGCTCCTGGTAAGTGTATTTGGCATAGATGCTTAGAAGAACACAAACATGGATTTAAACAGATTTTTGACTGACTTTTTGAGTAGAAGAGGGGGAGGTGGAGGGGAGGGGGAGGGGGAGAGATCATTGAGTCCAACCTATCACCCAACACCATCTCATCAACTAAACCATGGCACCAAGTGCCTCATCCAGGCTCTTCAGGGAGGCTCCCATCATTCTGCACCAAAGAACAGAAGGCAGACACTGCTTCAGACTAACACTTTAATCAGAAGGTTTTGTTTCCAAATGTAAATTACAATCACTAATACACCCTCCAAGTGCTGACCACATGGGTTCAACTAAGTGTTCTATGTAGGCATATACAGCAGAGGCCAGTTGAAAACGATCACAGTACTTCTGGAGTGCAATCTGCAAAAAGGAGAAAGATCTTGGACCCACTTTGTGGAAATAAATATCAAGGGATGAAAAAGGAAAAAAAGAAGACAAAAAAATAAAGAAAGACTGAGGAATTTGAGTGATGTACAGTCAGTGGTGGTCATGCATGAGCAAGAGTAAAAAGATTTAGAGCTCTTCCTTGTAATAGCCAAGTTTTGCTAGTGACATCTCTCTTCTCAGCTGCATCACTTCCCAGAACATCTGATCCACTACAAAAAAAAAAAGACAGAATGCCATTAAATATCCATTCAGATCTTTTCTCAGCATGCCAACACTTTAAGGGAACTTCAAAAGGAACCTGGAATATTGCATCCAGGTCTGGGCTCCCCAGTTCAAGAGAGAGTCCAAGGGAGGGCTATGAAGATGCTGAAGGGACTGCAGCACTGCCTGATGAGGAGAGGTTGAGAGCCCTGGGGCTGCTTAGTCTGGAGAGGAGAAGACCGAGAGGGGATCTGATGGGTGACATCATTGCTCTCTACAACTACCTGAAGGGAGGCTGTAGCCAGGTGGGAGTTGGCCTCTTCTCCCAGGCAAGCAGCACCAGAATGAGAGGACACAGCCTCAAGCTGTGCCAGGGGAGGTTTAGGCCCAAGGTGAGGAGAAAGTTCTTCACCGAGCGAGTCATTCGTCATTGGGATGTGCTGCCCAGGGAGGTGGTGGAGTCACCATCACTGGAGGTGTTCAAGAGGGGATTGGATGTGGCACTTGGTGCCATGGTCTAGTCATGAGGTCTGTGGTGACAGCTTGGACTCGATGATCTTTGAGGTCTCTTCCAATCTTTGTGATACTGTGATACTGTGATCAATGTCTATCGATAGCTGAGGGCTGGGGGTCAGGAAGGAAGGGACAGGGACAGGCTCTGCTCACTTGTGCCCTGGGATAGGACCAGGGGCAGTGGATGTGAACTCCAGCACAGGAGGTTCCACCTCAGCATGAGGAAGAACTTCTTTGCTGTAAGGGTCAGAGAGCACTCAAACAGGCTGCTCAAGGAGGTTGTGGAATCTCCTTCTATAAAAGATATTCAAAACCCACCTGGATGTGGTCCTGAGTGATCTGCTCTCTGTGATCCTGCTCTGGCAGGGGGGTTGGACTGGATGAGCTTCCCACCCCTAACATTCTGTGATTCTGAAGCAACAGCAGTAAAAACCACATTTCCCTTTTGAGACAGGGGTTACTGAAGCCTTTCATGTATAACCTGAGCACTAGTCAAGAAACTTTGCCATGCCACAGCAGTGCCCAAGACCCAAGGCAGAAAATGCTTACAGAATGCTTTCCTGGTTACTTGCTACAGTTTAATAAAGTAAGTGATTTTTTAAGATTGTCATTCTTAGCAGTTCTCTCTGGCAGACCCAGCTGCCTGCATTCTCAGTGAACAAAGGGAGAACATCACAGAATGTTAGAAGTTGGAAGGGACCTCCAGAGATCATCCAGTCCAACCCCCCCGACAGAGCAGCATCACCCAGGGGAGTCCACACAGGAATGCATCCAGCTGGGGTTGGAAAGGCTCCAGAGAAGGAGACTCCACAACCTCTCTGGGCAGCCTGCTCCAGGGCTCTGGCACCCTCACACTAAAGAAGTTTCTCCTCATGTTCAGCTGAAACCTTCTCTGGTCAAGTTTGTCTCCAGTGCTCCTTGGCTTATTGCTGTGCACCACTCAAAAGAGCTTGGCCCCCTCCACTTGACCCCCAGCCCTCAGCTATTGATAGACATTGATCAGATCCCCTCTCAGCCTTCTCTTCTCCAGACTCAACAGCCCCAGGGCTCTCAGTCTCTCTTCCCAGGGGAGATGCTCAAGTCCCCTCAGCATCCTCCTGGCTCTCCCTTGGCCTCTCTCCAGCAGGTCTCTGTCTCCCTGGAACTGGGGAGCCCAGAACTGGACACAGGATTGCAGCTGTGGTCTCAGCAGGGCAGAGGAAGATGCACCAAAACACCAAGCACAAGAAGCAAAAATGGCCCAGAACCTAAGTGAAGTTGTTTTGCTCTACAATATTCCCATATCCTGTGAGAGAGACCTTTGTTTGCTGTTTTTAATCCTGTGTGGAAAAAAAATTCCTAACTCCTCTTGTTCCACAATTTCCCATAGCATTTTCATACTGAATGTCCTGGATTGAGGCCAGGCAGATCCTCTCTTGCCCCTCAGAGGGGCAAAAGAATGACACTCATCACACAGAGGGATTGCAGAAGTGATGGAAAGCTGAAATGGAAAAAGCAGTTAAGTGTTTTACAGAAGCTGCAAAGCATAGTGACAAAAGAATCCCAAAGCATACAGAGTCACTCACAGCACACCCAAAAGCCTCTCAGCACTTCCCTTCTGCCCACCTGAGGGTGTACCCAAACCCCCCAGGGCTCTTTCTTCCTCCCCAACTGCTAGGTTAGTCTCAGGCTGGCCAGGTCTGAGACTGCCCCAACCCTTTCTCCTCCTGGCATTAGGCCTAGCCAGACCTAAGAGGCCTTGAGATACTCCCCCAGCATTCCCTGATAGGGAGCATCTCCCACAGGAGCAGAGAGGGAAGAAAGAGGCAGAGAAGGACTTTGCAGATGGATTTATAGGGCACAGCATATTATGGGTATGAAATAATCTGTTGCCTGTGTCCACCTTATTGGGTTGGACACTCAGGACACCGGAGGTGTAACTTAGGTGGCAGGAACAGGAGGCACCCAGCCTGAACTGCCACACTGAATAACACAAAGGGAGTTCTAAGTGGGAGCAAAAAATGACTGAGGATTTATTTAGCTTTATTGGAGAGTGGAACAGGACCAAACTCCTGTAATCCACAACAATGACTACTCAATGACCCAATTCTAGCAATCACAACAGTGACTACCAACAAACAGCCCTCCTGGCAGGTCCTAAGCACACGCCCTGTGGAAAGTGCTTATTCCTGGGTGCCAAATGCAGCTTCCCACTCACCATCTTGCTGCTTCAACAGGCCCTGCTGGATGTACCGAATATAGGTAAAGAAGTTGCACACAGAAGTGATCTGAATCCAGACAAAAGAAATATTGGTAGTTAATGTGGTGCTGTATAATGGGCTGGGGGGGAGGGGAAGAACAAACTCCTCCTCCACATGAACTCACAGCACACCTACTCACCCTGTAACGACAGAAAGGAGAGATGTAGTAATAGCTGCTGGAATCTCCTAGTTTGATTCTGTGCTTGCAGGACTTGCTCTGCCCACTCAGAGCACATTTCCTACGGAACACCAAGTTTGCAAGGTTTAATAAACAAATCTGACACTAACACCTCACACCTCCACCTGTTTAAAGGTGTTAATGTCATTGCTTCCTAGCACAGAACTGTCAGGGTTGGAAGGGACCTCAAGGAGTTCCAACTCCCCTGCCATGGCCAGGGAGACCTCACACTACAGCAGGTTGCTCACAGCCACAGCCAGCCTGGCTGCAAAAACCTCCAGGCAGGAGGCTTCCACCACCTCCCTGGGCAACCTGTGCCAGGCTCTCACCACCCTCATGGGGAACAACTTCTTCCTGACATCCAATCTCAATCTCCCCATTTCTAGCTTGGCTCCATTCCCCCAAGTCCCATCATCACCTGACACCCTAAAAGTGCCTGGTTTTTAAGTATCAGGCTGGTCTTCTCCAAGGAAGTGAATGTTACTTATGAGGTCAGTGTATCCTAAGTGAAGTAAACAGTTCTCTCTCAAAGGTTTGTTCTTTAATACTCTTTTTTTTTAAGGCTTAAATTTATTCATTGCTTACTTGCCCCACAAAATTTCATCAGAGCAGTCTTGAAGCCTTAAGGCTCTAGGCAATAAAATGTAAAATACACACATTTGACTGAAATGATGAGCTGAGAGCAGCTCTCTCAACGCAAGGGTTCATGAGTCAAGATTCCCCCTTCTGTCTGTTAAGCCTCAACATACTTTGGTCCTCCACATTCGACTGCAGAAGCTTTCACAAAGCGAACAGGCTGCAAGCCAACAGGTTCAATGCTCAGGGTGTTCTTTTCAACAGCTTCCAGAACAGCTGAGGCCAACTGCAAGAGAAAGTTAGAAAGCAGGTAAAAACAGCTCTGTGTTCCCCCTTGCCTCAAGGCACTGATGTATTTCTTCCCCTGCAAATTTAGGATCACTGAGGTGGGGAGAAGAATAATCAACCAACTCACCAAACAGAAACTCAATTCCAAGTGAGATTTTGCTGTTGTTGTGAGCACTTCCTTGTGCTGTACTTTGGCCACAGCAACCCCATGCAGTGCTATAGGCTGGGGACAGAGTGGCTGGAGAGCAGCCAGGCAGAGAGGGACCTGCGGGTACTGGTTAACAGTAGGCTGAACATGAGCCAGCAGTGTGCCCACGTGGCCAGGAAGGCCAATGGCATCCTGGCCTGCATCAGGAACAGTGTGGCCAGCAGGAGCAGGGAAGTCATTCTGCCCTATGCTCAGCACTGGCTAGGCCACACCTTCAGTCCTGTGTCCAGTTCTGGGCTGCTCAATTTAAGAAGGACATTGAGACACTTAAACATGTCCAGAGAAGGGCAACAATTAAACACCACCTCCAGGAAGCAGAAGTGCAACTTGCCTCAGGCCTTTGCTGCTAGTCCGTCATAAGACACCAGAAACACACTCACTTTGCTTCTCTGGACTCAGCACTTGCCCCAGACTACTGTTTAAATATGGACAAGGAACAGCCATGAGCTGATTTACAAGAAGGTGTAATTATTATTGCTAGTAAAGTAATTCTGTGCCCAGGCTCCTTCCATTCTCTGTTTTATCACAGAATTGTCAGGGTTGGAAGGGACCTCAGGGATCAGCCAGTTCCAACCCCCCTGCCATGGGCAGGGACACCTCACACTACGGCAGGCTGCTCAAAACCACATCCAGCCTGGCTGCAAACACCTCCAGGGATGAGGCTTCCACCACCTGTGCCAGTGTCTCACCACCCCCATGGGGAAGAACTTCTTCCTAACATCCAATCTCAATCTACCCATTTCTAGTTTTGCTCCATCCCCCCCAGTCCTATCCCTCCCTGACACCCTCAAAAGTCCCTCCCCAGCTTTCTTGGAGCCCCCTTCAGATACTGCAAGGCCACAATGAGGTCTCCCTGGAGCCTTCTCTTCTCCAGACTGAACAACCCCAACTCCCTCAGTCTGTCCTCATAGCAGAGCAGCTCCAGCCCTCTGCTCATTCTCATGGCCCTGCTCTGGTCACCTTCCAGCACCTCCAGATCTTTCCTATTCTCCTTCTTTGCCATCCCCCAAGGGCAAGACAAAAACACTACACACATCCACAAGAGGCTACTGAGAGTGAATGCAAGACTTCAACACAGCTGCATTCCCAGTGATTCAAAACCACAAGGCATGTTTGGTTTAGCTGCACATGAGTTCGTTGATCTTCAAGTGAAAACAGTCATTGTGCACAGCAGCTAGAAACAATCACTGATCATAACTGACAGGTCCTGGAAGCCTCTTTCTTTCCTGAGGAGGAAATGCAAACCTACAACCACTATAGGAGGAGGAAATCATAGTATCATAGTATCAGTCAGGGTTGGAAGGGACCACAAGGATCAGCTAGGTCCCACCCCTCTGCCATGGGCAGGGACACCCCACACTAGATCAGCCTGCCCAGAGCCTCAGCCAGCCTGGGCTTAAACACCTCCAGGGACAGGGCCCCAGCCACCTCCCTGGACAACCCATTCCAGGGTCTCACCACTCTCATGGGGAAGAACTTCCTCCTCCCCTCCAGCCTGAATCTCCCCACCTCCAGCTTCATTCCATTCCCCCTAGTCCTATCACTACCTGAGATCCTAAGAAGGATATGCAAACCTACAGCAACTACAGGAGGAGGAAATGCAAACCTACAGCCATTATATCATCACTGAAGCAGGAAAATAAATAAGTAAGTTGCTGGGAAACACAGCAGGATGGCCTACTTCTACCTACTGCAGGAACAATTTGATTTCCATAGTAACCAAGTAAAGTTTTTAGTGGGAGAGGTTGTTATGCTGCTGTGTAGCCATCCTAATGAATTGGTATGCAATGGAGTAAAAGACTGAGGGTCAGCAAGTAACAGCAGGTGGAAAAGCATGGGGGGGAAAAGGCAACATCCCATGAGGACAACAGGTAAATGTCATGAAGAAAACAGAGCATCTTCCAAGAGAAGTATTTCACTCTAATAGGGGAAAAAAAAGTCTGAGGGGCTTTAAAATGTCTTCTTGCTCAAATAGAGATCTCATACTATGGTCCCTTTCTCCTGGGGACTGATATCACGACTGCCACCTCTAAGTGCTACTGAAGAACCAAAAGTAAAGCACTTGAAGCCAGAATCAGTTTCACCTCATTCCCAGGAGAGGAAAAACCTCCTCCCTTTCCTTGTAATGTGGTTCATCTAAGACCTTATTCCCAAACATAAAATTCACAAGTGCCTAATTCTGGCCAGCAAAGAAAACATCCAGGCTGTGCCTGCAGCCTGCTGTGATGGATATTGGAGAGCAACAGCCCAGAAAACTATAGAGTTATGTGCAATGGCACCCAGCTACCTGCTGGGGGGGCACCTAGCTAGCTGACTGGGGGGTCAACACCCAGCTACCTGCTGGGGGGGCACCTAGCTAGCTGACTGGGGGGTCAACACCCAGCTACCTGCTGGGGGGGCACCTAGCTAGCTGACTGGGGGGTCAACACCCAGCTAGCTGCTGGGGGGGCACCTAGCTAGCTGACTGGGGGGTCACCCAGCTAGCTGCTGGGGGGGGGCACCTAGCTAGCTGACTGGGGGTCAACACCCAGCTAGCTGCTGGGGGCATTGCTAGCTGACTGGGGGCTGATTGGGGGTCAACACCCAGCTAGCTGCTGGGGGCACCTAGCTAGCTGACTAGCTAGCTCAACACCCAGCTAGCTGCTGGGGGCACCTAGCTAGCTGACTGGGGGTCAACACCCAGCTAGCTGCTGGGGGCACCAGCTAGCTGACTGGGGGTCAACACCCAGCTACCTGCTGGGGGGGCACCTAGCTAGCTGACTGGGGGGTCACCCAGCTAGCTGCTGAGGGGGGGCACCTAGCTAGCTGATTGGGGGGTCAACACCCAGCTAGCTGCTGGGGGGGGGCACCTAGCTAGCTGACTGGGGGGTCACCCAGCTAGCTGCTGGGGGGGGGCACCTAGCTAGCTGATTGGGGGGTCAACACCCAGCTAGCTGCTGGGGGGGGGCACCTAGCTAGCTGATTGGGGGGTCAACACCCAGCTAGCTGCTGGGGGGGCACCTAGCTAGCTGACTGGGGAGCTGCTGGGGGCACCTAGCTAGCTGATTGGGGGGTCAACACCCAGCTACCTGCTGGGGGGGGCACCTAGCTAGCTGCTGGGGGGGGCACCTAGCTAGCTGACTGGGGGGTCAACACCCAGCTAGCTGCTGGGGGGGCACCTAGCTAGCTGATTGGGGGGTCAACACCCAGCTACCTGCTGGGGGGGCACCTAGCTAGCTGATTGGGGGGTCAACACCCAGCTACCTGCTGGGGGGGCACCTAGCTAGCTGATTGGGGGGTCACCCAGCTAGCTGCTGGGGGGGGCACCTAGCTAGCTGACTGGGGGGTCAACACCCAGCTAGCTGCTGGGGGGGGGCACCTAGCTAGCTGACTGGGGGGTCACCCAGCTAGCTGCTGGGGGGGGGCACCTAGCTAGCTGACTGGGGGGTCAACACCCAGCTAGCTGCTGGGGGCACCTAGCAGCTGACTGGGGGTCAACACCCAGCTAGCTGCTGGGGGGGGCACCTAGCTAGCTGATTGGGGGGTCAACACCCAGCTAGCTGCTGGGGGGGCACCTAGCTAGCTGACTGGGGGGTCAACACCCAGCTAGCTGCTGGGGGGGGCACCTAGCTAGCTGACTGGGGGGTCAACACCCAGCTAGCTGCTGGGGGGGGCACCTAGCTAGCTGACTGGGGGGTCAACACCCAGCTAGCTGCTGGGGGGGGCACCTAGCTAGCTGACTGGGGGGTCAACACCCAGCTAGCTGCTGGGGGGGGCACCTAGCTAGCTGACTGGGGGGTCAACACCCAGCTAGCTGCTGGGGGGGGCACCTAGCTAGCTGATTGGGGGGTCAACACCCAGCTAGCTGCTGGGGGCACCAGCTAGCTGACTGGGGTCAACACCCAGCTAGCTGCTGGGGGCACCTAGCTAGCTGATTGGGGGTCAACACCCAGCTAGCTGCTGCACCTAGCTAGCTGATTGGGGTCAACACCCAGCTAGCTGCTGGGGGGGCACCTAGCTAGCTGACTGGGGGGTCAACACCCAGCTAGCTGCTGGGGCGGGGGGGGCACCTAGCCAGCTGCTGGTCTCTAGCTGCTGCTGCTACCTAGCTGATAACATCTAGTTGATAATATCTCTACAGATAATATATATCTATACTTTTAATACTATATTTATATATAAATTCTGTATATCCAGAAGCAGCTGTGACATTACACTGTTTCCATAAAACAGTACCTTAAAAATATCAGGGGGAGGAAAAATTAAACCCAAAGCCAAAACACAAATCATTCCCTACAAACTCTGCCAGACAGCAGCAACATCCAGAGGAGGAGATCAAGAAAGGCCATGTCTGGACTAGCATCACAGCAGAGAAAAGGCAAAACAAAAGACCATTTCAGCCCTCCAGATACTTCAGCACCTTGCTGTAAACTGCTGCACTCCAAGGAAACAAACAAACAGAGGTGAAACTTCACACACAACCATTTCAGTGCAGGCCGTTAGCTTCCTGTAGAAGAGTGAAGGGGAAAGTGGCAGAGGCCACATTGAGTCTGCTTCCATTTACCTCACTCTTGGAGAAGGTTAAACATGGAAAAATATCTTCCCGATAGATTTTGTCCAAGAAAGGGCAGGTTCTGTCCATGGTAGGCTCATCCTTCCAAGATCTGAAGTCATTGTACAAAGACAGGTCAGCCTAGAACACAAAGATTCACATGTTTCAGTGCTGCAATCACCACACCGGTGTGCAGCATCTGCAAACACCCACAGGCAAACAATGAGCATCCCAACGGAGCGCGTTCCGCTGAGGAAGAAGAAGAAATGCTCTCACAGAATGGGCTGGGTTGCAAGGAACCCCTGAAGCTCATCCAGTCCAAACCCCTCTGCAGTCAGCAGGGACATCCTCAACTAGATCAGGTTGTCCAGAGCCCTGTCCAGCCTCACCTTGAGTATCTCCAGGGAAGGAGCCTCAACCACCTCCCTGGGCAACCTGTTCCAGTGTTCCACCACTCTCAGAGTAAAGAACTTGTTCTTAGCATCCAAGCTAAATCTGCTCTGCTCTAGTCTGAAGCCTTTGCCCCTGGTCCTGTCCCTGCAGGCCTTTGCAAACAGTCTCTCTCCATCCTTTTTGTAGCCCCCTTCAGGTACTGCCAAGCTGCTATTAGGTCTCCCCAGAGCCTCCTCTTCTCCAGGCTGAACACCCCCAGCTCCCTCAGCCTGTCCTTGTAGCAGAGTTGCCCCAACCTCCTGATCATTTTCATGGCCCTCCTCTGGGCCTGCTGCATCAGGTCCATGTCCTTCCTGTATTGAGGGCTCCAGAGCTGGATGCAGTACTCCAGCTGAGGTCTCTCCAGAGCAGAGCACAGTGGCAGAATCACCTCTCTGGCTCTGCTGGCAATGCTGCTTTGGATGCAGCCCAGGATGTGATTTGCCTTCTGTGCTGCAAGCTCACACTGCTCCTGTCCAGCTTCTCATCCATCAACACTCTCAAATCCTTTTCCTCAGGGCTGCTTTCTATCCCCTCCTCCCCCAGTCTGTATTGACAGTGAGCATTGTTCCAACTCAGGTGCAGGACCCTGCACTTGCTCTTGTTGAACCTCTCCAGCCTGTCCAGGTGCCCCTGGATGCCATCCTGTCCCTCTGGTGTATCAACAGCACCACTCAGCTTGGTGTCATCTGCACACTGCTGCTGGTGCATTCAATTGTAGTTGAGATAAGGAAAGAGGAGAAAGAACATGTGCTAAAAATTAACATATTTGGTTACCAAAAGTACACTGCTCTGAACCAACCTCCTCCAGGCTCTTGCTCTTTCACCCCTTCTCTGAGCTGCCAGCACTTTGCCAGGTTTGCTTTTTTAACACACATATTTTGGGGAACTCTCTTGTCCTTTCTGTTGCCTTTCAATCCACACAGAAAAAAACAAATTAGACTGGCAAATTTGTTTTCCATGAGAGCTACTCACCTTACACTCAGGTGCAATCAGGAGCAGCCATCTTAATTAAGCCAGGCCACAAATGTGCTGGTTGCTAAGCCACCAACCTCACTGTACACATGGAACTCAAGAGGTGTAACTTGCCCCCCTAAAGGAATGTTTCTCATACCTTAAAACTCATCTCAGGCCTGGCTTGAAAATGAATGCAATCACGAGACACCATGCAGGGGGGAGGAAAAAAAGTCATTTTTGATTTGTTCTCTAAGAGTCTAAAAAATACAGATGGGTTTCTGATTAGCTTGGTTACTTTCTAGATTTAACTCAACAGGACAAGGCTCTGAGCAGGCCTCATTGTGGCCTTCCAGTATCTGCAGGGGGCTCCAAGAAAGCTGGGGAGGGACTTTTGAAGGTGTCAGGGAGTGAGAGGACTGGGGGGGGATGGAGCAAAACTAGATTCAGACTGGAATTTAGGAAGAAGTTCTTCCTTGAGGTCCCTTCCAACCCTGACAATTCTATGATTCATTCCAATGTTTCAAATCTTATCTCATCTCCTCATGACTTAAAAGGTAAACAAAAGTTGGGAAAAAATCACCAACCACTGGTATGAAGAAAAATTCCTTCTCCAATGAACAAATATCTCTAAAACAGTCAGCATTACATGAAGATCTAATGTATCCCAGGTTTACTGTGAGTAAAACAAGAGAGTAAAGCCACCTTCTCAGCAAAAAGAGGACAATCCTTGCAGCATTACCTCTTTACAGTCCTTTACAATTGGCTGCATCATGGTAAGGTCCTGGTGACTGCCACCCATAGCACTGCTTGTACTCTTGTTCCTTGCATGGCCTTTCTTA
Organism: Melanerpes aurifrons; assembly: GCA_011125475.1. Taxonomy (NCBI): domain Eukaryota; kingdom Metazoa; phylum Chordata; class Aves; order Piciformes; family Picidae; genus Melanerpes; species Melanerpes aurifrons. The sequence goes on from WWNC01000065.1 coordinate 97,624, forward strand.
AAGGGAGTTTTTCCACCAGACTGAAACTCCTTGGTTGGAGATGTAGGCGAAGTGGACAGCACTAGTGTTTTCAATGCTGCTACTTCAGCCTGGAGGACATCAATCTTTGGGGGGGGGAGGGAAACAAAGTCATTAACAACCCAAAATGCCATCTTAGGCTATACTAAGTCATGTAATAAAACTTTCAGTCAGCTTTGTTCAAACCACAACTTCATATGCACCTTGCTGAGGAGCCAGCTGTGTCCACAGGTGTCAGCTAGGACACAAACCAACTAAAACAGTAAAGTTTACAGGCAGTGCTCTGTTTACATCTTTATGATTCACACTTTATGTTCATAATCATGGGGGGGGGAAGCAGCAAACAAGTTGGACAGAACTCACTTTTCCTTGTGCTTCTTTTAACTGTTTTTCAGCTGCAGCTTGTTTGACATTAGCTTCTTTAACCATTTTGTGTGCTTCCTATATAAAAAAGAAGTAAAATCATGTTTAGCTAATGTGAATACTTCACACAAACCTAGAACCAGTAGTACAAAACCCAAGCAATTAAGGACATCCTTTTGCTTCATGGAGACTACCCATGACTAGTAAGTTGAACAACAGTCTGAAGTAGTTACATACCAAAAAAAAACCCCAATCCCTACAAACCTATCACTTGGATTCATCAGTGCCCCACCAAAGCTTATGCTCCTTGGACCTGAACCCAAAATTCAGCAACTTCCCCCACCCTCCTCCAGCAGGAACAATACCTCTCTTCATGAACACCAGGCTCCAGTCATGCTTGGTGGCTGCCAAGTTCCTTGACCCCCAAGAGAAAGACTCAACCAGCAGCAACAAAAGCAGCATGGGCACAGTAGCTCCCTCAAAAGAACTTCTCCCTTCTAGCCAGAATAACCAGTTGCAGGCAACTGGCAAGTCCTGCATGAAGGAACCGGTCAGGCAACTATCAAGTTTAAACTCTTACCATCAATAAGACAAAGCAACAGCTTACAAGTAATCTGTGGAATAATAAACATTTCTTGAGCAGGACTAACAACCAATCCAAACCAAGACACATGACCAAGCCAATAAAGCAGAAAGCATAAAAGGACTGGGGGTTGGGTTTTAAGCATTCTTTTTACCTCATACCTCTAAGCCTTTTGTCTGCATAATGTGTTAGTTTAGGGCTCTGGCCCAGCAATTTGGCATCAAATTCCTGTTCTTATTTGGTGTTTACTGAAGGCAACAGAGATTAAAACATCAGGGCCCCCAGCTACAGGACTTGGGCTTAGGAGCCCTCTCATATCTGTAAAGCGCCTAGCACGTATCTGGACGCTATATAAATAGAACAAAAGAAGTTCATACATCACCAGACCAAAAGACCTGACTCCCACTGGCATACAACACAGCTGTATCATATGGGTTTGTAAAAAACTCTTCTCCAGTAACAACAGACACATGCAGGGATGGGCACATACACATTTATACAATGTGTACAGATACATTTAACATCGAGCATGCAGGGTCCGCTGGGTGATGCAGCTTGGGAAGCAAAGCAGGGTACGGTGCCTACTGCAGTGCTCTGATGGAGTAACTACACAAACTCAGCTGTGCAAAACAAGCCTGGAGCCTCCACTGCGGTGCATCAATATAAAATCTATCCTGGCCACTGGCATGGTCGCTGAAGTTAGTGGCAATCAGAACAGAAGGTGAATTGAAGGGCTGTGGATTCCAGCGCAAGCATCGAGGAACCTCAACGCTGCGCTCAGTGAGGGTCTCTTAAGTGAAGCTAAACCAGCACAGGATATTCAGGTGACATGCCCATGACAGTGCTGAGTAATTAAACCTTCAATTATTACTAATCACGTGCTAGATTTCAAACACAGCTTTAACAAACTGATGCACTAAGTCAGGAAGTGACACTGATAGAGAAGAACTTCACTGATCAACCTCTATTCCCCTGCAGTTAAAATACCTGCCCAAGACTCTCCTCCCCTCCCAACATACACAAGCATTTATGCTAAAAAGTACCTCTCCAGTCTCCCATTTGCTCTCTACACAGAGGAACTGCTTAATAATTTGAGCAACTCTGCCCTAGTACCAGGATGACAAAATAAAATGCATTGCCAACCCACAGAGCAGTTTGAAATGTGACTATTTTGGGGGGTTTAGTGTCAGTCTTAATCATCGCTTTTGTACCAAGTCAACATCCCAGGCTTAAATGCTGCTTCTAAAACCTACCTAATCTTGTATCTTTATGTATATGGGGGGAAAAAAAACCCCACCCAATGTTTATAATTTGATAAATGTATAAATCATCCTCAGATTATGAAATGTATTCTGACAGTTACAGGCATCACAATGCAGCCTACATATATAGAGAGAGATAGGCTAAATATACTTTCCTATATATATTCCTATGATAAAATGAGAACTGATTATGCTTCAAGTATGGAGTTATGACTATTTTTTTTTGCCCTGTATAATCCAAGCTCAGAATCTTTGCTAGAACTACTGCCTCTTGCTCAAAATGAAAAACAAAAGGTCCCATTTGAAGTTCAGGCTTCTCCCTTGGTAACCAGGTTCCACCCTGGTTGGTTACTGGAATGGGCTGCCCAGGGAGGTGGTGGAGTCACCATCACAGGAGGTGTTTAGGAAGAGCCTGGATGAGGCACCTGGTGCCATGGTTTAGTTGATGAGATGGTGTTGGGTGATAGGTTGGGCTGGATGATCTCAAAGCTCTTTTCCCACCTGGTTAATTCTACCCTATTCTATTCTACCCTGTTCTGTTCTGTTCTATTCTACCGTTCTGTTCTGTTCTGTTCTATTCTACCCTGTTCTGTTCTGTTCTATTCTGTTCTATTCTACCTTGTTCTGTTCTGTTCTATTCTACCCTGTTCTGTTCTGTTCTATTCTACCCTGTTCTGTTCTGTTCTGTTCTATTCTACCGTTCTGTTCTGTTCTGTTCTATTCTACCGTTCTGTTCTGTTCTATTCTACCCTGTTCTGTTCTGTTCTATTCTGTTCTATTCTACCCTGTTCTGTTCTGTTCTATTCTACCCTGTTCTGTTCTGTTCTATTCTACCCTGTTCTGTTCTGTTCTATTCTACCCTGTTCTGTTCTGTTCTATTCTACCCTGTTCTGTTCTGTTCTATTCTACCCTGTTCTGTTCTGTTCTATTCTACCCTGTTCTGTTCTGTTCTATTCTACCCTGTTCTGTTCTGTTCTATTCTACCCTGTTCTGTTCTATTCTACCCTGTTCTGTTCTGTTCTATTCTACCCTGTTCTGTTCTGTTCTATTCTACCCTGTTCTGTTCTGTTCTATTCTACCCTGTTCTGTTCTGTTCTATTCTACCCTGTTCTGTTCTGTTCTATTCTACCCTGTTCTGTTCTGTTCTATTCTACCCTGTTCTGTTCTGTTCTATTCTACTCTACCCTGTTCTGTTCTATTCTATTCTACTCTACCCTGTTCTGTTCTATTCTATTCTACTCTACCCTGTTCTGTTCTATTCTAATCACAGTATGAATGCTTCAAGTCTGTGGTGGCAGCATGCTGCCAGAGCCAAGATTCAAAAGCTGAAAGCCACAGTTGCATCCTCGCTGCCTCCATTGATCTGGAACCAAGTTTGTGGTTGGTTTTTCTTTTTTCATTTAGTCACTATGGCAACCCCAAATTTAGCTCTTATCTAGCTAGCCTTGTTGTCAGACAGAGAAGCTGTCTCAAAATAGTTATGCCAAAAAAAAAAGCCAAAAAAGCCTAAACAGACTGAAGCTTTCTGGAGTTATTTTCTTGATTCTCTTCATTTTGTGTCTAGGCAGACTGACAAGCTCAACGAGGTCTCCTTCCTCTACATGAAAAGTCCGCTGCTTGCTCTCAAGCCTCTACTTCAACACACCCAGGTCTTCAGGACACAAATCCCTTCAGAAGCTTACTGCAGAAAACTTTGGCACACAATGTACTGATTCTCCATGAAACATCTGGCTCAGCTTCCTTTAAGGATATCACATTGAAGACTCCAACACACCTCAAACAGACTAGCTGTAAGTTCTTCCAACTCCTGTCCAAGTTGGTCTCGCACTTTAGAAAGCCTTTCACATTCTTCATCTTTTAACTTCAGCTCCTATGGAAAATTGAAAGTTATTTATTCTGACTGAGAGTAGTAAAGTTGGCCTATTAAAGCTAATACCAGAAGGAAGGGGGAGAGAAAGAAGCAGGAAAGAAAAATAAAGAATAAAGTAAAAATCAGAGGAACATGAGACCTTTGCTAGGCAAAGCCTTGCAAAACATTACTCTTAACACTAGAAGCAATTAGTTAATGCTGTACACACAGAGCTACTTTTTCCTGCTATACAGAAACCTCAGTATGAGGACAGACTGAGGGAGTTGGGGTTGTTCAGTCTGGAGAAGAGAAGGCTCTGAGGAGACCTAATTGTGGCCTTCCAGTATCTGAAGGGGGCTACAAGAAAGCTGGGGAGAGACTTTTGAGGGTGTCAGGGAGTGATAGGACTGGGGGGGGATGGAGCAAAACTAGAAATGGGGAGATTCTGATTGGATGTTAGGAAGAAGTTGTTCCCCATGAGGGTGGTGAGAGACTGGCACAGGTTGCCCAGGGAGGTTCTTAAGGCCAGGCTGGATGTGGCTGTGAGCAACCTGCCGTAGTGTGAGGTGTCCCTGCCCATGGCAGGGGGTTGGAACTGGCTGATCCTTGAGGTCCCTTCCAAGCCTAACAATTCTGTGATTCTATGAAACATACCAGGCCAAGCTAAAGTAACTCTAAGCTACATAGTAGCATTTCCAAAATACTCTTGAAATAAAAAAAGGATACAGAGATCAAATGAAATATTGGGAAAGACAGAATATCAGTTTCTCTTAACCCATTCTCAGGGGAGACCTTCTTGCTCTCTACAACTACCTGAAGGGAGGTTGTAGCCAGGTCGGGGTTGGTCTCTTCTCCCAGGCAACCAGCACCAGAACAAGAGGACACAGTCTCAAGCTGTGCCAGGGGAGGTTTAGGCTGAAGGTGAGGAGAAAGTTCTTCCCAGAAAGAGTAATTGGCCATTGGGATGTGCTGCCCAGGGAGGTGGTGGAGTCATCACCCCTGGAGGTGTCCAAGAGGGGACTGGACGTGGCGCTTGGAGCCATGGTTTAGCTGTCAGGAGGTGTTGGGTACTCGGTAATAGGTTGGACTTGATGATCTCTGAGGTCTTTTCCAACCTTGTTGATTCTGGGATTTTAACATGCACTTGAATGAAGCCATTCCCTAACAGACACTTAAAGTAATCCTTAAAACAAAAAGCAAACCAGCTTTCTCTGAAGGTAGTCCCCAGTTCTAAAAGAATCTGAAAGCCTATTTTACCATTAAGATTGTACCCTACCTATCCCCTTACATCTAGTACAACTCCAAAATCCTCTTGTAATTCTATCCTTGCTCTTATGTAACCAAATTAAAGCAACTTAATGAAATCCAGAATGCTATTTGTCTACACTGCTGAAATTTGAGCCAAGGCCTGACCAGACCAGTTTTATAGCAAGATTTTAACACAGATTTGGCAGGGGCGGTGTTACACATGCCAAATCTCATCTGTACTATCCCAAAGCTGAAGGAATGAGGAGGAATTTCTTCACTGTGAGGGTCACAGAGCACTGGAACAGGCTGCCCAGAAAGGTTGTGGAGTCTCCTTCTCTGGAGACTTTCAAGACCCATCTGGATGTGTTCCTGTGCGACCTGTGCTGGATTCTATGGCCCTGCTCTGGTAGAGGGGTTGGACTGGAAGATCTCCAGGGGTCCCTTCCAACCCCTAACATCCTGTGAATTGCTAAAACACATACAGAAGCCAACTCATCTTTAACACTCACAAGCCAGTGGCCTTACTATTCAGCTGCAATTTTGGTTTAGCACAGTTTGAAAGCTTACTCTTCAGCAGAGTTCTAGGAGAGATTAACCTGCTTCTGGCTGACCTGGGCCTGGCTGCATTGTTTAGTGAAGTCTAACCCATTGCTTTTTCTCTGCTCTTGGGACATGGGGGTAGAGGGGTGGAGTGGAACAGCTTCCATGGCCTCTGACTAGGGGGATTTTTGTGTTGTTTGCTGATTGTACAATATTGTAAAGCCTGTAGATTTTACACATAATCCTTGCATTCCATTGTAGAGTGCAGTTGTTGCTTGTAAACACAGCTTCCATTTGCTTAATGGCATCCTGGCTTGCATCAGGAACAGTGTGGCCAGCAGGAGCAGGGAGGTCATTCTGTGACAACAGGCCTTTAAAAATTATGAATGTACTGTGCAGTACCATTGAAATTCCTTGGTGGTCACTGGAAGTCTATTTACTCATTAATCCATGCAGTGTTTTAATCTGTCATGTATTACTGTGTAAAAGTGAAGGGACTTAACCACCAGTGCTAGCCTGAGCAGAAACACTCTACTAATCACAGAATCACAGAACAGACCTCTGAGATCATCAAGCCCAGCCTATGACCTAACACCACCACATCAGCCAAACCATGCCACCCAGTGCCACATTCAATCTGTCCTTAAACACCTCCAGGGATGGTGACTCCACCACCTCCCTGGGCAGCACATCCCAGTCTCTAATTCCCCTTTCCATCAGGAAATGCTTGCTAATATCTAACCTAGACTTCCCCTGGCACAGCTTCAGGCCATGCCCTCTTGTCCTGTCACAAGCTGCCTGGCACAAGAGCCTGACCCCCACCTGACTACAACTTCCTTTTAGGTAGCTGTAGAGAGTGATAAGTTCCCCTCTAAGTTCCCTCTTCTCCAGGCAATAGCCTCTGTTAGACTGGCACCTGTGATGATACAGAGAGAACAACAGGGGGGGAGAGGGGGGAATCTACTTCATACCCTATATTCAACACACAAGACACCAAATTATAACATTCAGTTTGTTTCTGCAATGAAGCATGCATGAAGAGGTTGAAGCCTTTTAAAACTAAATAAGAAACTCCAAATTTGAGGATCAGGTTCTTAAAGTAAATGAAATTTACAGTCCCAACATCCTATACTACCACCTGCAGAAGAATCACTGATTCAGTGTGGAAAAAGCTTCCCAATTTCACTCTAGTAGGGAAATATCAGCAAATCAGACTTCATAGAATCAAGCAGGTTGGAAGAGACCTGCAAGATCATCCAGACCAACCTATCACCCAGCCCTATCCAATCAACCAGACCATGGCACTGAGTGCCTCATCCAGGCTTTTCTGTGTCCAGTTCTGGGCCCCTCAGTTTAGGAAAGATGTTGAGATGCTGGAAGGTGTCCAGAGAAGGGCAACGAAGCTGGGGAGGAGTCTGGAGCACAGCCCTGTGAGGAGAGGCTGAGGGAGCTGGGGTTGCTTAGCCTGGAGAAGAGGAGGCTCAGGGGAGACCTTCTTGCTCTCTCCAACTCCCTGAAGGGAGGTTGTAGCCAGGTGGGGGTTGGTCTCTTCTCCCAGGCAAGCAGCACCAGAACAAGAGGACACAGTCTCAAGCTGTGCCAGGGGGAAGTTTAGGTTGGATGTGAGGAAGAAGTTCTTCCCAGACAGAGAGATTGGCCACCAGAATGTGCTGCCCAGGGAGGTGGTGGGGTAAATGTCCATGGAGGTGTTAAAGAAAAGCCTGGATGAGACACATAGAGCCACAGGGAAGAAACATGGAGGGAAAAAATCAGATGGTGGATCCCCACGCTTAGAAATTCCTACTTCCTTTCTGATCACAACTACAACAAATTCAAATCAAGCTTTAATATCATAGAATTGTTGGGGGTGAAAGGGCCCCCAAGGATCATCCACTTCCAACCCTCCTGGCCACGGGCAGGGACACCTCACACCACAGCAGGTTGCTCAGAGCCACAATTTGGGTATGAAATTCAGAACAAGTGAGAAGTGAAAGAGCAAATCTGTGTTTGCTTTGTCTACTCCTGGAAAGTTTGTCATCTGCAAGGTTTCCAGGTTCAGTGAGCTCACAAAATTGAAGCGCTATTTCCAGTTCTCATCTTTCTCCCTGGTCCTGATAGACAGCACAGAGACTTGCAGAGAATTTAAAACCATTCTGCAGACACCCACCCAGGCAGCTGTACAGAGGCACTACCTATTCATTATATCCCTACAAGGTTTTAAATCAAGCACTTGTTAACAAAACTAATATCCTTAGAAGTCTGAAAGACTGCAAGACATACTGGATACTGCAGAGTGTGTATAGCTCTATGTAGACAGTCCTGACTTTTGGAAGAGAGCAATCAGAGATCAATCTGGGCTAGAAAAGGCTAGACAGGAAGTCAAAGAAGGCAGATTCTACAGAAGGAATAGGGCTTGCTGTTGCACAGCCTGTAAACACTCCTGCCATGATTCCTCTGTTACTAAGCAGTGCAAATTTAGTATAACTCTGGTAAGAATTACCCTGTTGGGTTGAGAATTAGCAAGAACTTTGATGTCAGCAGCCTCAAGTCAGTGCTGATCTGGTTTTGTTAAGACCCCAAGGGTCTGAAAATGCATAGCATGCAGCTAGTATGTCCCAGCAGCCCTAATGCTATTTCCTTTAAAACCAGCTTAATTAATTTTCAGAGTGAAATAGAAAGCATTTAAATCTCTAAGAGAGAGAGGTATCTTGGCATGAGATATTCAGATAATGCCAAGGTAACAATAGCAGAACCAAGCTGTGGTTTTCCAGCATGTTAGCTGTGCTTTGGTATGCTGTCAGGAGCTGGAAGAGCTTTTCTAAGTTTGAACTTTAATTTGTTCTTAGATCCTGAGGTTCCAATTTTAATCACTAGGATTATACACTGGCATGGCAAGGTCCTCAACCTTGGCTCACCTTAATGTCTCCTTTCAGTGTTCAAATGCCAAGCAATTGAACACATCAGCAAAGGAAGCAACCACTCAGCAACAGAACAACAGAACAATAGAGTCCATATCTAGGAGTCACATTGACAAGCACAAATGTAACTATGACAGAGATGATGACTACATTGGACAAGATGATGCAGCAACCAGGAAAGCAAACAAGTTCAACCAAGGTGAGAGAGAGCTCCAATCTACACAGGGGTGGAACCACGGAGAGGAGAGGGGAAGAGCACAAAGACAAAGAGCACAAAAAAATCTACTGCACAAGTTCTAGCACAGAGGGATGTTAGAATGACAAACAATGGCTTTGCATTTATATAGCACCATCCATCCAAACAAGACAAAGCGCTTTACAAATATTAACGAACTGAGCCACAGCCTCTCCGAATGCAGCCACGTTCAATTGGAAGGGTGGTGTAACAGTAACTCTAAGTAAAAGGACACCAGTGACATCTTTATTGCTTCCTTTCTATGCAGGCATTCCCTCATGAAGCATCAGAAGTACCCCTGGCTCTAAAGCATTTCTATATTCCGTGACACCTGCTACGCTTTTATGTTCTGGGAGGAAAAGGTTCGAGAGGTCTATCAGCAGCATCTATAAATACTTATACAGGAACCATGGACTGAGAAGGGGGAAAAAAATCACCCCTGCTCTCAAATAGCAAAACAAAGGAAGGATCAGCTTTTCACAGGAAAAAAAGCCTCTTTAACCACCTACTGCAGCAAGAGCTTTCCAAGGGCAGCATTCTCAAGGAACAATTCTAAGGCATCAGCGCTGCACGCGTGCAGAAAACTTTACATAAACCAATCCTGCAAGGCATCAGTAGGCTCAGACTGCACCTTCTGGCCCATCTATCATTCTGCAACATTAAAACCACTTTGGAGAGAGAGGGAGAAAGAGAAAGCAGGAGGAGACAAGACAACAGGCCTTACCCTCTGAGCCTTTGCAAGCTCTTCTTTCAAGCGTTCGTAGCCCTTTTCTCGTATTTCCAGTACAGATGGGCTCCGTAAGTGAGATAAACTGTCTGCACTCAACCCAAAAATATCTTCATTTCCTTCAGCAACATCTGCTACTGTAGCACCCTGCAAAAACTCTCTCTCTACGTTATTGCTCTCCTTCCTGGAATGATTGTGATTGAACGACCCACCCTGGGGTCCAGAGGTAGAACACAGCGCTGCGTCGGTAACATTGATGCTGCAAAGAGAGGGACACAGCTTTTAGTCTTCAATTTACACAAGACATCACAGAGGAGACACTTGAGAAATGGCAGCAGAGGGGTTGGAACGTGCCATTACAGACACCACTTAGCCTTACAAAACTACTTTAGTGAGGAAGTGTTTTTACTGTCACCTACAAAGAGGTTTTACATGCAACAAACCAGGTGTTTGCATCAGGGGATACAGGGAACTTACCTGCAGCAGTGCTGGAAGGTGCCATTATGGACACCATTTAGCCTTACAAAATCACTTGAGTGAAGATATGGTTTAAATATCACTTACAAATTACCTTAGTGAAGATATGTTTTTAGTATCACTTACAAAGTTTTTACATGCAGCAAACCAGCAATCTCCATCAGGGGACGCAGGGAACTTACCTGTAGTGGTGTTGAATGTGCCTTGACGGACACCATTTAGCCTTACAAAATCACTTGAGTGAAGATATGGTTTTAATATGACTTACGAATTACTTTAGTGAGGAAATGTTCTGAATGCTACTCACAAACAGTTTTTGCATGCAGCAAACCAGCAATTTCCATCAGGGGACACAGGGAACTTACCTGCAGCAGTGTTGGAAGGTGCCATTATGGACAACATTTAGCCTTACAAAATTCCATGAGTGAAGATATGGTTTAAATATCACTTCCAAATCCCTTTACTGAAGATATAGCTTCAGTATCACTTCCAAATCCCTTTACTGAAGACATATCTTCAATATCACTTCCAAATCCCTTTACTGAAGATATATCTTCAGTATCACTTCCAAATCCCTTTACTGAAGATATAGCTTCAGTATCACTTCCAAATCCCTTTACTGAAGATATATCTTTACTATCACTTACAAATTCCTTTAGTGAAGACATGTTTTTAGTATCACTTAAAGATCACTTTAGTGAGGATATGTTTTTATTATCAAAGTATCAATCAAAGTATCAGTCAGGGTTGGAAGGGACCACAAGGATCATCTAGTTCCAACCCCCCTGCCATGGGCAGGGACACCCCACACTAGATCAGCCTGGCCACAGCCTCAGCCAGCCTGGCCTTAAACACCTCCAGGGACAGAGCCTCAACCACCTCCCTGGACAACCCATTCCAGGGCTTCACCACTCTCATGGGGAAGAACTTCCTCCTCCCCTCCAGCCTGAATCTCCCCACCTCCAGCTTCATTCCATTCCCCCTAGTCCTATCACTACCTGAGATCCTGAGCAGTCCCTCCCCAGCTTTCTTGTAGGCCCCCTTCAGATACTGGAAGGCCACAATGAGGTCACCTTGGAGCCTTCTCTTCTGCAGACTGAACAGCCCCAACTCCTTCAGTCTGTCCTCACAGGAGAGGTGCTCCAGCCCTCTGCTCATCCCTGTGGCCCTTCTCTGGACACCTTCCAGCACCTCCACATCCCTCTTGTCATAGGGGCTCCAGAGCTGGAGCAGTACTCCAGGTGGGGTCTCAGCAGAGCTGAGCAGAGGGGGAGAATCACCTCCCTTGCCCTGCTGGCCACACTTCTCCTGATGCAGCCCAGGAGCTGATTGGCTTTGCGGGCTGCAAGTGCACACTGAGAGTGCACAAAGAGTTTTTACATGCAATGAAGCAGCAATCTCCATCCGGGGACAGAGGGAACTTACCTGTAGTGGTGTTGAATGTGCCTTGATGGACACCATTCAGCCTTACAAAATTCCTTCAGTGAAGATATGTTTTCAGTATCACTCACAAACAGTTTTTACATGCAACAAAGCAGCAATTTCCATCAGGGGACACAGGGGGAGCTTACCTGACACCTGATGCTTCTGCACAGTTCAGTTGCCTGGGAGATGAATAAACAGGTTGTGTGGGAAGGTCAGACACGTTTAAAGCATTGGGCTGGATGGGTGTGGAGGACACAACAGAAGGATGTGGTCTGTAGATAACGCTAGGTGAGGTAGTTTGTTCCTGAGTCCCTGGCTCCTTCACTCCAAGTAGATCTGGTGTGGTAGGCGAAGCAAGGTTCACTTCATGAAAGCCTTCCAAGGGGTCACTGGCCATAATAAAAACCTCATCATATGCAACCCTGAATTAAATAATCACATTGTCAGAATGCAAGCAGGAAATCACAGTACCACAGTATATTAGAGGTTGGAAGGGACCTGCAGAGATCATCCAGTCCAACCCCCCCTGCCAGAGCAGCATCACCCAGGGGAGTCCACACAGGAATGCATCCAGGTGGGGTTGGAAAATCTCCAGAGGAGACTCCATAACCTCTCTGGGCAGCCTGCTCCAGGGCTCTGGTACCCTCACTGTAAAGAAGTGTCTCCTCATGTTGAGGTGAAATCTATGTCCAAACTTGAACCCATTGTTCCTTGGCTTATTCCTGTGCACCACTGAAAAGATCTTGGCCCCCTCCACTCGACAGCCACCCCTCAGATATTGACACACACTGATGAGACATCTCTCAGCCTTCTCTTCTCCAGACTCAACAACCCCAGGGCTCTCAATCTCTCTTCACACAGGGAAGCATTTCATTCCATCTGACAACTATTTCCATTTCAAAAAAGCACTCAGACAAATACACCCAGAATATTTCATGCCATAATGGAAACTCTGGATAAATCTTGCCAAAGTATTACCTTTGACTACCAAGTATGTTTTTAGCAGACACTGGACTGTTGAGCCCAGCAGATTCAATAGCAGACTCCACATCTAAATGGGATGATGAACTCCAGAACACATTCTACTATCAAAAAGCAAAGTTATCTTGAATACAGCCTAGAGATGGCTTGTATCAAAACACAAATAGATGACACTCATGGAAGAAGGGAAGACCTGGGCACTGGTAAAAAGAAGAATGAATAACCAAATCTAAAGCTTCCACTTCTAACTTCAATTAAGCAAATAATCTAGAGCCAGAAATCAGTCAGCCTTGAAGTAATTTATAGTCCATAGTGATTTTAGATAAATTGCACATCTGATCTTCTAAGAGTTGACTGAAAACACAGAACCTGCCCATAAGACTTCTCATCAAGTATGAGGATGTCTAGTTAACACATCACATGATTAATGATGATGGAAACCCTGAGTAAGTATCACACCAAAAATATATCACAGGGAAAAGAGTACTAGGAATTAGCAACTAAACTGACAGTATCTTTATTTATTTTTAATTACATTTGGTTTTCAATGGACCAAGAGAAAACAAGTACAATACATGGGTTTTTTCAAGCCCCAACAGAAAGCTGTTTTCACAGAACCACTGAATATTCAGGGTTGGAAGGGACCTCAAGGATCATCTCGTTCCAAACCCCCTGCCACGGGCAAGGACACCTCACACTAGATCAAGTTGCCCAGAGCCACACTGGATGTGGCACTTGGTGCCATGGTTTAATAGTCAGGAGGTCTTGGGTGACAGGTTGGACTTGATGATCCTTGGGGTCTTTTCCAACCTCATTGATTCCATGATTCTATCCAGCCTGGCCTTAAATACTTCCAGGGATGAGGCTTTCACCACCTCCCTGGCAACCTGTTCCAGTGTCTCACCACCCTCATGGGGAACAACTTCTTAGAATCATAGAATCAACAAGGTTGGAAAAGACCTCAGAGATCATCAAGTCCAACCTATCAACCAACACCTCATGACTACTAAACCATGGCTCCAAGTGCCACATCCAATCCCCTGCTGAACTTCCTAACATCCAATCTATATCTCCCTCCTCTAGCTTGGATCCATTCTGCCCATTCCTATCACTACCCAACACGCTCAAAAGTCCCTCCCCAGCTTTCTTGTAGCCTCCTTTAGACACTGGAAGGCCACAAGAAGGTCTCCTTGGAGCCTTCTCTTCTCCAGACTGAATAACCCCAACTCTCTCAGCCTGTCCTCATAGCAGAGGAGCTCCAGCTCTCTGATTGTCCTTGTGGCCCTTCTCTGGACACAGTTTTCCAGCAGTTTAGCAGAGACCACAAAAATCTTTCCATGATACAACACTGTAAGTTGGAAGTAGTATGGACAACTTTATGAAGGAGTTGCTTAGCAGTGAATATTCACTGCAAAAAAAAGCATTTTCCCTGCAAAAAAAGCATTTTCCCTGCTATGTGAATAAAGAAGAGTGAAACTTAAGGCTTCACAAAGCTACTTAACATGCACAAAAAATGAAGTGCAGTATCTTAATGAAACACTTTGCATTATACTGAGAAATCTGCTCAGATCCAAGCTAGAGGAGGAGAGATTTAGATCAGATGTTAGGAAGAAGTTGTTCCCCATAAGGGTGGTGAGAGACTGGCACAGGTTGCCCAGGGAGGTGGTGGAAGCTTCATCCATGGAGGTTTTTCAGGCCAGGCTGGATGTGGCTGTGAGCAACCTGCTGCAGTGTGAGGTGTCCTTGCCCATGGCAGGGGGGTTGGAACTGGATGATCCTTGAGGTCCCTTCCAGCCCTGACAGTTCTGTGACTCTGTGAAGAAAAATTAACCACCTCTGAGAAACTGTCCAGATTTAAGGGACAAAAATGACTTTAAAAAGGGATGAGGGGTTTTTGGTTGTTGTTTGGCTTTTGGGGCATTTGGGGCTTGTTCCTGGTTTTGTTTTTAGGTCTTTTTTTTTCAGCTTTAGGCATCAGTTGGGTTTCTTTTGAACTGCTAACAGCAGTTTCTGTTACACCAGAAACACACAGTCACAGTTTTATGCTTTAGCATTTTCTACTGTAACACAGGGGTGAAGAGATCCTTTTCAAGTTTCAGTTTGAAAAATATTCTTGTTTGTTTTCCCTGCAAGTCCTTCTTAACTATCTTAAGTATTCTAGTTACATGCTCCACATGATGATAAAAACCTGTTGACCCAACACAGGAAAATGGAGGCACTGCTGGTGCTAGAGGACATTTCTTCAAGGTTGAATTTCACAAGGGTTTGCAGCTCTACAGTGCAACTACTGCATGTCATTGTTTCACTTTCAACAAGCTAAAATACTGTCAGCTTGGGAAAACAAAACCCCACACACCAAAGCAGCCATTTAAACTCCATCAGCCCAGCTGAAAAAGACTTCCCCCTTGGTAGGCTCAAAGTCAGGCTCCCATCTACAAAGACATTCACTTCTGTTGTTCCCCCTCTCTCCTCTTTCTTGACCACCAGCAAGCCTTCTCATAGAACCATAGAATTGTCAGGGTTGGAAGGGACCTCAAGGATCAGCCAGTTCCAACCCCCCTGCCATGGGCAGGGACACCTCACACTACAGCAGGTTGCTCACAGCCACATCCAGCCTGGCTGCAAACACCTCCAGGGATGAGGTTGCCACCACCTGCCTGGGCAACCTGTGCCAGTCTCTCACCACCCCTATGGGGAACAACTTCTTCCTAACATCCAATCAGAATCTCCCCATTTCTAGTTTTGCTCCATCCCCCCCCAGTCCTATCACTCCCTGATACCCCATAAAGTCCCTCCCCAGCTTTCTTGGAGCCCCCTTCAGATACTGGAAGGCCACAAGAATGTCTCCCTGGAGCCTTCTCTTCTCCAGACTGAACAACCCCAACTCCCTCAGTCTGTCCTCATAGCAGAGCAGCTCCAGCCCTCTGCTCATCCTCATGGCCCTTCTCTGGACACCTTCCAACACCTCCAGATCCTTCCTGTAATAGAGGCTCCAGAACTGGACACAGAGCTCCAGCTGTGGTCTCACCAGAGCAGTATAGAGGGGGAGAACTTAGGCTACTTTAAGTCTATCAAGTAAACAGCAGGCTCAGAGATGCCTGCATTCCATATCTTTATGCTAATTCACATAAATCCAGCTACATTATGAAGTGCAGAAACAGGTGCTGGCTCACATGGAGAAAATGGATCAGAAGTCTACTTATTATCTTCCACATGCTTAAATGCATTTGCAGCTCTCTCTCTCCAAACCCTCACATTAATCTATGAGAAGCAGATGCTTGTAAAAGAAATAATTACCAACAAACTCTCTATTCTACCTACCTGCTCCTACTCCAGTGAGAAATGTTCCACTTAACTCCTTCCCTACGGCCTTTCCACCCAAGCTGCCTATACCCTGGAGTGTTTTTAACAGTTAAAACCAAAATGAAATCCCCAAACTAAGAAGATGATGGAATTTGTGAACTATCATTCTGCTTATACATTAAATATCAACACACACACACATAAAAGAAAGACATTCTCAATTATCAAAACCCAAGCTCTTTCTGATACAGTAAGTAAAAAACTTACACAAGTTATTCCTGGAGGAGCTGAAAATAAAGTCCCTCAGCTAAACTCTTCCCAGAGCCTGTCAAATGGGCACTCAGAAGCACACCATCTGTGTAAAACACTTCCCATTCACAACTCTTTTCTTTCCTAGCATTAATTCTCACTTAGCAGTGAGCAGGCAGAAGCTGGGCACATCACCCATGCAGGACCAAGAGGTCCATATTAAATATCAGCTCTGGGCTCCCTAGTCCAAGAGAGACTGGGATCTACTGGAGAGTCCAACAGAGAGCCATGCAGATGATTGGGGGATTCGAGCATCTCCTCTGTGAAGAGAGACTGAGAGCCCTGGGGCTGTTTAGTCTGGAGAAGAGAAGGCTGAGAGGAAATCTGATCAATGTCTCCCTTAGCCTGTCCTTGTAGCAGAGGTGCTCCAACCCCCTGATCATTTTCATGGCCCTCCTCTGGACCCTCTCCATCAGGTCCATGACCTTCCAATAGTGAGGGCTCCAGGGCTGTACGCAGTACTCCAGGTGAGGTCTCTCCAGAGCACAGCACAGTGGCAGAATCACCTCTCTGGATCTGCTGGCCACACATCTTTGATGCAGCCCAGGCTGCCACTGGCCTTCTGTGCTGCAAGCTCACACTGCCTGCTCATGTCCAGCCTCTCATCCACCAGCAGCCCAAAGTCCTTTTCCCCAGGGCTGCTTTCTATCCCCTCCTCCCCCAGCCTGTACTGACAGTGAGGATGGCTCCAGCCCATGGAGCCCATGGTAAGCGGAGAGTTTTACTAGGAGGCAAGCTGACAATGTGTAAAGAGAAGCAGTGTTGACACAGCACTCTTCAGTAGTAAGTCTGCTACTGCCAAGAAAAGCTGATATCCTGACATTTCAGGATTTCCTTAATACTTTTTCCACCATATGTTAATATGGTGAAAGGTTGAAGCAGCATCAGCACCTACCCAATAAGCAGTTATCGTTGTCTGAGTTGATAGGATGCAGTTTGGATCACAGAACATCAGGGGTTGGAAGGGAACTCCAAAGATCACCTAGTCCAATTCCCCCTGCCAGAGCAGGATCACCTGGAGTAGGTCACACAGGAAATGAGGTGCAAAATTCAAATAATGCAATAAATCAGGATGAAACAACAGAAATAAATTGATTTTGTCACACCTCCATCTGGAAACACTGCAAATTTGGTGGAAGCTGGCAAAATGTTGCAGGTTTTTATTATCACCCCACTGCTAGACCAACATTGCTCATTACCCACATAACATCATGATGAAACAATGCTCAAATCAGATGTCATATGTACACAGGCTCACAGGATGTTAGAGGCTGGAAGGAACAGAATCACAGAATCACCAAGGCTGGAAGAGACCTCAAAGATCACCCAGTCCAACCTGTCACCATAGACCTCATGACAAGACCATGGCTCCAAGTGCCACATCCAAGCTGTTTTTGAACACCTCCAGTGATGGTGACTCCACCACCTCCCTGGGCAGCACATCCCAATGCTTAACAACTCTCTCAGTGAAGAACTTTCTCCTCACATCCAGCCTAAACTTCCCCTGGCACAGCTTGAGACTGTGTCCTCTTGTTCTGGTGCTGCTTGCCTGGGAGAAAGACCAACCTCTGCCTGTCTACAACCTCCCTTCAGGTAGTTGTAGAGAGCAAGAAGGTCTCCCCTGAGCCTCCTCTTCTCCAGGCTAAGCAACCCCAGCTCCCTCAGCCTCTCCTCATAGGGCTTGTGCTCGAGGCCGCTCCCCAGCCTTGCTGCCCTTCTCTGGACACATTCAAGTGTCTCAATGTCCTACTTAAACTGAGAGGACCAGAACTGGACACAGGACTCAAGGTGTGGCCTAACCAGTGCAGAGCACAGGGCAGAAAGATCTCCCTGCTACTGCTGCCCACACTATTCTTGATGCATGCCAGGATGCCATTGGCCTTCTTGGCCACTTGGGCACACAGCCTCTGGAGATCTTTCAGTCCAAGCACCCTGCCAGAGCAGGAGCACAGAATCCAGCACAGGTCACACAGAAACACATCCAGACAGGGCTGCAAAGGCTCCAGAGAAGGAGACTCCACAACCTCTCTGGGCAGCCTGTTCCAGTGCTCTGGGACCCTCACAGTGAGGTGGAACCTTCTGTGCTGTAGTTTATATCCATTACCCCTTGTCCTATCACAGGATGCAACTGAGCAGAGCCTGTCCCCTCCCTCCTGATCCCCAGCCCTCACATATATATAAACATTTATTAAATCCCCTCTCAGTCTTCCCTTCTCCAGACCAAAAAGCCCCAGGGCTCAGCCTCCCCTGACAGGGCATGTGCTCCAATCCCTTCACCATCCTACTACAAGGACATCAGAGCAACAGTGGTCAGTTCAGCACATTTCTACAGCTTCTAACAGGAATCAAGAACCATGAACGTTTTCAACTGCAGTCAAATCAAATTGTTTCACCTAATTCTCCTGTTACTACTCTAGGAGGGACTCAGCTACTTGTTTGAATCAAAGCAGGCAAGAACTAAACACTGCAAAACCCCCTGAAAAGCAGAGGTTTAGTGTGGTTCATTCTCTTTGGGGAAAAAAAAGGAACAATAAAAACAATAACAATTTTTAGCTTTAATAATAAGGAACATCACATCACATCACAAAAGAAGGGTCAGCTGCTCCAGTGAACAAAACAAAAGATCATGTAAGAAAAATGTTACTGCTTCTAGACACCTTGAAGCAAAGTAAATGCTAGTTAGTATTTACCCCATTGGCCTACAGTGCCAATGGCATCCTGGCTTGGATTAGAAACAGGGTGGCCAGCAGGAACTGGGAGATCATCCCCCTGTGCTCAGCACTGCTGAGGCCACACCTCAAGTACTGTGTTCAGTTCTGGGCCCCTCACCACAACTACCTCTCTACAACTACCTGAAGGGAGGTTGTAGACAGGCAGAGGTTGGTCTCTTCTCCCAGGCAAGCAGCACCAGAACAAGAGGACACAGTCTCAGGCTGCACCAGGGGAGGTTTAGGTTGGATGTTAGGAAGAAGTTCTACACAGAGAGAGTGATTGCCCATGGGAATGGGCTGCCTGGGGAGGTGGTGGAGTCACCATCATTGGAGGTGTTCAGGAGGAGACTTGATGGGGTGCTTGGTGCCATGGGTTAGTTGTTTAGGTGGGTTGGATTGGCTGATAGGTTGGATGCAATGATCTTGAAGGTCTCTTCCAACCTGGTTTATTCTATTCTAAGAAGGACACTGAGGGGCTGGAGCAGGTCCAAACTGCACCAGGGGAAGTTTAGGCTGGAGGTGAGGAGAAAGTTCTTCACAGAGAGAGTTGTTAGCCATTGGAATGTGCTGCCCAGGGAGGTGGTGGAGTCACCATCACTGGAGGTGTTCAAAAAAGGGACTGGATGTGGCACTTGGAGACATGGTCTAGTTGTCAGGAGGTGTTGGGTGACAGGTTGGACTTGATAATCTTTGAGGTAATTTCCAACCTTATCGATTCTCTGATTCAAAGAAAAGCAACAAGAGTGGAGAAGGGCCTGGAGCATATGGCCTGCAAGGAGCACCTGAGGGAGCTGGGGGTGTTCAGGCTGAGAAGAGGAAGCTGAGGGGAGACCTCATTGATCTCTACAGCTCCCTGAAGGGCAGCTGGAGTGAGGAGGGGGCAACCTCTGTTCCTCGATGTCAAGCAACAGGAGCAGAGGAAATGGTTTCAGCTGCACCAGGGGAGGTTCAGGCTGGATGCTAGGAAATATTTCTTCCCAGAGAGGGTTCTCCAACATTGGAATGCTCTGCCCAGGGCAGTGCTGGACTCACCATCCCTGGAGGTGTTTAAGCAGCCTGTGGAGCTGGGGCTTAGGGACATGCTTTAGGACTGACCCCTAGGTGGGTTGAAGGTTGGACTGGATGAGCTTTGAGATCCCTTCCAACTGGATGTTTTCTGTGATTCTGTATAGGTGCCTAGAGCTACAGTGTTTTAATCTTCACAAAAACGTAATGAAGGAAGTCTCAAGGACTTCACTTGCTAGACTCCCAACATCTGCTTCAGGTAGTTTGGGAGGGGACAGAAAGTGGATTATTTGCAACAGTTTCTCAAGGGACTGGCACCAGCCCACCAACTGGCCTGCAATCTTCTCAGAGGGTTTGGGAAAAAAATAAGAGCTTTGGAATAGCTGGCATTATACAGTGTGGAATGTAACACATTTTAAGCTCTAAACAACTCAGCAGGGAATTAAAGTGGACTAATGCCTTTTAAAGGAATAGTGCAGTTAAGCACTCCATTCCTATCAGATGCAAACAGGCTGTTTCAATAGTGAAATTGCTCTAAGGCACATGCAAACTGAAAGGTAAAGTTCACAACTAATTCAATTACAAACACTCATCAGATGTTAGCATGGGACAAAGAGGTTTGGTGTATGGTTGGTTTTTTTTACTTGAGTTGTTTTGTGTTCAAGCTTAGCCAGAGAATTCAAGCAAGCTTAAATATGGTGCTTGTTACAGGGTGCTCCAAACCCCCCTTCCCCCACCTCCATCAGCAGGGGTTTGAACGGGGAAAGACAAAGGTGTGAAATTGTCTTCCCCTGGGGACAGGTAAATGGTGCCCGGGGCAGAGGTCCCACACAGATATTTACCCATAGAGGAAGTCCACTGGGTTTGGATGACACCAAGCTGGGGGCAGGAGTTGATCTGCTGGAGGGTAGAGAGGCTCTGCAGAGGGACCTCGACAGGCTGGGCAGATGGGCAGAGTTCAAGGGCAGGAGATTGAACACATCCAAGTGCCAGGTTCCGCACTTTGGCCACAGCAACCCCAGGCAGTGCTACAGGCTGGGGTCAGAGTGGCTGGAGAGCAGCCAGGCAGAGAGGGACCTGGGGGTGCTGGTTGAGAGTAGCTGAATATGAACCAGCAGTGTGCCCAGGTGGCCAAATGGCATCCTGGCCTGCATCAGGAGCAGTGTGGCCAGCAGAAGCAGGGAAGTCATTCTGCCCCATACACAGCACTGGTTAGGCCACACCATAGACAGAGAGATTGGCCATTGGGATGTGCTGCCCAGGAAGGTGGTGGAGTCACCATCACTGGAGGTGGTTAAAAAGAGCCTGGATGAGGCACTTGGTGCCATGGTTTAGCTGATGAGATGGTGCTGGGTGATAGGTTGGACTGGATGATCTCAAAAGTCTTTTCCAACCTGGTAAATTCTATTCTATTCTCATGGCAGCTGTGTCTATGGACACTTTGATTTTGGTGGGTCACTTTTCCTTTGGATTTGTGCCATGTTATCCACAAACTGGATAATAAAACCTGCAGTTCTGGAGCCTGCCACCCAAGCAATACCTAGGGACCACCACCAAATTCCTGCTCCATCCTCGCAAGTACAACCTGGTGTTCTCATACTTTTCCCTAAGGTCCTGGCTTGCCTCTGATTTTATAAGTGGGGGGAAGCTATTTTGTGGCTTAGCCTTTTCCATTGTCTGAATGCTCTAAATTGTACTTGCCAGGCTGGACAGATGGGCAGAGTCCAAGGGCATGAGATTGAACACATCTAAGTGCTGGGTGCTGCACTTTGGCCACAACAACCCCAGGCAGTGCTACAGGCTGGGGTCAGAGTGGCTGGAGAGCAGACAGGCAGAAAGGGACCTGGGGGTACTGGTCAATAGTTGACTGAACACGAGCCAGTAGTGTGCCCAGGTGGCCAAGAAGGACAACAGCATCCTGGCCTGCATCAGGAATAGCGTAGCCAGCAGGAGCAGGGAGGTCATTCTGCCCTGTGCTCAGCACTGGTTAGGCCACACCTTCAGTCCTGTGTCCAGTTCTGGGCCCCTCAGTTTAGGAAAGATGTTGAGCTGCTGGAAGGCATCCAGAGAAGGGCAACAAAGCTGGGGAGGGGTCTGGAGCACAGCCCTGGGAGGAGAGGCTGAGGGAGCTGGGGTTGCTTAGCCTGGAGAAGAGGAGGCTCAGGGGAGACCTTCTTGCTGTCCACAACTCCCTGAAGGGCAAAATAATTTTGGGCTGGACAGAGTCAAGAGAATTTTGGGCTGGATAGAGTCAGAATTTTCATTTTGCTGAACTGATTATTTAAACTTCTTTTTTTTTTCCTTTTAAACTTTATTACAGAGCTATCTTCAACTAGAAAAATACAGGTGCAGGCAGCAAGTGGCTCTCTTCACAGCACCAAGCAGCACATGAGGTTCAACGACCTATATTTATGAAGTGCTTGTGAAACCTATAAATAAACATGTTTTAGAGTCTGGTAAATAGTACACTTCTTACTAGGAAGTAAAATCAGCACTTTGGAAGGTAGAATACTGCAAACTCTTGTCGTAAACAAATGCTCAATGAATGCTGCTCAGCTCCCAAAGACTCTCTAAACCAAGTGAATTTAAACTGCAAACATGATTCTCTCTGCAAACACTTTGCTCTTTTCTAGACACAGCACTGCTCTGCCTTACCTTCGAAAGCTTCACAGCTCCATCTCAGGTGTATCACTGACCACAGTGATAAACCAAGACTTAGAACAACAGAATTGCTTTGGGTGGAAAAGACCTCCAGGATCATCAAGTCCAACTGTCAACCTAACAACACCATGGCCATTAAACCATGTCCCAAAGTGCCATGTCTACATGTTTCTTAAACACCTCCAGGGACGGTGACTACACCACATCCCAGGGCAGCCTATTCCAACACCTGACCACTCTTTCAGTAAAGATTTTTTCCCCTAATATCCAATCTAAATCTTTCCTGGCACAATTTGAGGCTGCTTCCTCTCCCTGGTGTCCCTGCCCATGGCAGCCAGTTGGAACTAGATGATCCTGGAGGTCCCTTCCAACCCTGATAATTCCTGATTCTATTACTTGATACTAGGGAGAAGAGACTTGATCCCCACCTCACTACAACTTCCTTTCAGGTAGAGAACAATAAAGTCTCCCTTCAGGCTCTTCTTTTCCAGGCTAAACAACCTCAGTTCCATCAGCCACTCCTCCAAAGACTTTTTTCTCCAGGCCTTTCACCAGCCTCACTGCCATTGCCTGGATGTGCTGCAGCACCTCAATGTCCTTGTAGTGAGGGGCTCAAAGCTGAACACAGTATTCAAGGTGCAGCCTCACCAGTGCTGAGTACAAGAGCGTGATCTCTTTCCTGCTGCTGCTCACGGTATTTCTGATCCAGGCCAGGATGCTGCTGGCCTCCTTGGCCACCTGAACATATTGTTGGCTCATGTTCAGATGGCTGTCAACCAGCACCCCCAGGTCCTTTTCTGCCAGGCAGCTTTCCAGCCACTCTGCCCCAAGCCTCTAGCATTGCATGGGGCTGTGGTGACCCAAGTGCAGGACCTGGCACTTGGCCTTGTCAAACCTCTTTCAGCTGACCTCAGTCCATAGATCCAGCCTCTCCAGGCCCCTCTGCAGATCTGACCTTCAAGCAGCTCAGCACTGCCACCCAATTTAGTGTCACCTGCAGACTTAGTGAGGGTGTGCTCAATCCTTTCATTCACACCACTGATAAAGACATTAAACAAGACTGGAACCAACATGGAGCCCTAAGGAACACCACTTGTGACTGACCACCGACTGGATTTAACTCCATTTGCTACCACTCATTGGGCCTGGCCATCCAGGCAGTTTTAAGACAGGGAAGCATCCTTGGACCTGAAGGCCCTTCTCATTTCTCAGTTAACACTGAAAATATTCAGTTAGTAAACTGAAGTAACAACAATCACAGTTTTCCTGAGATGCAAAAGCTTTCTAAACATATCTGCAAATGCAATTTATTAGAGAAACCTTTCCTCCATTCCTGAAAAAAAATGTTTAGCATGTAGCTGCCTAGCAGAGGCCTTAGTCAAGCTACATTAAGACAACACTTTTAAATGCCATATTAAAAATGGTCTTAAAAACCCCAAAACTCTGAAGTACATAATCCTTTTCTGTGGATACCCATAAACACAAGCAAAGCAGTGAGACACCAGCTCATAGTATCATAGTATCAGTCAGGGTTGGAAGGGACCACAAGGATCATCTAGTCCCAACCCCCCTGCCATGGGCAGGGACACCCCACACTACATCAGCCTGGCCAGAGCCTCAGCCAGCCTGGGCTTAAACACCTCCAGGGACAGGGCCCCAACCACCTCCCTGGACAACCCATTGCAGGGCTTCACCACTCTCATGGGGAAGAACTTCCTCCTCCCCTCCAGCCTGAATCTGGCATTTCACGTGAATTTTAAAGCAAGCCAATAAAAAGCTATGAAGATAGCTGCAGTCTATAATCAAAAAGGCTTCTTGTGACTGTTTTTTCCTCTAGAAAAAAAGGAAAATTCCCCTTTTAAATCCAGTGTCACAAGACAGATATTTCAGTCACAGCTGTGAGGTGCACTCCCATTTGTTATTTATTAAAAGCATAATGAGAATGGTAAATCATTTATCCTCCTTTGCTCACTAGGTAAGGTTAACCAAGCAGAGCAGACGAATGACTGCCAAGACACAAACACAAGAGGCCTAACTTTAACCCTTCCCAGAACTCATTAAGCAGATCTGCAATAAAAAAAACCAAACCAAAAGACAATAAAATTATTAAAAGGAGGAAGACCTCAGGTTTTGCCCCATTATTTTACTGACAAATACAAATATCTGAACAGATGGTAGCTGCCACTACATGCTCCTAGAGTGAATAACCTTCCATCTGCTTGAAAAGTGCAGCCCATAATTTCACAGCTATGGCAAGTCTGAGGAAGATTAATTATTTTAGCTAGCCAGACTACTGGTTTGGAGACTCGACTTGGTGATCCTGAGGGTCTTTTCCGACCTGTGACTCTGTGAGACTTCCTAAGAACATGCTTAGAAATGCACACAGCAAACAAATCAAGCCGTGTAAGAAATCTTAGTGCACTATCCGCAAACAAAACGGACGATGCTCTCAAACTGATGAAAACACTGTTGCTTTTTTTTCCCCCTCAGCAAGGCAAGCGTTCAGATCCTTGAGGTCCCTTCCAACCCTAACAATTCTATGATTCTAAGCCCTGTATCACCAGGGTTTTGGCCACCCGGTGTGTTCTCCTGCTTCCCGAGTCCTGCGAGTCGAGCATCAGCACTTCGGCAGCACAAATTTCTGCACTGCTCATCACTTGCAATCAACTTGTAAACAGAATTTCCTTCCCCAGCCTTACTCTCTAACGTAACTGCATGACGAAACTGGGGTTAACTGAAATCCCCTGCTACTTAAAATACTTGAGCTCACAAGACTATTTATCGCCGACCTAGTATTAGTACTGTTCGAAGACCCTTAAAGCTACAGGCGAGCGCAGCTCCACAGTCCCACAAAGCAACACTCCCCTCCGTCTCCAGCCGCGCAGGTTCTGGCACCCCTCGGCACCGTCGCCCCGGGCTCGGCTGACGGGGGCGAAGTCTGTGAACCCCCCCAGCGGCCCTGCGCCCCTCCTCTGCCGCCGCACCTGCCGGACGAGAGGTTTGTGAGCGGAGGAGACTTCAGCACCCACTTCTCACAAGCCCCCCTGCTCCTCATGTCAGTCCTTCTCGGCTGGACGCCCTACCCCTCGTCAGAGCGGCCCCCACGCAGGCTGCCCCGAGGGGAGGACGGCCGCTCCCCAGGCAGCAGCGCCGGGCGTGCGACGCTCTTTGTCCGCAGCCGGCTCTCCCGGGGCAGGTGCGCCCGACACCGGCAGGGCTGATCGCCGAGAACTACTTTTTGCCACTTCTGCCTTCGACCGCGTTTCGGGCCACGCACAGCCCGGCCACCGGCTGCCCCCTCCGCGCCCACGCAAACCTCGACGGGGCCGAGGGCGCCCGGGCCGGCGGCTCCTCCTCGCCGCAGACGGCCACAGAGGCACGGCCCGGGCCGCCACCTGCCACCGCCGTATTCCTCGATTAGGGGTGGAGGGAACGCAAGATTCCCACTCCCTGCAGCTAAGACGGCCACAGCGGGAGGGCGATGGCTTCGCCGCGCGGAAGACCACCCCCGCGCCCGGCCACCGCGCCCCGGCAAGGGGTAGCCCTCCCAGGTGGCGCCGGCTCCGCCCGCCGGGCCGGGCAGGGGCTCCCGGGAGCGCGGCACCAGGCAGGTGCTGCGGCGCTAGCGGGGATCCGCCGGCGGACAGGACGGACGGACGCCCCTCTCTCTCCAGCAGAGCCGAGGCCGCGCAGCGCCCCTGCCACGTACCTGCCGAGTCCAGTCCGAGCGGCTGCCGCCGCACCGCGTCCCCTCGCTCAACCTGTGGGGGCGGGGCGCCGGGCAGCCGCCGCGCATGCGCCCCGCAGGCACACCGCCCGCAGAGGGTGGGGGGCAGATGTGCGCGACCCCCGCCACCGCCCCCTAGCGGGGGTTGGCGTAGCAGGCCCGCGGTGGGTGCACGCTGCGCGCCGGGGGCCGCTGGGGCTTCCCGCGGTCCGGAGGAAGGAGTGCGTGGCCGCGGAGGCCAGGTCCCAACCCAGAAGCCGAGGTGCAGGGCTGGCCAGAACAGCTTCCTGCCGGTGGTGGTGCCTGGGCCTCGCTGTCTGCTCGCACCCGTCGGTGAACCAAAATACCTATGAGGGACAGTATCAGGGAGACGTTTCCGTCATCATTCTGACACTCGGCCGTGCTGCCGGTCGGGATGTCAGAGGCCAGAAGGTCTGGCAAGAGGAGGCCTGAGGCTGAGGGAAAGCAGATGTGTTGCACAGGTGCCATTCGTGTGTGAAGGGCAGAACCCCTCTGCTCCAAGCAGTGCCAGGGCAGCCTGTGGCAGACACTGCAAAATGCAGGCAGATCGTTTCCTTAGAGCATGGCTGGAAACATCCTGGCACAGCACAGGGCACGACTGCTGTCCAGCAGTGCATTTCACAAGAAGGGAGGCTGCAAACCCTTGTAGCTTTGGGAGAGATTGGCCAACGTTGCTGTGCCTTCACTCATCGCCTGGAAGAATCACCAAATCGTTAGGGTTGGAAGGGACCTGAAGGATCAGCCAGTTCCAACCCCCCTGCCATGGGCAGGGACACCTCACACTACAGCAGGTTGCTCACAGCCACCTCCAGCCTGGCCTTCAAAGCCTCCAGGGATGAGGCTTCCACCACCTCCCTGGGCAACCTGTGCCAGTCTCTCACCACCCTCATGGGGAACAACTTCTTCCTAACAATTAATCTCACTCTCCCCTCCTCTGGCTTGGATCTATTTCCCCCCAGTCCTATCACTCCCCAACGCCCCATAAAGTCCCTCCCCAGCTTTCTTGTAGCCCACTTCAGATACTGCAAGGCCACAATTAGGTCACCTTGGAGCCTTCTCTTCTCCAGCCTGCACAACCCCAACTCCCTCAGTCTGTCCTCACAGCAGAGCAGCTCCAGCCCTCTGCTCATCCTCATGGCCCTTCTCTGGACACCTTCCAGCACCTCCTGATCTTTCTTGTAATAGGGGCTCCAGAAGTCCAGAACTGCCCACAGTGCTCCAGTTGGGGTCTCACCAGAGTGAAACATTCACAGGCAGGTGAGGACAGGGCTATTAAAGTCTGAATGTGCTGTTAATATGAAAAAAATGAGGAAGTTAATCATTCTGTATTAATAATGCTGTGGAGTAACAAAAGCACCAGCTTACACAATTAAAATTGAGAAAATTAAAACATATACCAGAACATTATCCACTGATTTTTCATTCACAGGGCATGCACTGCTCCAAATCAGATTCTGATCCTGCCCAATGTGTGTGGGAATTAAAGAACGAGCTGTAATTCATATGCACAGAACTGGTGAAATGAGGCCACACAGAGAGCTAAAATAGGGCTCACCTGCTAAAAAGATGTGGTTTTCCAGCTCTACTAGTTTGGCTGACAAAGATAGATCACTACAACAACCTCTCATCTTGGCTTGCCTCTCTCCTAAACCTTCATTACTGCCACCCTGACAAAGGCACAGCAGTTGGGGCAATTTTCCACCATTTCAGAGGAACAAGCAGCTTTCACTTCTTTCCTTTTGGTGTCCTGATCTGTACTGTCTTTGTGTTTCCTATGTCTTTAGAAAACCAGTAGGCAAAACGTTGGAAAGCTGCTATCAAACAAGGCTCCATTTTACCTCTGGTTCCAGTGGCAGTGCCAAAAGCCACACTTGGAATGACAGCAGTGCTGGCTGGGCAGCGTGCAGCTGAACTGAACCATGTGCTGCAATGGTGAGGAGCTTCAGCAAAAAGCTAAGGTAAACAAAATCTTGTCCCATTCATCAGTTCAGGAATCCAGGCCACATTCCAGTCAATAATTGAAACGTTAATTATCTTGACAGCTTTCCACTGAATGTGGAAGAATCCCGTTTGGCCAGTCCTGCAGGACATGGTCACTCATAATTTTCTGACTGGCACCTCCATGGTAGCATCCACGAAGCAAGAAAGTTCATAATATCACAGAATCACAGAACATTAGGGGTTGGAAGGGACCTCAGAAGATCATCCAGTCCAACCCCCCTGCCAGAGCAGAAGCACCTAGAGTAGGTCACATGGGAGCACATCCAAGTGGGTTTTGGATGTTTCCAGAGAAGGAGATTCCACAACTCCCCTGGGCAGCCTGTTCCAGTGTTTTGTCACCCTCAGGATGGCAAAAGGCTGATGTATCAATGCCCCTGTACTCAGCAGTATTAGGCCACACCTTGAGTCCTGTGTCCAGTTCTGGACCTCTCAGTTTAGGAAAGATGTTGAGATGCTGGAAGGTGTCCAGAGAAGGGCAACAAAGTTGGGGAGGGGTCTGGAGCACAGCCCTGTGAGGAGAGGCTGAGGGAGCTGGGGCTGCTTAGCCTGGAGAAGAGGAGGCTCAGGGGAGACCTTCTTGCTCTCTACAACTCCCTGAAGGGAGGTTGCAGACAGGTGGGGGTTGGTCTCTTCTGCCAGGCAACCAGCCCCAGAACAAGAGGACACAGTCTCAAGCTGTGCCAGGGGAGGTTTCAGCTGGATATGAGGAAGAAATTCTTCCCAGCAAGAGAGATTGGCCATTGGAAAGTGCTGCCCAGGGAGGTGGTGGAGTCACTGGCCCTGGAAGTGTTTTAAAAGAGGCTGGATGAGGCAGTCGGTGCCATGGTTTAGTTGATTAGATGGTGCTGGGTGATAGGTTGGACTCTGACCTTGAAGGTCTTTTCCAACTTGGTTTATTCTGTATTCTGTATTTACTTCAGTAAATATGTTTACCTATAAATAGTAATAGCTCCTAAATTCCTTTTCAGTATGTAAATCTACAGTGGCTACAAGGGGGTTCAGGCAGCGAAAATGGCTGCAACAAATCACTGTCTACAGCTTTTCCATGAGCAAGCTGAAAACTAAGGAACCAAGCTGTGCCAAAAGTAGAATATTCAAACAGCAGGATAATTTGAAGGTTTCTGAGAAAAAGCCTCAGGCAGCAGAGATGGTCAGCTTGAAGAGCTCAGACCCTTACAATTATTTCATTTACTAACCCTGACATCCAGCAGAACCCAAGCAGCGCTATCAGAGCACAGGTTTGCCACATCAGAAAGGCATCAGGAAGTTCATGAAGAACATGATTGCAAAAGAGACATGACAAGTGGAATCAGAGGTTACAAACAATGTGCTAAGACACAACAAACTGACAAGAGTCTATAATTAGGATCTGTAATCCTATAGTTCTTAATCCTGTACAGTGACTGTACTTAGCATGACGA
Organism: Melanerpes aurifrons; assembly: GCA_011125475.1. Lineage (NCBI taxonomy): Eukaryota > Metazoa > Chordata > Aves > Piciformes > Picidae > Melanerpes > Melanerpes aurifrons. Next base: position 127,409 of record WWNC01000065.1, read on the forward strand.
TCTGCTGTCTTAACCAGATTAGACATCTTGCACTTCAAGAAATAAAAGCAAGGCACTTCCAAAGAGGTTGGACTCTGCTAAAATTAATCACCAACAGATTTATTTTGCCAAAGCCCTCCTGTATTTTGCTGTATGCAAGGCTTTAAAAAGGCAGGCAGCAACAAACCACAGGGAAAATAACTTCTATGGTTAAAATTAGAAGTTGAAACAATCTGAAACTTCTTTACTGTAAGCATGACGGAGCACTGGAGCGGGCTGCCCAGAGAGGTTGTGGAGTCTCCTTCTCTGGAGTCTTTGCAGCCCTGTCTGGATGTGTTCCTGTGCGACCTGAGCTAGATTGTATGGTCCTGCTCTGGCAGAGAGGTTGGACTCGATGATCTCTTTGGGTCCCTTCCAACCCCTGACCTCCTGTGATCCTGTGATCCTGTGAACTTCTGTGAGGACTGGCATGTGGTTTCATTTATCTTTAGAAGCAAGGCAGGGATGGATCCAGAGTAGGATTAAAAATAGTACAACGTGTTCATCCCTAGCAGGAAAACAGCAGAGATGCCAGACCTGGATTCAGAATTGGGGAAAATCAAAATACAGAATACATTTTCATCTGAAAATTAATCCCCCCCTGGAAGCAAAAACAACTTTGTAGCTCTGACAAAGTTCCTATAGTTCTCAGGAGGAGAGGGGTTAGAAAGGACCTCTGGAGATCTTCCAGTCCAACCCCCTGCCAGAGCAGGAGCATAGAATCCAGCACAGGTCACACAGGAACACATCCAAGCAGGGATGGAAAGTCTCCAGATAAGGAGATTCCACTACCTTCCTGGGCAACCTGTGCCAGTGTCTCACCACACTCATGGTGAAGAAGTTCTTCCTAATCTCCAATCTAAATCTTCCCATTTCTACCTTGGAGTTTTGCATCTCTCCCCAAAAATAATCAAACCATGGCTTTACCCAGGGAAGTGAGGAGGACAAATTCCCCACCTAGCAAGAGAGAATGGCTTTAAGCTTGAGGAGGGCAGGTTTAGACTGGAGATTAGAAATTCTTTACAGCAAGGGCGGTGAGACACTGGCACAGGTTGCCCAGGGAGGCTGTGGATGTCCCCTTCCTAGAGGTGTTCAAGGCCGGGCTGGATGAGGCCTTGAGCAATATAGTCTAGTGTGTCCCTGCCCATGGCAGAGGTGTTTGCACTATATGATCATTAAGGTCCCTTCCAACCTAAATCATTCTATGGTTCTATGAGTAATTGTAACACAAACATTTTGGATATTCTTACAAAAGATGTGAGGAAAAAAAACACTTTCTTTCTCAAACCTGACTCCCTAAAAAGGGCAGGAGACATTGACAAATACATCAGAATTACTGTGGACAGCAGGTCAAGGGAGGCGATTCTCCCCATCTCTTGCACTCTGGTGAGACCCACCTGGAGCACTGTGTCTAGTTCTGAAGCCTCTATTACAGGAAGGCTCTGGAGGTGCTGGAAGGTGTCCAGAGAAGGGCCATGAGCATGAGCAGAGGGCTGGAGCTGCTCTGCTCTGAGGACAGACTGAGGGAGTTGGGGTTGTTCAGTCTGGAGAAGAGAAGGCTCTGAGGAGACCTAATTGTGGCCTTGCAGTATCTGAAGGGGGCTCCAAGAAAGCTGGGGAGGGACTTAAGAGGGTGTCAAGGAGTGACAGGACTGGGGGGAATGGAGCAAAACTAGAAATGGGTAGATTCAGATTGGATGTTAGGAAGTTGTTCCCCATGAGGGTGGTGAGAGCCTGGCACAGGTTGCCCAGGCAGGTGGTGGAAGCCTCATCCCTGGAGGTTTTGAAGACCAGACTGGATGTGGATGTGGCTGTGAGCAACCTGCTGTAGTGTGAGGTGTCCCTGCCCATGGCAGGGGGTTTGGAACTGGCTGATCCCTGAGGTCCCTTCCAACTCTGACAATTCCATGATTCTATGCTAATGCATTATAATGCCTGCTCAGTGTTACGTGGCTCAGGCTTGCTTCCTACAAAACTTCTTTGCCTTTCTTCTGCAATACAATCTGCCTCTCTTGTGAGTACAGAGAGAAGGAGCCACGTTTTTAGTGGCACAGGCTGTTTATCACCCATCAGTATTTTTCTTTGCCCACAACAATACAGAATTCTGTGGCATCCTTCATTAGAAAAGAAAGAGAAAAAAAACAAAAAAGGAAGAGAAGAAATTAGCTTTGCTTCATCCTGCATGTACAAAAGGATGATTATGCAAATGGCTGTGCAACCAGCTGCATTTCTAAGCAAGGAAATACTGAATGCCTGACATGGTGCAAGAAGTTTTGAACCCTAAGTCATCTTGCAAAGCAGGATGATGCCAGCTTCAGAAGAGTCAACCTGCAGAGCAAACTCAAGCACCTCTCCTGCACTTGCCCTTCTGACCCTTTAGCTGTCACTTTAGCTGAAGCTACATTAGCATATGTTAACCAACCCACCCATCCTGTTTCAGCTAACAAGATAAGTAGCACCTTGGAGAGGTTTGTCTTAAGCCAGGAGAAAGCACTGCCAGTCAACCCAGGTGTTGACTTTTGAGTCTAGTTTCATAGAATCATAGAATTTTCAGGGTTGGAAGTGACCTCAGGGATCATCCAGTTCAGTTCCAACCCCCCTGCCATGGCCAGGGACACCTCACACTACAGCAGGTTGCTCATAGCCACATCCAGCCTGGCTGCAAAAACCTCCAGGGATGAGGCTTCCACCACCTCCCTGGGCAACCTGTGCCAGTCTCTCACCACCCTCATGGGGAACAACTTCTTCCTAACAGCCAATCTCAATCTACCCATTTCTAGTTTTGCTCCATTCCCCCCAGTCCTGTCCCTCCCTGACACCCTCAAAAGTCCCTCCCCAGCTTTCTTGGAGCCCCCTTCAGATACTGGAAGGCCACAATTAGGTCTCCTCAGAGCCTTCTCTTCTCCAGACTGAACAACCCCAACTCCCTCAGTCTGTCCTCAGAGCAGAGCAGCTCCAGCCCTCTGCTCATCCTCATGGCCCTTCTCTGGACACCTTCCAGCACCTCCAGATGCTTCCTGGAACAGAGGCTCCAGAACTGGACACAGTGCCCTAGGTGGGGTCTCACCAGAGTGGAACAGAGGGAGAGGATCTCCTCCCTGTCCCTGCTGGCTCTGCTTCTCTTGCTGCAGCCCAGGCTCTGCTTGGGTCTCTGGGCTGCAAGTGCTCACTGCTGGCTCCTGTTGAGCTTATCCCCCAGCACCCTCAAGTCCTTTTCTTCAGGGCTGCTCTCAAGCCAGTCCCTGCCCAGGCTATATCAGTGCCTGGGATTGCCCTGTGATCCAGCTGCAGGACCTTGCACTTGGTCTTGTAGAACCTCATGAGGTTGGCTTGGGCCCAGCTCTGCAGCCTGTCCAGGTCCCTCTGGACATGTTTTTGTGTGTGTGTTGCTTTTCTTTTGATCCCATCCTCTGTCTGACAAGCCCCACGCTGTAACAACAGTTTGCTTTGGTGTGTCTGTGCCTTCCAGCAACAAAAGGATTGTTGAGGCTGGTAACAGTCCCAATAATAATAACAACAACCACAATATTTCTAGTATCAAGCTCAGCAGTGCTGCATAACAAATGATGTTTATTTCATTACAAGGAAGTTGCAAAACCCAAAGTGTTTCTGAATACAGTTTTTACAGTGCTGGGAGAATTAATCTTTTAGGGCAGCAGGCTTTATCCTGCAGACAAATTCATTTCTAATCCTCTGAAGTACTCTACCACATGACTCCCAGAGATAAAAGAGCCTCCTTTAAAGTGTATTTCCACAGCCCACACCAAGTGATGCTAAGCATGGTGGTATCTCTCCCACTAGATTAACTTAATTATTGCAATTTCTCTCATGAAAGAGACTCTAAGATACCACAGCAGCTCCTCTACACATTTGCTCCATGAGCAGAGGATATCTTATGTTAATTTGCTCATTTGTTTAAGACAGGAATTCCAGCAGCTAGTGACAGTAGGTAGAAAATTAAAGCAAACCTCAATACATTCTCAGCTGAGAAAGATCTGACAGCAACTTCTGTAGCACTGCCCTCTCCCCAGTGCTTTAATTATTCACTTCTGTGCAGTGAGAAAAGTCTTTCATGTTGTTCAGGCCACGTTTTCAGCCTGGCTGTTATGGCATTTCCTTGGATGCTGGCACTGCATGTTGTTGTTACAGCTATTGACGTGTTGGCTTGAAGCTTCACTGACAGCACCGCGTGAATTAATGTCTCCCCTCTGCCCGTGTGAATGGGCACCAAGATCAAGAGGGAAGGGGAGCAGGAAGCACAAACACATGAAATAACTCCCATTGGATGGATTTCTACCATCTGCTGCACTGCACTTTCATGTTAAGGACCCGTGGATGATATTAGCAGGGACCTGCCTAGTTACACAGGGCTGAAATGCTTTTGTCTCTCTGTGACCTGGAAGTACCCAAAAGCACATCAAGAAAACAGGAGTGCAAAAAAGCTCCATTAGCAGAGCTTCATGTGTGGGGGAACTTCTGAAAGCTGTGGTGGTAGGTGAGACATCTGAGATTCTCGTCTGCCACATACACCTGTGTGGTGGGTTGAAAACACACACACAGACAGAATAAAATTTGCCAGCCCAGCTCAGTTGGGAGGCAAATGAAGCTACATTTCCAAGCACACTGCAGTCTAGAAACATGGAATGCAATGGGTATGTACAAAATACACAATAGTTACATGTATTTACAATTGATAAACAACAAAAGAACCCCCTGGAAAAAAACAGGGGGCTACCAAGAGCTTCCCCCTCCTCTTCCCCCCCCCCAGCGATGAGCACCATTCAGCAACAGTGATTTCTTGCTAGGCAGGTTGGAAGGAGGCTGCCTGCAAGAGCCCTGCTCAGGAGGGCAATTTGTCATAAGGGAGCAACTCTGCTCAACCTTGAGTGGTCATTGCTGCTCCCCAGGAGCAGGCCAGCAGATCAGCAGTGCTCATGAAACTGTTCCCTGCATCACTCTCTGTGCCAGCTCCATCTCTGCTGCCCGAGATGGGCATTGGGCACTGTTTCCACTCCTACTGCAGCCATATAATCTCTGGCCACTGTCATGTGCTAGACAAGCAATGGGGAGAGGAGGAGGAGGAGGAGGGAGAGAAGGTGGGACAGTTGTGCCCAGTGTTTCTCACCCCTGGTGCTGTAACACCTGCAATCCTGTGTCCAGTTCTGGGCTCCCCAGCTCAAGAGAGACAGAGATCTGCTGAAGAGAGGCCAAGGGAGAGCCAGGAGGATGCTGAGGGGACTTGAGCATCTCCCCTGGGAAGAGAGACTGAGAGCCCTGGGGCTGTTGAGTCTGGAGAGGAGAAGGCTGAGAGGGGATCTGATCAATGTCTATCAATATCTGAAGGGTGGGGGTCAAGTGGAGGGGGCCAAGTTCTTTTGGGTGGTGCACAGGAATAAGCCTAGGAACAATGGAGACAAACTTGAACAGGGAAGGTTTCAGCTCAGCATGAGGAGAAACTTCTTTGGTGTGAGGGTGCCAGAGCCCTGGAACAGGTTGCCCAGAGAGGTTGTGGAGTCTCCCTCTGTGGAGACTTTTTCCAACCCCATCTGGATGCACTGCTGTGTGGACTACCCTGAGTCATGCTGCCTTGTCAGGGGGCTTAGACTGGATGATCTCTGGAGGTCCTTTCCAACCTCTAATGTTCTGTGATACTGTGATACTGCAACACCCCTGTAAGACCGCAGCCCCGTGGTGGAGGGGCAGAGGAACAGATGCCACAGGCCAGCCTCTGCCTCAGTGCCTCCCTGCAATTCTGCTTAGCTGTGTGCCCCTTGCAGCAGTGCCCTGTGCACAGCTGCCTTGCCAGCAGCCCTCCAAATCCACAGCAGGCATTCTGTGTACAGCAGGACTGTCACAGCCATGTCAACACCACCCAGAGCAAAGTAGTGTGATTGTCATTACCCAATGTCTCCTCAGCCTTTAGCCTTAGCTGACACTTCTGTCAGGCTGGGAAAAGCATTCACCGCTTTATTGTTTTTCACTTTCTCCCCAGTCCCCTTCTTTATACAGAATACAGGATTAACCAGGTTGGAAAAGACCTTGGAGATCATCCAGTCCAACCTAGCACCCAACACCATCTCAGCAACTAAACCATGGCATCAAGTGCCTCAGCCAGTCCCCTCCTGAATACCTCCAGGGATGGTGACTCCACCACCTCCCTGGGCAGCACATTCCAATGACCAATCTCTCTTTCTGGGAAGAATTTCTTCCTCACCTCCAGCCCAAACCTCCCCTGGCACAGCTTGAGACTGTGTCCTCTTGTTCTGATTGCCTGAGAAAAGAGACCAACCCCCACCTGGCTACAACCTCCCTTCAGGGAGAGCAAGAAGGTCTCCCCTGAGCCTCCTCTTCTCCAGGCTAAGCAACCCCAGCTCCCTCAGCCTCTCCTCACAGGGCTGTGCTCCAGACCCCTCCCCAGCTTTGTTGCCCTTCTCTGGACACCTTCCAGCATCTCAACATCTTTCCTAAACTGAGGAGCCCAGAACTGGACACAGGACTCAAGGTGTGGCCTAACCAGTGCTGAGCACAGGGCAGAATGACTTCCCTGCTCCTGCTGGCCACACTGTTCCTGATGCAGGCCAGGATGCCATTGGCCTTCTTAGCCACCTGGGCACCCTGCTGGCTCATGTTCAGCTGCTGTCAACCAGCACCCCCAGGTCCCTTTCTGCCTGGCTGCTCTCCAACCGCTCTGTCCCCAGCCTGCAGCACTGCCTGGGGTTGTTGTGGCAGCTTCTAATGTCTTGGGGATGGAAAAGGGATTCTTTTGCAGAGCTCTCTAGCTAGTCCTTAGTCAAACAAAGAAATTATTGTGATGGCTTTCACAGCCCTTCTTGTAATAAATGAGCTTTTGGGGCCCACCACCAATGTATTGCTCACCTTGTCAATGTAAAATACTAATATAAAGCTAAGCTGAAGCACTGAACTGAAATGTGAGGCTGCCTTAAAATTTACAGGAAAGTTCTCCACTCACTCCTGGGTTTAAGAAGAGCTTGGATGAGGCACTTAGTGCCATGGTCTAGTTGATCAGTTAGGGTTGGGTGATTGGTTGGGCTTGATGATCTTGGAGGTCTCTTCCAACCTGGCTGATTCTGTGATGCTGTGAAAGATATTAGCATCAGCTCAAAAAAAGTAGTCAGTTCATGAATTGGGAACTTTGCAGTAGCATTGACAAGCTGTCACTCCCTCCCACGTGCAGGTGGACCCAGACAACCTATAGCAGGACTGGACGGACTCCCAAGTGTCCTCTAAAATGGGAATGCTGTTAGCTGGGAAAGAATTTGCCCAGCCAAGTCAGATGGTGCAGTAAAGCCACAGAACAGCCTCTGTTAACAAGAGCTCTACACCAATCAATCTGCTTCCCTTGCCCAATGCCAGCACAAGGGGCAATGGTGGAAGTTGAGGCAGAGGAAGTTCCAGGGAAACAGGAGGAAGAATTATTTCCCTGTGAGGGTGACAGAGCCCTGGAACAGGCTGCCCAGCGGGGGTTGTGGAGTCTTCCTCTCTGGGGTATTCAAAACCTTCCTGGATGTGTTCCTGTGTGATCTGCTCTAGGTGCTCCTGCTCTGGCAGGGGGTTGGACTGGATGAGCTTTTGAGTCCCTTCCAGCCTCTAACAGTCTGTGATTGTGTGAAATGGAGGAGAGAGAACAGCATTGCCCGGCTTTGGGAAATAGCCAGCAAGGGCTTAGGGGGACCTCAGTGATAAAACAGGAGTTATTTCCTAGAGGATCAGTCACAATGGAGCTGCACAGCTGGAAATCTGTGTTTGTTTCTGCCTGTGGACACACAGGAGCTCTGATTCTCCTGTCTGCTGCAAAACAGCTCGGAGGCAGCGGAGCAATCTCGGCTGCTGCAATCCGCGGGAAGGCCGAAGAGCTGCCAGGAAAACCACCTGACAGCCACCGGCACAGGGGTGCTGTTATTTACTGCTTAGCATGGCCAGTGAACAATTAGACTCAGCAAAGAAAAATGTTTTGGGGGCCTCAGTAATTATTTTACTAAGTGACCTTCCAACAATTGCATTGTGAGGAGTTTTCCTTGCAGAGGGCAGTCAGTGTAACAGGATCAGGGCAGGAGGTTCCTTCCTGCCAAGTCACTGAATGCTGGAATGATTTGTCATCCTTTGCCACAGGCCACTGCCTGACACACACATGCCACAGCCTCATGCCTCGCCTCCTTTGACATCTAAGTGTCTTCCTTCTGCCCCTGCCAGCCAGCAGGCAAACAACAGCAGCAATTTTTCTCTTTCTGAGAGAGAGCTGTAATCAAAGAAGTGGTCTCAGATAGCTTAATGGGGCTTAGGCAAGGAGGGGAGGGGGAAGAAAAAGCCCCTCTCATCATAAAATATATTAAATCTATAAATCTTGCTCAGCCTCTCCCCCTGCATTATTTCTTTTATTTTGGTTTGGTTTGTTTTATTTATATTTTATTTACTTCATTGTCAGATTATTTCATCCTCCATAGAGATTTGTGGCAGCATTGGGAGAGACACTGGCACAGGTTGCCCAGGGAGGTGGTGGAAGCCTCATCTCTGGAGTTTTGAAGGTCAGGCTGGATGTGGCTGTGAGCAACCTGGTCTCATGTGAAGTTTCCCTGCCCATGGCAGGGGGTTTGGAACTGGCTGATCCTTGAGGTCCCTTCCAACCCTGACAATTCTGTGATCTCCTGGGTTTTCAGTCTGTCACCTTTTACAGCTTCCTCTTAATGCCACGGGTCATAAAAAGACAGAGTTCATCTCATTATGCAGAGGGGGAGAGGGGAAGAAATTCTGTGCAGATTCACCAACTGCAGAAAGGCTTTAACACACTGAAGGTTCAGGTCTTTTGGTAGCAGCAGCTCTGCCTGTTTTGAGGGATGGATGATTTCTACAGCATACCCCAGAGTCATAGAATCAGAGAATTGTCAGAGTTGGAAGGGCCCTCAAGGATCATCCAGTTCCAACCCCCCTGCCATGGGCAGGGACACCTCACACTGTCCTGATTTTCCAGTTTGAATCAGCATTACAGCAGCGGAGGTATGCTCCAGGGTGGAATGGAGGTACAGCTAGGGCACATTGCTGAAGTATAGAATCATAGACTTGTTAGGGTTGGAGGGGCCCTCAAGGATCATCCAGTTCCAACCCCCCTGCCATGGGCAGGGACACCTCACACTGGATCAGGTTGCCCAGAATCACAGCCAGCCTGGCCTCAAAAACTTCCAGGGGTGAGGCTTCCACCACCTCCCTGGGTACATGGTGGGTTTTTTTCCAGTCCAGTCCCATGTAGATGCAGTCAGTGCTGTTGGCTGCTGTGCCTTTGCAGGGCTGGCCCAAAGAGATTGCTCTGTTCAAGAACAGCCCCCGAGGAAAATCCTCCCTTCTGGTGCATGCCAGTTTGGGGATGGGGAAATGAAAAAGCAGAGGAGTGGAGGTGCCAGGCAGAGCGTTGCAAGATTCTCCATGCAAATGCAAGGGGTCCTCCCGATGGCAAGTGGCGTTATAATTATAGACCAGGAAAGAGCAAGATCAGCAGCTGCTGCTGCTGCTACTGCTGCTTGTGTTTGTTCCCTCTGCAACTGACAGGACAGAGGACTTGGCAAAAACAGCCTTCCAGAAGTGGAAAGACATTTTAACCCCTGTTCTTGTCAGTCCACTCCTCCTGCAGCTCGGCAGCAGCAACCCCTTGCTTCAGGTTAAGGGAAGAGCAAGGTGACTACTGCAGCCCAGAAGGGGACTTGGCTGGGGACGTCTGACACAGAGGAGGGGTGCAGGATTTTGCCTTCGGGCTTGGATTGCTGAATCAAAATAGCAGGTCAGTGACTACAGCACCATCTTAAAGTGCTTTTCTGTAGTTGGCTTAACTTGGATCCCTCTTGCTCCCTTTCTCGCTGTGCTATAAACCCAGAATTAAGGTGGGACAATGGCAAAGGGGCAGGTCTCCTCAGGGGCACCAGGGATTTATACACTCTCTAATGTGCCTTTCACGCTTAGTTAGGAAACTCTGGTGGCTGTGATTGTGTTTTTACTGTGGTTTCTCTTTGAATCCTAATGCATCCTGAAGTTCTCAGCCAGGCAAGAAGCCCACTTCTACTTTGGCTCAATATTAAAGGGGGTGTGGGGAGCTGGGGAGGAATCTTTTATTTGAGTGTTTATGTACAAAGGCTTCTGATGATTTTATGATCTTGGAGTCTCTTCTGGAGACTTTCAAGACCCATCTGGATGTGTTGCTGTGTGACCTGCACTAGATTCTGTGGTCCTGCTCTGGCAGGGGGGTTGGACTTGATGTTCTTTGGAGGTCCCTTCCAACCCCTAACATCCTATGAGCCCGTCATCCCCTGATCTAGTGTGAGGGGTCCCTCCCCATGGCAGGTAGGATGGAACTAGATGACCCCTGAGGTCCCTTCCAACCCTGACAATTCTATGATCCTATGATCTTAGCAAAAGTGGAGTAATGTGCAGGTCACATTTGAACCTGAAAGTTTCAGAAAGGGAACAAATACAGAGCAAAAGGAAAAGCAGAGTCATAGACAGGAGCCAAACTTTCTGCAGCCATAAAGTAGACTTAACTTGTGTTATGTCCTCAAAACTCACAGATCCATGCCAGCAGGAAGCCAAGCCCTATATCTTCTAAGGAGTTTAAGGGCAACACAATTAATAGGAAAGTCTTTCATGACACCAGTGCCTGTGGTATCTGATCTAATGCTGCCTGTCCTTTCTGTGGCCCAGCCAACAGAGCGCTCAGGCAGGAATGTGCTGGGGGACATTGTTATGCTTTGCTCTTCCTGTCCTTCTCAGTTTTAGCTTTTTAATTTCCTGTGACCATGAGGAATGTTCTCAGGGTAAGGACTGCCAGTCAACATGCTGCCCACAGACTTGGAACCACCATGCAAGAGCCAGGCCCAGCACAAGTTTTTATGCCAAAACTTCCTATTGGAACAAGGAGCAGTACCCAGGTGGTTATGGTTGTTACTAGGAGAGGGAAGGAAGAAAAAAAGCCAATGCAGATATAAACCTGTGCTTGCTGTGTTGTGAAAACTAATCAGGCAGGCTGTCTTTCATAGCTTCATGTAGTTTTAAAGGGTTCTTACATCACCTAACCTGACCTAATGTATATTTTAGGACACTACATTATATTGCCCTGAAGTCCTCATATGAACCCAGTGATAAATACTCAGTAAAGCAACTGCTTAGCAGGAAGCTAAAACACAGTGCAGGGCAGGGCAAGGAGACCAAGGCACTGAAGCCTGAACCTGCTGTAGCAGTCCTGCTTCTCTTTGCTCCAGTTCAGGGGCAGAAAGAAAAAGGTGCAGGTGCTCAGTGCCTCCCAGGCTCATATGAAGAGTGATCTCTTCTCTCAGACAACCAGCACGAGAACAAGAGGACACAGTCCCAAGCTGCACCAGGGGAGGTTTAGGCTGGATGTGAGGAAGAAGTTCTTCCCAGCAAGAGAGAGTGGCCATTGGAATGTGCTGCCCAGGGAGGTGGTGGAGTCACCATCACTGGAGGTGTTTAAGAGGAGACTGGATTAGGTGCTTATTGCCATGGTTTAACTGATGAGATGGTGTTGGGTGATAGGTTGGTCTTGATGATCTCAAAGGTCTCTTCCAACTTGGTTAATGCTATTCTATTCTGAGCCAAGAGCATCAATTAAAGTCCTAAGAGAGAGAGCTGGAACCTGATTTAGTGAAATAAAGTTGCTTGAATCAAGCAGGCAAATTGCACTTTGTGTAGAAGGTTCTCCTATCCTCACCTGAAGTGGGAGGAAATATTCTTTCTCCTGAATCCTATTATCATTACAGCTCTGGAATTGTGGCCAAACCCCATCACTAGGTCCTGCAAGACAGGATTTGCTGCTGGAGGTGGACTCACCCACTTTAGCCAATTCAGCTAGAGGTCAATTTCTGGCACAGGCCAGCCCCTGATGCCTGGGAGGACAACTCCTTCCTCAACCCCATATGCAGCATCATAGAATCACAGAATTGTCAGGGTTGGAAGGGACCTCAGGGACCATCCAGCTCCAACTCCCCTGCCATGGGCAGGGACACCTCACACTACAGCAGGTTGCTCACAGCCACAGCCAGCCTGGCTGCAAACACCTCCAGGGATGAGGCTTCCACCACCTCCCTGGGCAACCTGTGCCAGGCTCTCACCACCCTCATGGGGAATAACTTCTTCCTAACATCCAATCTGAATCTACCCATTTCTAGTTTTGCTCCATTCCCCCCAGTCCTATCACTGACTGACACCCTCCAAAGTCCCTCCCCAGCTTTCTTGTAGCCCCCTTCAGATACTGGAAGGCCACAATTAGGTCTTCTCAGAGCCTTCTCCAGACTGCACAAGCCCAACTCCCTCAGTCTGTCTTCATTGCAGAGATGCTCCAGCCCTCTGCTCATCCTCGTGGCCCTTGCCATGGCTTTGACAGCAGTCACTGCATCCTTCTTCCCTTCATGGCCCAGGATAGAACTGAAACTTTCAAAAATTCCCAGATACCAAGGGAGACAGAGGGCTGGGGTTTGGAGCACAGAGATCCCTTCCAGATCTCCAGAGGTCCCTTCCAACCCCTAACATCCTGCGATCCAGTGACCAGCAAAGCCACGTCGCCTCCATGTCCCATCTATGTGAATTCCTCCTGAGGGTCATCTTTTGTCAAGCTCTGTGGCATCTGTCCAGTCTCCTGGTTTGATATTTGGTTGCCCCCCCAATTAGCAATTTGCTTTACTCCAGGTTGCATTTGTCTCTTTAATCTGAGGGTAGTGGAACACTGGAATAGGTTGCCCAGGCAGGTGGTTAGGACCCCATCCCTGGAGATATTCAAGGTGAGGTTGGACAGGGCCCTGGACAACCTGATCTAGTTGAGGATGTCCCTGCTGACTGCAGAGGGGGTTGGACTGGGTGAGATTTGAAGGTCAGTTCCAACCCAGACCATTCTGTGATTCTATGATCTTCACCTTTGAATTGCTGCACCTGTGATATTCTGAGGCCAGGCTGTAAGCTCTCACATTATCAGATATCTTTTCTACATATAAGTCCCTACATGCAGGCAGTCCCTAATTGGAGGTTTCCATCACAAAGTAAATATTAGTGTGGAGACAGAAACACTCTTCTTGATGATATGGCTTCACACACAGAATCACAGAGAAACATTCAGGTTGGATGTTGGATTGTTGGATCCTGGAGCCTCAGGATCACCAAGTCCAACCCAGAACCCTACTCTGCAAGGCTCACCCCTAAACCACAGCCCCAAGCACCACAGCCAAACCACCTGCAAACACAGCCAGGCTTGGGGACTCCACCACCTCCCTGGGCAGCACATTCCAATGCCTGACCACTCTTGCTCTGAAAAAAAGCTTTCCTAATGTCCAGTCTGAACCTCCCCAGTGGCAGCTTGAGGCCATTCTCTCTTGTTCTGTCACTAATGACCTGGGAGCAGAGACCAGCACCAACCTCTCCACAACCTCCTTGCAGGGAGCTGTAGAGAGCCAGGAGGTCTCCCCTCAGCCTCCTCTGTTTCCCACTAACCATCCCCAGCTCCTTCAGTTGCTCTTCATCAGATTCATTCTCCAGGCCCTTCCCAGCTTCCTTGCCCTCCTCTGCACTGGCTCCAGCTTGAGCCTAGGTACTCCCCAGGATTAATGGGCAAAGACTGAAGCCTTCTACACAATTCCCAAGAAAATCAGTGTATCCTTAAGAGGGTTTTTTTTACCCCATTCCCCCCTATAGCCCAGCCACAGACTTCTCCCATTGTTTATAAAGCATTTCCCATTTCTACTGGAGAATGGGAACCATTCTGCTTCCAGTGTTGCCTCCTGACCACAGGCTTTTGAGCAGACAGGACTGCATTTCTGCATGCCACTCAGCCAGTTTGCCTCCTGAATTGAACTCTCTGGAGTTCAACACCACCCCCAAAACACATTTTAAGGCCTGTGGCAAGTCTCAGAAAGAGAGAAACTATCATTTGGATGCTAAAGAATGAAGCACCTGCATCTCAGAAAAAACTCCAGTGGCACACACAAAAAAATCTCCAAGCCCATGCTGACAAACCTCCAGCAGCCACTCTGCAGGGAGGAGACAGTCTGTCAGCAGTAGAAGGCTTATGCTGTCTTTTCCCTGCTGAATGCCTTGGAGAGTAAAAGAAAGAGTGGCACTTTTACAGCTGCACTTTTGTGGCTTCCTTCATACTCTCTGCAATGGAGACACAGCCAAGCTGCACAAAATGCAGTCAAGCCACCTAGTAACTAGGGGAACAGGGTTGGTGGTTGGGGTTTTTTTGAGACCAAATGACCTACAGTGGCATCAAGAAAATACAGAGAAGAATCATCCTTGAAGAGAAGGCCTTAGGGGTGCTGGGGGAGGAAAAGCTCAACAGGAGCCAGCAGTGAGCACTTGCAGCCCAGAGAGCCAACCAGAGCCTGGGCTGCAGCAAGAGCAGCAGAGTCAGCAGGGCCAGGGAGGGGATTCTCTCCCTCTGTTCCACTCTGGTGAGACCCCACCTGGAGCTCTGTGTCCAGTTCTGGAGCCTCTGTTCCAGGAAGGATCTGGAGGTGCTGGAAGGTGTCCAGAGAAGGGCCATGAGGATGAGCAGAGGGCTGGAGTTGCTCTGCTATGAGGACAGACTGAGGGAGTTGGGGTTGTTCAGTCAGGAGAAGAGAAGGCTCTGAGGAGACCTTACTGTGGCCTTCCAGTATCTGAAGGGGGCTCCAAGAAAGCTGGGGAGGAACTTTTGAGGGTGTCAGGGAGTGATAGGAATGGGGGAGGATGGAGCAAGACTAGAAATGGGTAGATGCAGATTTGATGTCAGGGAGAAGTTGTTCCCCATGAGGGTGGTGAGAGCCTGGCACAGGTTGCCCAGGGAGGTGGTGGAAGCCTCATCCCTGGAGGTTTTGAAGGCCAGGCTGGATGTGGCTGTGAGCAACCTGCTGTAGTGTGAGGTGTCCCTGCCCATGGCAGGGGGGTTGGAACTGGATGATCCTTGAAGTCCCTTCCAAGCCTAACAATTCCATGATCTATATTTACAATACACAATAACTACCTTGAAGCTTTGTGCTTGTCTTGGCTACTCCCATTCTTGCACACTGTACAAAACTGCTTTCAGTCACAGGTAGAGTTAGCATAAAGTATATATCTATATACTTTTAGTACTGCTTTAATTACACCATGTCACATGCTGCCTACCTGAGAGGAACACTATGGTTCTTGTTTATCTGTTTGGTTTTTGCATAGCCATGCAATGCTCAAGTATTGGTAAGTATGTGCAGCTGCCAAGACAAGGGATAGCAGGGTTCCCCAGCTGATCTCAGTTAATGAAAGAGACCATCTCTAAATCTCATTTGGTTGTAGATTAGTATAATTACCAAAGCCAACTAAGAACACTGTCTGGCAAGGAAGGTGCATTTGTGGAGCTCAGCTTTACTTCTCTTGCTGGAGTGCTGAAAATGTTTGTAAAGCTTTTCTTTGCTCACACCAGACTAGATGTAGAGGTGCTGGAGTGGGTCCAGAGGAGGGCAATGAGACTGGGGAAGGGGCTGGAGGAAAAATCTAATGAAGAGAGGCTGAGGCAGTTGGGGGTGCTCAGCCTGGAGAAGAGGAGACTCAGGGGGGGACCTTATCACACTCCACAGCTACCTGAAGGGAAGCTGCAGTCAGGTGGGGGTCAGGCTGCTCTGCCAGGCACCTTGTGACAGGAGGAGAGCGCATGGCCTGAAGCTGTGCCAGGGGAGGTTTAGGTTGGATGTTAGGAAGCACTTCTTGATGGCAAGGGGAATTAGAGACTGGGATGGACTGCCCAGGGAGGTGGTGGAGTCACCATCCCTGGAGGTCTTCGAGAAAAGATTGAATATGGCACTTGGTGCCATGGTTTGGCTGATATGGTGGTGTGAGGTCATAGGCTGGACCTGATGATCTCAGAAGTCTATTCCAGCCTCAATAATTCTGTGATTCTGTAGCAAACTGAGTGTAAGTAGAGGCTTCACAGGTGGAATGTATCCTTCCTGTTCACCACCTAGGCAGATGGCCATATTCAGTGCCAGCTGTTGCTTTTGAGTGATCTTGCAGGTAAAGCTCAAACACAGCCTCACATCAGTCAGCCTGCAGGTCCCCATGGCGCTTGTAACTGCAAGAGCTTTGTTTCTCTCTCTCTTTCTCTGTATCCAAATGCACACAGCAGGTGTTTATGGATGCATATACTATTAACATCTTCCTTATGAGGAGAGCCTGAGGGAGCTGAGGGCTCTTTAGCTTGGAAAGGAGGAGAGTGAGAGGTGACCTCATTGCTGTTGATAAGGATGTGCCCAGAGGCTGAAACCAGGCTCTGCTGGGGGATGCCCAATGCCAGCACAAGGGGCAGTGGTGGAAGCTGAGGCAGAGGAAGTTCCATGGAAACAGGAGGAAATTATTTTACACTCTGAGGGTGACAGAGGCCTGGAGCAGGCTGCCCAGGGGGGTTGTGGAGTCTCCTTCCCTGGCGATATTAAAAACCCACCTGGATGTGTTGCTGTGTGATCTGCTCTAGGTGCTCCTGCTCTGGCAGGGGGGTTGGACTGGATGATCTCTCAAGGTTGCTTCCAGCCCCTAACCTTCTGTGTTTGTGTATCATTCATTCATTTGTGCCTGTGTAGCTGTGTACCTATCAATCCGAGGCTGCATTCAGGTTAGGCTACGCTGTCTAAAACGCTAAAGGTTTCTTGCTTCTTTCCTGCTGTTTCTAGGCCCAGCCTGCCAGGAGGATGACAGTCACTTATTCCAGCAAAGTAGCAAATGCCACTTTCTTTGGATTTCACAGATTGCTCCTGAGGTGGAAAGGCAGCATCTACAAATTGCTGTACAGAGAGTTCATTGTTTTTGCTACTCTTTACACAGCGATCAGTGTCTTGTACAGGTACACTCCTTCCAGTTCACATCTTGGTGTATGTTGTACTGAGCTGTCACCCTTGGTGCTATTAGGCTGATGAATGATGGGGGAGGTTGCTACATAATCACAGAAACATTCAGGTTGGAAGAGACCCTCAGATTCACCAAGCCCAGTGCAGAACCCTACTCTGCAAGGCTCACCCCTAAAACACAGCCCCAAGCACCACAGCCAAACCACCTGCAAACACAGCCAGCCTTGGGGACTCCACCACCTCCCTGGGCAGCACATTCCAATGCCTGACCACTCTTGCCTGAAAAAAAGCTTTCCTAATGGCCAGTGTGAACCTCCCCAGTGGCAGCTTGAGGCCATTCCCTCTTGTTCTGTCACTAATGACCTGGGAGCAGAGACCAGCACCAACCTCTCCACAACCTCCTTGCAGGGAGCTGTAGAGAGCCAGGAGGTCTCCCCTCAGCCTCCTCTGTTTCCCACTAACCATCCCCAGCTCCTTCAGTTGTTCTTCATCAGATTTCTTCTCCAGGCCCTTCCCAACTTCCTTGTCCTCCTCTGCCCTGGCTCCAGCACCTCCACATCTCTCTTGGATTGTCTTTTCCTTGGAATTGGATGTTCCTTAATGTTCCAGAGAAGGCAGGCAGGGTATGAATAAAATACTGCCTGTGGCATTCATCTGATTCTACCTTGGGCCCAGCACTGAGCACCCATCCTACTGGAGTCAGGCTAAATGAACACCCATGGCTAACCTGTGTTCTATAGCTTTTATCATTCTGGCATTGAGTTGGCAGCAGCAAGAGTGTCTCTCTGCTTTAAGTGATAAGTATAGGCCTTTCATTTTGCTTGCAGAACTGTCTTCACTCTCTCAATTGTGATCTCTTTAGCAAACCCTGAAAGGTAGTAATTTGAGAGCCAGTTTATATAGTCAGGATCTGGTTTAGACTGGATCTTAGGAAGAAGTTCTTCAGCAGGAGGGTGGTGAGACTCTGGAAGAGGTTGCCCAGGGAGACTGTGGATGCCTCCTCTTTGGGGGTGTTCAAAGCCAGGTTGGATGAGGCCTTGAGCAGCTGAGTCTAGTTGAGAGGCATCCCTGCCCATGGCAGGGAGGTTGGAACAAGTTGCCCAGGGAGGCCCTGTCCCTGGAGACATTCAAGATCAGACCGATGTGGCCCTGAGCATCTTGATCTAGTTGGAGTTGTCCCTGCTCAGTGCAGGGGTGTTGCAGAAGATGAAACTGAAACAGAGCTAAGTCCAAAGCAGCTTTTGTTTGGTTAACTTTTATTCACACGTACAGAGGCAGTGACAGCTTCAGCAGCACAAACCAATGCTCCAGTGGGTATAACATGGGTGAATCTTCTTTTGCCAGATCAGCACAGCTACCTGGGACTGTTTCACACCTCTGCCAGCACTGAAGCTGCTGCCACTGATGCCAAGGAGTGGCTGAGCAAAGGGCAGGAGATGTTTAGTGCTGGTGTGTTGGTCTCATAACTCACCTGAGGTGGAGGGGTGCTGCAGTAATCCTTTTGCAGCTCCCTTTGCAAGGATTGTGGCCTGGGTTTTGTAAGGCAAAGAGATGCTGCTCTCAGCTGCCCACACCACTAAAGGACAGAGGAGTCAGTGCTAAAAGCAGCACCTGGCCTAAGACACAGGCAGTAAACACCAAGACCCAAGAGGAAAAAGAGTGTCAGGCAAGATGAACCCAAGGGGAAAAGCAGGTTTGAGAGATGGCCTAAGGAGAAGGAAGTTGTGTGCCAGGAACAGTAGTGGCAAAGCATCCCACAGGCATTGGTTGAACTCCTCTGTACTCACCTGAGGTGGACAAGATGTCCTTTGAGGGTCCCTTCCAACCCTATGCAATCTGTGAATCTGAGGTTGAAGCAGATGTTCTCTAAAGTCCCTTCCAATCTAAGCCATTGTATGAGAGCAAAGCTTTGCTTTTAAAGCTAAGACAGCATGGCAGACTTTATCTCTAACCTTGCAGAGAGCCAGGTAAAACTGTGTGGAACCCCTAGGTGGTTATTTTCCGTGTGTCACCCAGCGCCTTGGAGGGTCACGTTAGAAGGAGAGTTGCTTACTCCAGCAAGGAGTGAACTAAACACCTGGATGACAGATGGAAGGCATCAATTAGTGCAGGGAAACTTGTAATTGATGAAGTACACAGAAGTATCGAAATCATGATTCAGCTCTTCCCATGGTCTGTAATTAGCCCTCGGTGTTTGGTTTTTGTGCGAAGCAAGGAGGGAAATCAGCTTCAGTTTGTGATTAATGCCCAAATGTTCAGACTGAGAACTGGGCAAAGAGAAACCTGCTGAGGTTCAACCAGGATAAGTGCAGAGTCCTGCACCTGGGAAGGAAGAATAAACTGCAGCAGGACAGGAGGTGATCTGCTGGAGAGCAGCCCCAAGGAGAAGGACCTGGGAGTGCTGGTGGACAACAAGTTCTGCATGGGACAGCAATGTGCCCTGGGGGCCAAGAAGGCCAATGGGATCCTGGGGTGCATTAAGAGTGTGTCCAGCAGATCCAGGGAGGTTCTCCTCCCCCTCTATTCTGCCCTGCTGAGACCTCATCTTGAGTACTGCATTCAGTTTTGGTCTCCCCATTTCAAGATGGACTTGAGAGAGCCCAAGGGAGGGCTACAAGGATGCTGAAGGGACTGCAGCACTGCCTGGTGAGGAGAAGCTGAGAGCCCTGGGGCTGTTTAGTCTGGAGAGGAGAAGACTGAGAGGAGATCTGATAAATGTCTATCAATATCTGAGGGCTGGGGGTCAGGAAGGAAGGGACAGGGTCAGCCTCTGCTCACTTGTGCCCTGGGATAGGAAAGGGACAATGGATATAAGCCACAGCACAGGAGGTTCCACCTCAACATGAGGAGGAACTTCTTCACTGTGAGGGTGCCAGAGCCCTGGAGCAGGCTGCCCAGAGAGGTTGTGGAGTCTCTTTCTCTGGAGCCTTTGCAGCCCTGTCTGGATGTGTTCCTGTGTGACCTGTGCTGGATTCTATGTTCCTGCTCTGGCAGGGGTTTGGACTCCAAGATCTCCAGAGGACCCTTCCAACCCTTAACATCCTGTGAGCCTGTGATTCAGTAATCTATACCTGTAAGCTGGGAAAGAAGACCACACATTAATATGCAAAGAAACACCAGAGCCACACATTTACTGAAATTCATTCAGTTTTGCTGACATGTTAGGCAATTGAAGACCATGGTAAATACACCATGGAGAGCACTGCAGGTTTTACTGCACAACTGCAAGCAAAGCCCACGGTGTAGTTGTCATCTTTTCCTTTTATATGAAGCCAAATGCTAACTGCAATGCTCATCTCTCCAAATAAAACAACTGTTTATATTTAAGCTTGTTGTATTTCATTAGAGATCTGTCTGCATGGGCAGGGGAGAACATGAGCCAGTAGTGTGCCAGGTGGTCGAGAAGGCCAATGGCATCCTGGCTTGCATCAGGAACAGTGTGGCCAGCAGGAGCAGGGAAGTCATTCTGCCCTGTGCTCAGCACTGGTTAGGCCACACCTTGAGTCCTGTGTCCAGTTCTGGGCTCCTCAGTTCAGGAAAGATGTTGAGCTGCTGGAAGGTGTCCAGAGAAGGGCAACAAAGCTGGGGAGGGGTCTGGAGCACAGCCCTGTGAGGAGAGGCTGAGGGAGCTGGGGTTGCTTAGCCTGGAGAAGAGGAGGCTCAGGGGAGACCTTCTTGCTGTCCACAACTCCCTGAAGGGAGGTTGTAGCCAGGCGGGGGTTGGTCTCTTCTCCCAGGCAAGCAGCACCAGAACAAGAGGACACAGTCTCAAGCTGTGCCAGGGGAGGTTTAGGCTGGAGGTGAGGAAGAAGTTCTTCCCAGCATGAGTAATTGGCCATTGGGATGTGCTGCCCAGGGAGGTGGTGGAGTCACCATCCCTGGAGGTGTTCAAAAAAGGCTTGGATGTGGCCCTTGGAGCCATGGTTTAGTTGTCAGGAGGCGTTAGTTAATAGGTGACAGGTTGGACTTGATGATCTCTGAGGCCTTTTCCAACCTTATTGATTCTATGATTCTATGATGCTGCCATGCTTCACTTATCTGATGAATGTTTTCCTCACTGTGAAATAACTGCAGTTGGAGTCTTCATCTTGTGAAAAAGAAAAATTTTCTAGCAGTTAAGAGTAATTAGCATTTTCAAGTAAGAGCAATCAGAGATTGATAACCTCTGGCAATTCAAGCAGACTCTAGGATTTATTAAGGGGAGCAAGCTCTGCATTTCTCTATCACCATTTGCTCTGTCTAGGATAGCAAGGCAGTGATCCTAACTGGCAGTGCCACTTAAAACAGCAAGAAGAAAACTGCAAAGATCAGGGAGCACCGTGTCCAGTTCTGGAGCCCCTATAACAGGAAGGATCTGGAGGTGCTGGAAAGTGTCCAGAGAAGGGCCACAAGGATGAGCAGAGGGCTGGAGGTTGTTCAGTTTGGGGATGAGAAGGTTCAGAGGAGACCTCATTGTGGCCTTCCAGTATCTGAAGGGAGCTACAGGAAAGCTGGGGAGGAGCTTTTTAGGGTGTCAGGGAGTGATAGGACTGGAGGAATAGATCCAAGCTAGAGGAGGGGAGATTTAGATTAGACATTGGGAAGGAGAGGATGTTGAGAGACTGGCACAGGTTGCCCAGGGGGTGGTGGAAGCCTCATCCCTGGAGATTTTTAAGGAGCAGGATGGATGTGGCTCTGTGCAACGTGATCCAGTGTGAGGTGTCCCTTGCCTGTTGCAGGGGGGTTGGGACTGGCTGATCCTTGAGGTCCCTTCCAACCCTGACAGTTCTGTGACTCTGTGAATAATGTCTTCTCCTCCAGCTTTTTTTGTTGCATGCCAGAGGTGCTCAGCACTTTACTCTTAAGGACGCTCTTGAAGGCATTAGCTAAGCTGTTGCCTGTTGCACATGCCTGATTATGCACACTGTTGGCACTCTGTGGCTCGTGCCAGCATCCTGTGAAAGGACAGATACATTTTATTTTTGCTGCAGATTTTTCCTTACAGGTAGCCAAAAACGCTTCTTTGAGAAACTATCCATTTACTGTGACAGATATGCTGAGCAAATCCCAGTGACTTTTGTGCTTGGTAAGTACCACTTTCACCACAGGTGAAATTATTTCTCCAGCACTGTCTCTGTTCAGGCCTTTTGTCAATGCCTGTGCATGGGAGCCCTGCAGAGCTGATGGGCACGTGGCAGAGTAGAGGCTGGCATGAAAATTGTCAGCTTCAAACAGGGCTCCTTAAATCTGAGTTGCTTTTGACACCGTAACATTTATGCTCATGTTGTATATACACTAGCAAAAAGTAAAGTTTGCATGTATGTGTATATATCTATATATGTCTTCATCTATAATCTATATTTATTTAATGCCCACTAACACTAACATATTGTGCCTGATCTTTCAAAGCACTAAATCCACTCAAGGTTTACTGTAGTCTCTCTCTCTCTACCTTTCTACCTCTGTCTCTCTCTCTACCTCTCTCTATCTACCTTTCTCTCTATCTACCTCTCTCTCCCTCTCTCTCTGCCTCTCTTTATCTCTGTCTCTATCTCTGTTTCTATCTCTCTATAATCCCTATCTCTAGCCCTATCCCTGTCCCTATCCCTGTCTTTACCTCTACCTCTACCTCTATCCCTATCTCTACCTCTACCTCTACCTCTACCTCTATCTCTATCTCTATCTCTATCTCTATCTCTATCTCTATCTCTATCTCTATCTCTATCTCTATCCCTATCCCTATCTCTATCTCTATCACTATCTCTGTCTCTATCACTATATGTATTTAATGCCCACTAACACATACTGTGCCTGAACTTTCAAATCACTGAATCCACTCAAGGTTTACTATAGTCTCTCTCTAGCTCTCTACCTCTCTCTCTCTCTACCTCTCTCTGTCTCTCTCTATCTCTGTTTCTCTATCCCTGTCTCTGTCTCTGTCTCTATATCTATTTAATGCCCACTAACACTAACATACTGTGCCTGAACTTTCAAAGCACTAAATCCACTCAAGGTTCACTAGAGAAGTGGAAATTGGGAAGTTCATGAGTATGGATTAATCAGCTGGAATGGGCCATTAAGTTGCAGTGTCTGTTAAATAATTAGCACAGATTGCATCCTGGGCTTTGAGGTGTCTCTCTGCATTTCTCTGGGACAATGTAGCAGCTTAGCCTTGTGAACACCACTCTGCAAACTTAAAGCACAGAGCCATGAAGAGAGCTCCTGACAGACGCTGGACTTTCTTTTGTTTGTTTGTTTTCCTTTGTGGTTGGGGTTTGCTTTTCTTCCAACCCTCAGGTTTCTATGTTACCCTGGTGGTGAACCGGTGGTGGAACCAGTTTGTGAACCTGCCATGGCCAGACAGGTTGATGCTGCTGATCTCCAGCTGTGTGCAGGGCAGAGATGAATACGGGCGCCTGCTGAGGAGGACGCTCATGCGCTACGTCAACCTAACCTCGCTGCTGATCTTCCGCTCTGTCAGCACAGCTGTGTACAAAAGGTTCCCCACCATGGACCATGTGGTAGGGGCAGGTACTGCAGTCCTTCTCCCCAGCCTTTCTTTCCTTTCCTGTCCTTCAGTGGTGGGGGCACAGGAAGGGAGGGAGCCAGGGCAGAGGAGGGCAAGGAAGCTGGGAAGGGCCTGGAGAAGAAATCTGATGAAGAGCAACTGAAGGAGCTGGGGATGGTTAGTGTGAAAGGGAGGAGGCTGAGGGGAGGCCTCCTGGCTCTCTACAGCTACCTGCAAGGAGGTTGTGGAGAGGTTGGTGCTGGTCTCTGCTCCCAGGTCATTAGTGACAGAACAAAAGGGAATGGCCTCAAGCTGCCACTGGGGAGGTTTAGACTGGACATTGGGAAACCTTTTTCCAGGGCAAGAGTGGTCAGGGCTTGGAATATGCTGCCCAGGGAGGTGGTGGAGTCCCCAAGGCTGGCTGTGTTTGCAGGTGGTTTGGCTGTGGTGCTTGGGGCTGTGGTTTGGGGGTGAGCCTTGCAGAGTAGGGTTCTGGGTTGGCCTTGGTGATCCTGAGGCTCTTTTCCAACCTGAATGTTTCTGTGACTCTGTGAAAACAATATTTGGGCGATTACAGCCATAGGTACTCCTTCAGGGCAAGAATTTGGAGCAGATCAACACTCCCACCCAATTCAGTGTCACCTGAAAACTTAGTGAGGGTACGTTCAACTCCTTTATTCAGATCCACGATAAAGATACTAAACAAGACTGGACTATCATCTAGGTTGGGGACTGAGCTGTTGGAGAGCAGGGAAGGGCAAAAGGACCTGGGGGTCCTGGTGGATGGAAGGTTGACCATGAGCCAGCAATGTGCTCTTGTGGCCAGGAAGGCCAAGGCCATTCTGGGGTGGATTAGAAGGGCTGTGGTTAGTAGGTCCAGAGAGCTTCTCCTGCCCCTCTACTGTGTCCTGGTGAGGACACATCTGGAATATTGTGTCCAGTTCTGTGCCCCTCAGGTCTAGAAGGACCTCAGGGAACTGCTTGAGAGAGTCCAGCACAGAGCCACAAGAATGATGAAGGCAGTGGAACATCTTCCTCATGAAGAGAGCCTGAGGGAGCTGAGGGCTCTGTAGCTTGGAGAGGAGGAGCCTGAGAGGTGACCTCATTGCTGTTGATAAAGATGTGCAGGGTGAGTGCCCAGAGGCTGGAGCCAGGCTTTGCTGGGGGATGCCCAATGCCAGCACAAGGGGCAGTGGTGGAAGCTGAGGCAGAGGAAGTGCCATGGAAACAGGAGGAAAAACGTTTAGGCTATCACTTTGTCTTGTGTATCAGAGTCTAATCTCTGCAGGCACTTCACAAGTCCAGCCCTGTTTCAACTAATTTTAAGTGGATTACACCTCAGCCCCAAGGGTTTTTGTCTTTGTCCCTCTAAGTTTACAACCTCCCTTAAGCTTACTTTTTCAGAGATAAATATGCCAAGCTTTAAGCATGGTTTTATGCCTTGTTTGTTGTGATGACACACCGAGTGTGATGACTAGGAGAAGCATCCAGTTATGTGAGACTTTACCTCTTTGTAAAGGACTGATCACTGGGTATTTGAAGTCAAGGAGTGATGCCATGCCTTCTAACTGGCTTGCTCAGGGTCAGGAGTAGGACACCAGCACAGAAGTGCAACAAAGCTGGTGAGGGGATTGGAGCACAGCCCTGTGAGGAGAGGCTGAGGGAGCTGGGGTTGCTTAGCCTGGAGAAGAGGAGGCTCAGGGGAGACCTTCTTGCTCTCTACAACTACCTGAAGGGAGGTTGTAGCCAGGAGGGGGTTGGTCTCTTCTCCCAGGTAACCAGCACCAGAACAAGAGGACACAGTCTCAAGCTGCACCAGGGGAGGTTTAGGCTAGATGTTAGGAAGAAGTTCTTCACAGAGAGCTTGGTCACTGGAATGTGCTGCCCAGGGAGGTGGTGGAGTCACCGTCACTGGAGGTGTTTAAGAAGAGCCTGGATGAGGCACTTGGTGCCATGGTTTAGTTGATGGGATGGTGTTGGGTGGTAGGTTGGACTGGATGATCTCTGAGGTCTTTTCCAACCTGGTTAATTCTATTCTATTCTATTCTATTCTATTCTATTCTATCCTATCCTATCCTATCCTATCCTATCCTATTTATTATTATTATTTGTTAGCACAGAGATCTGAGGGTCTCCTTCAATAGGAGATGTCATAAATTTGTTGGTTTGGTTTTCTTGGTGGGTTTTGTTTGTTTTACTGAGTGTATTGCAGTTCTTAAAATGACTCCTTTGGCAGAGATTAGTAAGCAAAGTTGCAGCAAGCTAAAAAATGAAGTGTGCATATATACAGTGATAGGACTGGGAGGAATGGAGCAAAACTAGAAGTGGGGAGGTGAAGATTGGATGTTAGGAAGAAGTTGTTCCCCATGAGAGTGGTGAGAGACTGGCACAGGTTGCCCAGGGAGGTGGTGGAAGCCTCCTGCCTGGAGGTTTTGAAGGCCAGGCTGGAGGTGGCTGTGAGCAACCTGCTGTAGTGTGAGGTGTCCCTGCCCATGGCAGGGGGTTGGAGCAGGCTGATCCTTGATGTCCCTTCCAGCCCTGACAGTTCTGTGATTCTCTATGCACAAAATCCAGAATGCACTGACCTTACCCCAAAAAAAGGCATGTTGGATTCAGTTGGATTCAGTTCCCTCTGCTGTTCAACAAAACTGTTTACCTGAGCCTGTGAAAGGTCAAGGAAGCTTCTGTTACTCTCCCCAGCAATCTGCTTCTAATATGCACTGGAAAATTACAACACTTCCATCAGGCTAATCCAGCTCTGCCTCCCTACTGCTAAGGACAATCTGTTCCAAATGAGAGAAAATATCACAGCATTGTACTAAAACTGCAGAATGGAAAACAAGTACAGAATACAGAATTAACCAGGTTGGAAGAGACCTTGGAGATCATCAAGCCCAACCTATCACCCTACACCATCTCATCAACTAAACCATGGCACCAAGTGCCTCAGCCAGGCTCTTTTTAAACCCTTCCAGGGATGGTGACTCCACCACCTCCCTGGGCAGCACATTCCAATGGCCAAGCTCTCTTGCTGGGAAGAATTTCTTCTTACCATCCAGCCTGAACCTCCCCTGGTGCAGCTTGAGTGCTTTGTTTTGCATTTTTTTAACAGTGAAAAGTGTTCTACTCTAAACTGTATCACTGAGTATTGGTAGTGTAGTCAGCATTGTGGATTTCAGTATTTGTTCTGTAGGTTTCAACACATATTACACAGAATCACAGAAAACATCCAGTTGGAAGGGATCTCAAAGCTCATCCAGTCCAACCTTCAACCCACCTAGGGGTCAGTCCTAAAGGATGTCCCTAAGCCTCAGCTCCACAGGCTGCTTAAACACCTCCAGGGATGGTGAGTCCAGCACTGCCCTGGGCAGAGCATTCCAATGTTGGAGAACCCTCTCTGGGAAGAAATATTTCCTAGCATCCAGCCTGAACCTCCCCTGGTGCAGCTTGAAACCATTTCCTCTGCTCCTGTTGCTTGACACCAAGGAGAAGAGGCTGCCCACTCCTCCCTCTAACCTCCCTTGTGGGAGCTGTAGAGATCAATGAGGTCTCTTCTCAGCCTCCTCTTCTCCAGACTGACCAGCCCCAGCTCCCTCAGATGCTCCTTGCAGGCCAAGTGCTCCAGGCCCTTCTCCAGCCTCCTTGCCCTACCCTGGACCTACTCCAGCCCCTCAATGTCCCTCTTGTAGAGAGGGGCCCAGAACTGAACACAGTACTTGAGGTGTGACCTCAGCAGTGCTGAGCACAGGGGGATGATCACCTCCCAGTTCCTGCTGGCCACCCTGTTTCTAATCCAAGCCAGGATGCCATTGGCTTTCTTGGCCACCTGGGCAAACTGAGTTGTGCCACAGAATTTTTGTGGGTGCAGCACTGAGCACTTGAGGGTGTAGTTTGCTGTTACTAATATCCAGGGATTAAGACAGTACTCTGCAATTATCTCCTCCCTAGCTCCCTGTGGCATTACATATCAGACTGTATTGGAGTGCAGCACTCAGCATGAACATGAGCAGCAGAATCTAATACTTAGAGCACAGCCATCCCTGGAACAGCTTGTGCCCAATTTGTTGTTTTGCTATCAGACTGAGAACTGCCATGGTGTACCTCTTGCCATGCACTTCTCTTTCCAGCAAATGAGCTGCCTGAATTCATGGATTTAAAATCTGAGAGCAGTGTCGTGGGAGTGTCACACAATCACAGAATGTTAGGGGCTGGAAGGGACCTCCAAAGCTCAGCCAGCCCAACCCACTCTCCCAGAGCAGCATCACCCAGAGCAGATCACACAGCAACACATCCAGGCAGGTCTGGAATATCTCCAGAGAGGGAGACTCCACAACCCCCCTGGGCAGCCTCTTCCAACCTAGTCTGACTCACCCATACCACAAGGCACAGAAGCTTGCTCACAACATCCTTTGCCGTGGTGCAATTTCTGCCTGAGCTATGATAGCTTCTAGGAATATTGCTAGCCCTGATGTAACATTGATCTGGGTGTAATGGAGAGCACACTGTATCCTGCCTGAGCTGACATTCACAAGGGTGAACTCACCATTGAATAAGGAAATAATCAGGGAGTTGCAGCACCTCTGCCACAAGGACAGGCTGAGGGAGCTGGGGGTGCTCAGCCTGGAGAAGAGGAGGCTCTGGGGAGACCTAATAGCAGCCTGAAGGGGACATCTCAACATCTGTCTTGAATTGAGGGGCCCAGAACTGGACACAGGACTCAAGGTGTGGCCTAGCCAGTGCTGAGCACAGGGCAGAATGACTTCCCTGCTCCTGCTGGCCACACTGTTCCTGATGCAGGCCAGGATGCCCTTGGCCTTCTGGGCCAAGACTGATCAAGTTTAACAAATCTCCTTTTACCTTATGCACACTTTTATACAAAATACAACTGACTTTGTGTGCATTTAAGGTTTCTTTGCTGCTTCATGTAGCTCTAGCAATGTATGGCCCATACAGCAATGTGTAGCAGTAATGGGCCAATCCTTAGTTATTAGCTAGAGACTAGAAAACAAAATCCTCTCTATTCTCAGTTCCCTTGTGGAATTCTCAGTACTCAAACTTGTAGTTGATTGTCTGAGCAACTTGTTTTGCATTCCTGTGTGGACTACCCTGGGTGATCCTGCTCTGGCAGGGGGGTTGGACTGGATGATCTCTGGAGGTCCCTTCCAGCCTCTAACATTCTGTGATGTTTTTGGGGCTGCCAGGTTATTTTGTCCTGTTTCAGACCTACTGTCAACAGAACCAAAGAAGCCTTAATACCCATCCTGGTAGGTGACACACACCTGAGCAAAAAAAAACCTAAGATCCTCTAAACATGAATATTACCTTAAATCCCAGAAAATCCAGAACTTGGACAAAGAAAAATGTGCCATTTCCTGCCATGAATTTTCTGAGGTGGTTTTTAATCAGAGGCTGGGTGGAAGGAGGACAGCAGAGCAGAGCTTGCTTACCCAAGGAGGGAGAAGTGTTGCTCCAAAAACTAAGCAGCTCCCATGCCAGCCCCAGGCAGCAAGCTGCTCTGATACAGGTTTTCTCACACATAGCCCTGGCTCCTCTGCTACCTGACCTTGGACTTGCTTGCAGCAGGTGGAAGCAGGGCTTCACAAGGCCAGGGGAACTCTGCAGGAAATTTAACACCTTCCCAGCACCCCAGCAAGGTGAATTGCCAGGCAGAGAGCAGCTTCAGCCTGCAGCCCCCCAGCAGGTCAGCTGGCCTCGTGTCTCACTAGCAGTGGGATTTCAGAGACTCATAGAATCAACCAGGTTGGAAAAGACCTCAGAGATAGAATCATAGAATCAATAAGGTTGGAAAAGACCTCACACATCATCAAGTCCAACCTGTCACCCAACACCTCCTGACAACTAAACCATGGCTCCAAGTGCCACATCCAAACCTTTTTTGAACACCTCCAGGGATGGTGACTCCACCATCTCCCCGGGCAGCACATCCCAATGGCCAATTCCTCTTGCTGGGAAGAACTTTCTCCTCACCTCCAGCCTAAACTTCCCCTGGCACAGCTGGAGACTGTGTCCTCTTGTTCTGGTGCTGCTTGCCTGGAAGAAGAGACCAACCCCCACCTGCCTACAACCTCCCTTCAGGGAGTTGTAGACAGCAAGATGGTCTCCCCTGAGCCTCCTCTTCTCCAGGCTAAGCAACCCCAGCTCCCTCAGCCTCTCCTCACAGGGCTGTGCTCCAGACCCCTCCCCAGCCTTGTTGCCCTTCTCTGGACACATTCAAGTATCTCAATGTCCTTGTTAAATTGAGGAGCCCAGAACTGGACACAGGACTCAAGGTTCAGGGCATGATTCCTCTTCTATCTCTTTGCAAGCCTTCATAACCCCAAAGAAAACATGAAACACCATCTGGCAGGCAAGTGCTGTGCTGGCAGAAGGCACGCTCTCTGCTGAGCTCTGTCTCATGCATGCACTTGCAGCCTCTGTTGCTTGCTTGTTGCTTTGCAGATTTACCAAAGAGTTATCAGATTCAGGTCAGGTAAGTGGCCTTACAACATATGTTGTGATGCTGCTAAGAGCTGTCATTGCTGAAAGGTGATTGTTTCTTGACTGATAGATCCAGTTCCTTCTTTTTCCAAAATGGAGAATGTGAACCTAGAGAGCAGTCTGTACAGTCCCCAGGGTGTGTCTGCAGCCTGCTTGTGGTCACACAGAACACTAGAATAGAATAGAATAGAATAGAATAGACCAGACCAGACCAGACCAGACCAGGTTGGAAGAGACCTTCAAGATCATCGTGTCCAACCTATCACCCAATACCACCTAATCAACTAACCCATGGCACCAAGCACCCTGTCAAGTCTCCTCCTGAACACCTCCAGCGATAGCTGTAGGCCAATGGGATCCTGGGATGCAGCAAGCAAAGTGTGGCCAGCAGGTCCAGGGAGGTTCTTCTCCCCCTCTGTTCTGCCCTGCTGAGACCACTCCTGCAATCCTGTGTCCAGTTCTGGGCTCCCCAGTTCAAGAGGGGCAGAGACCTGCTGGAGAGAGGCCAAGGGAGAGCCAGGAGGATGCTGAGGGGACTTCAGCATCTCCCCTGTGAAGAGAGACTGAGAGCCCTGGGGCTGTTGAGTCTGGAGAGGAGAAGGCTGAGAGGGATCTGATGAATGCCTATCAATAGCTGAGGGGTGGAGATCAAGTGGAGGGGGCCAAGCTCTTTTGGATGGTGCACAGTAATAAGCCAAGGAGCAAAGGAGACAAACTTGACCAGAGAAGGTTTCAGCTCAGCATGAGGAGAAACTTCTTTGGTGTGAGGGTGCCAGAACCCTGGAGCAGGCTGCCCAGAGAGGTTGTGGAGTCTCCTTCTCTGGAGATATTCATGACCTGCCTGGATGTGCTCCTATGTGATCTGCTCTAGGTGCTCCTGCTCTGGCAGGGGTGGGGGTGGACTGGATGAGCTTTTGAGGTCCCTTCCAGCCAGCCCCTAACACTCTGTGATTCTGTGATCACATAACAAGATCCAAACACGTTCAGGATTTCTCAATCCCAGCAGCACTGCGAGTCCAGAGTAAACTGTGTCTTTTTTTTTTGGTGGCGGTGGTGGTTAAACAGGTTTTATGACAAGACATGAAAGAAAACTTTTTGATGACCTTAAGTCTCCCCACCTGAAATACTGGGTTCCATTTGTGTGGTTTGGGAATCTGGCATCAAAGGCACGGAAAGAGGGAAGGATTCGCGACAGCGTCGATCTGCAGACCCTGATGAACGTAAGTAGGGAGCAAAAAATCCTCTAAAGCAAGCTAAACTGAAATTGCTGCATGGGAGCCTTGCATTGACAGAATCTGGGCCAGAACAATCCTCACCATCAATGCAGCCTGGGGGTGAGGTAGTAGAAAGCAGCCCTGAGGAAAAGGATCTGGAGGTGCTGATGGGTGAGATGCTGGGCATGAGCAGGCAGTGTGAGCTTGCAGCACAGAAGGCCAAGGGCAGCCTGGGCTGCATCCAAAGCAGCGCTGCCAGCAGAGCCAGAGAGGTGATTCTGACACTGTGCTCTGCTCTGGGGAGACCTCACCTGGAGTATTGTGTACTCAATACAGGAAGGACATGGACCTGATGGAGCAGGTCCAGAGGAGAGCCTCAAAAATGATCAGGGGCTTGAGCACCTCTGCTACAAGGAGAGGCTGAGGGAGCTGGGGGTGTTCAGCCTGGAGAAGAGAAGGCTCTGGGGAGACCTAATAGCAGCCTGCCAGTACCTGAAGGGAGCTACAAGAAGGATGGAGAGACTGTT
This sequence comes from Melanerpes aurifrons, assembly GCA_011125475.1. Lineage (NCBI taxonomy): Eukaryota > Metazoa > Chordata > Aves > Piciformes > Picidae > Melanerpes > Melanerpes aurifrons. The sequence continues at coordinate 159,006 of WWNC01000065.1, forward strand.
TGCAAAGGCCTGCAGGGACAGGACAAGGGACAGTGGCTTCAAACTAGAGCAGAGCAGATTTAGCTTGGATGTTAGGAACAAGTTCTGCACCCTGAGGGTTGCGGAACACTGGAACAGGTTGCCCAGGGAGGTGGTTGAGGCTCCTTCCCTGGAGATATTCAAGGTGAGGCTGGACAGGGCTCTGGGCAACCTGATCTAGTTGGGGATGTCCCTGCTGACTGCAGAACTGGTTGGGCTGGATGACCTTTGGAGATCCCTTCCAACCCAGACCATCCTATGATTTCATGTGCACAGCTCTCCAGTGTCATCCAAACAATCTTACTCAGGATTTATACCACTTGTCTCTGTGCACCGATATCCACTCAAGCACACACAGCAATGTGCTGGGTTTGCATTCATATGACTGAGGAAGGGTTAACTGAAGCAACACATTGCTGAGTTAAAAAGTTATTGTAACCTCACTGTAAACTCACAGAATCCCAGAAACATTCAGGTTGGCAAAGAGCCTCAGGATCACCAAGGCCAACCCAGAACCCTACTCTGCAAGGCTCACCCCCAAACCACAGCCCCAAGCACCACAGCCAAACCACCTGCAAACACAGCCAGCCTTGGGGGCTCCACCACCTCCCTAGGCAGCACATTCCAATGCCTGAATGTCTGTTTCATTGCTGCAGGGGAGAAGCTGAGAATATTCGATGTTTGGAAGAGCTTAATATCAATTTCAGGGAAAATCATTTTCCTGAATATTTAATTAAGAGGTTAAGCTGTTTGTGGGGTTTTTTTTTCCATGATATAATAATCTTTCATGTTCACTAGACTGCATATAAGGGAAATTGGTGAGGAGATACATAGTATACCAAGAATTGGTAGGATGTTAGGAAGAAATTCTTCACCATCAGGGTGGTGAGGCACTGGAACAAGTTGCCCATGGTGGAAGCCTCATCCCTGGAGGTTTTGAAGGCCAGGCTGGATGTGGCTCTGGGCAACCTGCTGTA
>WWNC01000065.1:835000-910000 GCA_011125475.1 Melanerpes aurifrons
CAAGCAGTGATAGGACTGGGGGGGATGGAGCAAAACTAGAAGTGGGTAGATTCAGATTGTATGTTAGGAAGAAGTTGTTCCCCATGAGGGTGGTGAGAGACTGGCACAGGTTGCCCAGGGAGGTGGTGGAAGCCTCACCCCTGGAGGTTTTTGCAGCCAGGCTGGATGTGGCTGTGAGCAAGCTGCTGTAGTGTGAGGTGTCCCTGCCCATGGCAGGGGGGTTGGAACTGGCTGATCCTTGAAGTCCCTTCCAATCCTGACACTACTGTGAATCTATGATTCTATCTTTCATATGAGGCGAAGCAGGGAAAATTGAGACTGTTCACCCTGGAGGAGAGAAGGGTCAGGGAGATCCTATGAATATATATAAATATTTGAGGAAGGCCAGTAAAGAAGAGAGCCAGGCTCCTCTCAGTGGTGCCCAGTGACAGGACAGGAGGCAGCAGTCACCAATAAAATTGCATGAAATTCCATCAGAAAAAAATAAGGCAGGTTTTTAATGTAAGGATGGCCAAACACTGGCACAGGTTGTCCAGGGAAATTGTGGAGTTTCCACCCCTGAAGATACTCAAAAGCCATCCAAATGCAGTCCTGGACAACTGTCTCTTGGTGGCACAGTTTGAGCAGGCAGGTTGGACAACATGAACATCAGAGGTGCCTTCCAACTTCACAGTATCACAGTACATTAGAGGCTGGAAGGGACCTCCAGAGATCATTGAGTCCAACCCCCCTGCCAGAGCAGCATCACCCAGAGTAGTCCACACAGGAATGCATCCAGGTGGGGTTGGAAAGCCTCCAGAGAAGGAGACTCCACAGTGGCTCTGGGCAGCCTGCTCCAGGGTTCTGGCACCCTCACTGGAAAGAAGTTTCTCCTCAGGGCTCTCAGTCTCTCTTCACAGGGGAGATGCTCAAGTCCCCTGTATCTGTGCATTCTACATAGATGATGAGAAATTGAGATTAATCATATCTAGTGAGCTCATATAGATCAGACAGTTCCATGGCTCACAATAAGATTGAGAGAGGAACTTCACCAGGTTGCTGGTCTCAGGCACTCAACATGGAGCAGAGGTCATACACAGCCCTCTTTGAAACAGTCTCTAGCCAGGGTACATCAGGCATGATTTCTTCTCTGAAAAGCTGGATGCTCTGTTAGCTCCTCTTATTCTTTTTCTCTTAGGTATTTTCTTTCTCTTGAATAGAATAGAATAGAATAGAATAGAATAGAATAGAATAGAATAGAATAGAATAGACCAGGTTGGAAGAGACCTTCAAGATCATACTCCTAAATAGTACAACAGACCTTATCATGTGTTACAGGTAGTTTATTATTCCCTAAGTATTCACTGATACTCTACATCTAAACTTTCTGTGTAGAGCAAACCTTTGAGGCAGGCTCCTTCAATTCCTGTGGTTCCCAGCCTAGATCTTGCTGCTGTGTTTTGTTGTTGTCCTCAGAGTGTCTCTGGATGATTCAGTTCCACTGCTTCCATAAGCTTTGGAAGCAGATTGTTTCTGTCTTCATTGATGAAGGGGCTGGAGCCCTGAATTAACTGAATCGTAGAATGGTCTCTGTTGGAAGGGACCACCAAAGGTCATCCAGTCCAACCCCCTCTGCAGTCAGCAGGGACATTCCCAACTACATCAGGCTTCCCAGAGCCCTGCCCAGCCTCACCTTGAATATCTCCAGGGAAGGGCCCTCCACCACCTCCCTGGGCAACCCGTTCCAGTGTTCCACCACCCTCATGGTAAAGAATTTGTTCCTCTGCTCTAGTTTGAAGCTATTGTCCCTCATCCTGTCACTGCAGACCTTTGTAAACAATCTCTCTGCATCCTTCTTGTAACCCCCTTCAGGTACTGCCAGCCTGCTCTTAGGTTTCCCCAGAGTCTCTTCTCCAAGCTGAACACCCCCAGCTCCCTCAGCCTCTCTCAGAGGTGCTCCAAAAGACCTTCTTGGTTCTGAACAAGTAACAGATGAGAGACTTACAGAATGTGACAATTAATTAAGTCAGGACATCAGAGAAAACTAGAGGTTCACCCAGTTTTACAGGATCAGATAGCAAATGGTACCTATCATCACAGGATCACAGGATGTTAGGGGTTGGAAGGGACCTCTAGAGATCTTTAAGTCCAACCCCCCTGCCAGAGCAGGAACATAGAATCCAGCACAGGTCACACAGGAACACATTCAGATAGGGCTGGAAAGGCTCCAGAGAAGGAGACTCCACAACCTCTCTGGGCAGCCTGTTCCAGTGCTCTGTCACCCGTACACTAAAGAGGTTCCTCGTCGTGTTGAGGTGGAACCTCCTGTGTTGTAGTTTATATCCATTGTCCTATCACAGGGTGCAACTGGGCAGAAGCTGTCCCCTCCCTCTTGACCCCCAGCCCTCAGATATTTGTAGACATTGATCAGATCCCCTCTGTCTTCTCTACTCCATACTAAACAGCCCCAGGTCCCTCAGCCTCTCCTCATCAGGCAGTGCTCCATCAGCGTCCTTCTACACCACTCAGTTGCAAAGTTAGCCAATTCAGTAATAATCACATAATTGTCAGGGTTGGAAGGGTCCTCAAGGCTCAGCCAGTTCCAACCCTCCTGCCATGGGCAGGGACACCTCACACTACAGCAGGTTGCTCACAGCCACATCCAGCTTGGCTGCAAAAACCTCCAGGGATGAGGCTTTCACCACCTCCCTGGGCAACCTGTACCAGGCTCTCACCACCCTCGTGGGGAAGAACTTCTTCCTAACAGTCAATTTGAATCTACCCATTTCTAGTTTTGCTCCATTCCCCCCAGTCCTATCACCACCTCCCTGGGCAAGAAATTTGTTACTTCATGTGTGGAGGTCTTTAGAGCCCAATGCAATGCAGTCACCTCTGCAGCCCTCTAAGCATGGGGAGAGGAACTCCCAGAACAGACAAAATGAAACTCAAGAGCTCAAGGGTTTTCCAACAACATCAAGAGTTTCAGAGGTGTTTAAGATTATTGATTTTCATGTGAAAAGCCATGACAGACTGACTACATGACCTACTTCTTCAACTGAGAGGAAAACTCTTGGCCAGAGAGTACCACACCTTGGGGAACTCGAGGCAGGTTTGCATTCTGACTCCGCTCTTGCCCGAAATCTAATTCTAGGAACAAACTAGAAGTGGCTAATCGGCTGTCCACATGCCTTGTGCTGAGAGGTTTGGTGCACCTCATCTGGCAATCCTATAGCATTTAGAGAATTGAAGCACAGACTGCAATTTTGGACACCTCGATACAAGAGAGATGTGGAGGTGCTGGAGCCAGGGCAGAGGAGGGCAAGGAAGCTGGGAAGGGCCTGGAGAAGAAATCTGATGAGGAGCAACTGAAGGAGCTGGGGATGGTTAGTGTGAAAGAAAGGAGGCTGAGGGGAGAGCTCCTGGCTCTCTACAGCTACCTGCAAGGAGGTGGTGGAGAGGTTGGTGCTGGTCTCTTCTCCCAAGTCATTAGTGACAGAACAAGAGGGAATGGCCTCAAGCTGCCACTGGGGAGGTTCAGACTGGACATTAGGAAAGCTTTTTTTCAGGCAAGAGTGGTCAGGCATTGGAATGTGCTGCCCAGGGAGGTGGTGGAGTCCCCAAGGCTGGCTGTGTTTGCAGGTGGTTTGGCTGTGGTGCTTGGGGCTGTGGTTTAGGGGTGAGCCTTGTAGAGTAGGGTTCTGGGTTGGCCTTGGTGATCCTGAGGGTCTCTTCCAAGCTGAATGTTTCTATGATTCTGTGATTCAAGTGAAGGCTAAAATGCACAGGGCTTCGGGTGTCCACCATCTCTACTTTCCAGAAGTCTAAGATCTCCTTCCCTTGTTAGTCCTTTTTGGCCCTGGACCCCATCAGCATCTCAGCACTGGTGAAGCAACTAAGATATATGGATGCTCCTGTGGTAAAATGCATTTTCCAGAGCTGTTATGAATGGGATTTGTTGGAGCTGGATGTGAGTCCAGCTTGGCCTGGGGGCTTCATGGATGTTTGCATAAGTGGCCAGTGGGAATAAGGCCAGGTGGGTTTGTAATCCACCTCATCTCACCTTCCCAAAGCCAGCTGATGCCCTGGCAACTCAAATGCCCTTTGAGTGGTATCAGCTGTAGTTTAAATTTAGTCGTGTCTGACCTATTGAAGCCTTTCTATGTTGGTTTTGAAACATTAAATGAGTAAAATCCTTTCTCCTGGGTGAAGTTTTAAAGAGCTTTCTTTGACTTTCACTAAAATATCATCACTTTAGATTGAAATATTGTTTTTCTGGACCTAAAACTGATTCTTCCCTCCTCCTGTGTACTCCTCAGCCAGTATTAGGTGTGTTGGGTTTGGTGGGGTTTTGGTAGTGATGGAGGGGGCTAATGGTATGGGTTCCTGTAAGACAATTCAAGAAGCTCCCCCAGCTCCAAATGGGACTCACCTCTGGCCAAGGCTGAGCCAACCAGAGCCTCTGTGATGACATGTTTAAGAGGGGAAAAATTGTTGAGGTGTTTTTTTTCATTCTAAACAGCCTGCTGCTTCTACCAGGGAAAATCCTGCCCTGGCAAAAGGCGAATCACAGACATTTAAACAGGAACTAAACACCTTTGTTATTAGTTCACAGAATCACAGAATGTTAGGGGTTGGAAGGGACCTTCAAAGCTCATCCAGCCCAACCCCCCTGCCAGAGCAGGAGCACCTAGAGCAGATCACACAGGAACACATCCAGGCAGGGCTTGAATATCTCCAGAGAGGAAGGCTCCACAACTCCCCTGGGCAGCCTGTTCCAGGCTTCTGTCACCCTGACAGTGGAAAAATCTTTCCCCCTGTTTCCATAGAACTTCCTATGCCTCAACTTCCACCACTGCCCTTTGTACTGTCATTGGGCATCCCCCAGCAGAGCCTGGCTCCAGCCTCTGGGCATTCACCCTGAACATCTTTATCAACATGAATGTTGTGCCCCGAAACAAAGAACTCACAGTGAACTTTTATAGAATCATAGAATCAACCAGGCTGGAAAATACCTCAGAGATCATCAAGTCCAACCTATTCCCTAATATCTAACACCTCCTGACAACTAAACCGTGGCACCAAGTGCCTCATCCAGTCTCATCCTAAACACCTCCAGGGATGGTGACTCCACCACCTCCCTGGGCAGCACATTGTAATGGCCAATCTCTCTGTCTGGGAAGAATTTCTTCCTCACCTCCAGCCTAAACCTCCCCTGGCACAGCTTGAGATTCTGTCCTCTTGTTCTGGTGCTGGGTGCCTGGGAGAAGAGACCTGGCTACAAACTCCCTTCAGGTAGTTGTAGACAGCAATAAGGTCTCCCCTGAGCCTCCTCTTCTCCAGGATAAGCAACCCCAGCTCCCTCAGCCTCTTCCTCATAGGACTTGTGCTCCAAACCCTTCCTCATCCTCACTGCCCTTCTCTGGACACATTCCAGCTGCTGGTTTCACCCCTGACTCCTGCTTACCACCCTCACACTCCTGTCTGGGGTGACCAGTTTCAGCCCCTTCCCCTTTCAAATCTAGTTTAAAGCCCTGTCCACGAGTCCTGCCAACTCACCCATTTGGCATGGTTTATTCTCAACCCACTGCTACCCACCTCTCAAACTACCTTTTTCCTCCCTTTGACCACGGCTTAAGTGAAAGAAGACTTCTCATATGAGAGGGAAGTTCTTCTTTCCTGGAAACCTTGACCCTGCTGCCAGTAAAAATGGAGATAAGAGTTTGTTTAGAAAAAAAAAAAAAAAAAGAAAAAAAAGGTCACAGATGACTGTGGTCAAATTTGTTGAAAGTGGAGCAAGGGGAGCATATATATATATATTTATTTATATATATAAAAGCAGAGCAACCATTGCTGATCAACCACCACACAGGCAAGAGGTTATCTCCGCTGGCATCTCGGCGCAGAAAACCTCTTTGAGGGTTAACAAAATTAGGTTAACCTCTACCTCTGTCGTCTCACTGGTTCTTTGCTGCCTCACATATGCTGCCTGGGACTGGAGGGGGCAGAAAGATTTGGGAGTGAAGATGAAGGTCTGCTCTGTTTTCAGGTGGGGCCATTTTGTCCTTCTGCTTTGCCTTTTCGCTGCGGAAGGCAAAAAGTCTCCTGCGGGAAAGCACGGCTGCCGGAAAGGACTCCTCTCCCAGGTGACAGAGAACCTCTATGGCAAGGCAACTGGCTTGAAATCATCTGTTCCTGTAAGTTGATCCCACTAGTGGAAGAGTTCCTTTTGTTTGCAGGGTGCTTCTCCACTGTCTCCACCACTGAGCACCTTATGAGTGACAGAGAACCTGTATGGCAAGGCGACCGGTTTAAAATCATCTATTCCTATAAGCTGACCCCACTAGTGGAAGAGTTCCTTTTGTTTGCAGGATGCCTCTCCATTTTCTCCATCACTGAGCACCTTATGAGTGACAGAGAACCTCTATGGCAAGGCAGCTAGTTTTAAATCATCTGTTCCTGTAAGCTGGTCCCACTAGTGGAAGAGTTCCTTTTGTTTGCAGGATGCTTCTCCACAGTCTCCATCACTGAGCACCTTATGGAGAGATGGGATGAGTGACAGAGAATCTGTATGGCAAGGCAACTGGCTTAAAATCATCTGTTCCTGTAAGCTGGTCCCACTAGTGGAAGAGGTCCTTTTGTTTGCAGGATGCTTCTCCACTGTCTCCACCACTGAGCACCTTATGAGTGACAGAGAATCTGTATGGCAAGGCAACTGGCTTAAAATCATCTGTTCCTATAGGCTGATCCCACTAGTGGAAGAGTTCCTTTTCTTTGCAGGTTGCCTCTCCACTGTCTCCACCACTGTGCACCTTATGAGTGACAGAGAACCTGTATGGCAACGCAACTAGTTTAAAATCATTTGTTCCTATAAGCTGATCCCACTAGTGGAAAAGTTCCTTTTGTTTGCAGGATGCCTCTCCACTGTCTCCACCACTGAGCACCTTCTGGAGAGGTGGGATGAGTTTCCCAAGGAGTTTGCTTTGGGAGATGTTTGTAGCAAGGCTGGGGTTGGAACACAGATTTGCTGAGTCCTCAACCTACATCTGGAAAAAAAAAGATGATAATGATGATGATGATTACTTGCTGATCTCTTGAGGATGATGAGGTCCTTTCCAACCTCTAATGTACTGTGATACAACTAAGTTTCCTACAAGTCAGACTTAAAACTCTGTCTCCATTCCTCTGCCTGGATTAATTAACGTGAGCTCATTGTGTTTTACAGAAGGACCTCATCAAGAACACAAGGCTGCTTAAAAAGACCACAAAGGTGCTGTTTATGGTAAGGCTGACACCACTGTTTCTCCCTTTTCTGTACTTTGGTTTTCCTTTGGTCTGTGTACATAGGAATGCATGATGAAATGCAATGAGAGCTGACACAGAAATCACTTATGTGTAATGGGGAAGGGCTGAGCTCCCCGGCTCAAGGGGATCTACTGGAGAGACTCCAAGGGAGGGCTACAAGGATGAGGAAGGGACTGGAGCACTGCCTGAAGAGGAAAGGCTGAGAGCTCTGAGGCTCTTTAGTCTGGAGAGGAGAAGACTGAGAGGGGATCTTATCAGAGGGCTGGGGGTCAGGAAGGAAGGGACAAACTCTGCTCAGTTGCACCCTGTGATAGGACAAGAGGCAATGGATGTAAATTACAACACAGGAGGTTCCACCTCAACATCAGGAGAAACTTCTTCACTGTGAGGGTGACAGAGCACTGGAACAGGCTGCCCAGAGAGGTTGTGGAGTCTCCTTCTCTGGAGCCTCTCCAGCCCTGTCTGGATGTGTTCCTGTGTGATCTGTGCTGGATTCTATGCTCCTGCTCTGGCAATGGGCTTGGACTTGAAGATCTCCAGAGGTTCCTTCCAATCCCTGACATCCTGTGAGCCTGTGATTATAGTTATCAAAGCCATATGTTTAATGAAGTCCTCTGCTTAGAGGAGGAGTGAAGATTGTTATCCTTGTCCCACAGAAGGGGACATTGCCCTGGGACATGAGGGAAGAGTTCAGTAGGGTATGAGGAAGATGTGCTGGATTTATAAAGCCTGGCTGTAGGTGTTTCTCCCAAGGCAGTTGCAGTGGTGCTCTGCCAGGGGAATTGATGCGAGGATGTTTGCTGTGTTGGGGAGTGTGCTCGTGGTAGCACATGCTCCACCAGTGAGCAGCTGGCTGCATACACTCTCCCCAGCAATGCTTTCAGGCATTAGTTCATTCACAGGAGTGCCAGAGCCAGAGCCACTGCACTGGCAGCTGAGGCACCTGAGGTGAGGGATGCTGCAGAGCAGCTGTGACACTGGAGCAGATTTGATCTCTGCAGATGAACTGGATGAAGGATATCAGAGCTCCACAGTGCAATTCAGCATGGGAGTGAGACACCAAACCTGGGGTGTCTACCTGTAAGTGATCACAAGGGGGTGAGATATTTTAGCTCTTAAAGCAAACATGCATTCAGCAGGGACAATTGAGTCAGCCTATCCTTAAGTACCAGTCCACTGTCCTTTGAGCTCCCCTGGATCTTATTGATTATCTTGGGAGTGAAAGCATCTTACCTGCCTGAGAGACCTACCTATGACTACCTGTCCTGAGCTGGCTAAATCCCCACTAGTGGGAATTTCACACCTGATACTTGGTTTCATTGCCTGAAAATGGGCATATAGCCATTTCAAATACCTTTGGATAGCCAAGAGACCCCACTGACTAGGCAGATATGACACAGGATCAGAGGATGTTAGGGGTTGAAAGGGACCTCTGGAGACTTTTGAGTCCAACCCCCCTGCCAGAGCAGGACCATAGAATCCAGCACAGGTCACACAGGAACACATCCAGATGGGGCTGGAAAGGTTCCAGAGAGGGAGACTCCACAACCTGTCTGGCACCCTGTTCCAGTGCTCTGTGACCCTCACAGTGAAATTCTTCCTCACATTGAGGTGGAACATCCTGTCCTGCAGTTTGCAGCTATTACCCCTTGTCCTATCCCAGAGTGCAACTGAGCAGAGTCTGTCCCTTCCTTCCTGACCCCCAGCTATTGATAGACATTGATCAGATCCTTCTCAGCCTTCTCCTCCCCAGAGCTCTCATCCTCTCCTCACCAGGCAGTGCTGCAGTTCCTTCAGCATCCTTGTTGCCCTCCCTTGGATTCTCTCCAGCAGACCCCTGTCCCTCTTGAACTGGGGAGAGGTGTGTAGGATGATCAGTCTCTTCTGGAGCAGCAGTTGGGGATGGGTAGGATGCTCTATGGCATCTCACATGGTATGGGACGCTGACCCAGAGGGATGTAATAATGAGACCCACAGTGACTCTCACAATTTGGTCAAGATACTCTGACATAACTCCTCAGTTTATCCCCTCTTTATTCTTTGTGTGTTTTAGACTGGAAAAAAAATTTCCCAGCAAGAGTGGTCAGGCATTGGAATGTGCTGGGCCCAGGGAGGTGGTGGAGTCCCCAAGGCTGGCTGTGTTTGCAGGTGGTTTGGCTGTGGTGCTTGGGGCTGTGGTTTAGGGGTGAGCCTTGCAGAGTAGGGTTCTGGGTTGGCCTGGGTGACCCTGAGGTCTTTTCCAAGCTGAATGTTTCTGTGATTCTGTGAAATACATTTGTGGCTTTCACTTCTGTCCATGGCTGGTCTCACCAACCCTCCTGTGACTCCAGCACAGCCTCCTCCTGCCTTTCCTTCAGCAAGCACACAGGTACACTGAGATGTTTAAGAGGAAAGGAACCAACCCAATGGGATATTAACATTCACTCAAGTGTTTTTTTCCTGGCTGGAGGCTTTCCAGCCATGCCTATTTTTAAGAGGTTGGAGTTTCAGGCTGAGGGTGACTTGCAAGGTTTTCATGTGGCAACTCTTCATCTGCTTTGCTTTCAGACAAACTGCAGTGTTCGAGATCAGCTCCTCTCCTTCTATGTGAAGTATGTTTTCAGTCACCTAGGAGCAAGAAGTGACAAGCTGTATGTTATTAGTGCCTTCCAGGTCCTGCAGGCCAACATGAGTGTTTGTGTGAGTACCTTTGTGAGAGTAACACTAACTTTGTAGAGCTGAAAGGCTAGGGAAGGGCTCCACCTCAGCTTTCCAATAGCTGCAGAGGGTGATCTCTGAGTCACAGTCTGCCCTGCATCACAGAATCACACAGCTGGTGTTGGAAGTGGCCTCTGCAGATCATCTCTCCACAGAGAGGCTGTGGAGCCTCCTTCTCTGGAGACTTTCCAACCCCACCTGGATGCATTCCTGTGTGGTCTACCCTGGGTGATGCTGCTCTGGGAGGGGGCTTGGACTCAATAATCTCTGGAGGTCCCTTCCAGCCTCTAATGTACTGTGAGACTGTTCTATTCTATTGCTTTCCCCGCCTTTCCTTCCTTATCTCTGAAAGGAAGCAGTGAGGGGGAAGAAATGGTCTGTAGATGAGGCACAAAAGCAGAGATTTATTGAATGATGAGAGCAGACTCAAAGGGCCTCCAGGTAAAAACAGCGAGGTTAGCATCACATCATCTGGCTAAGCTGCTCCTGCTCCACCACCACCATTCCTGCACCCATCCCAGAGCCAGGGGCATGACCCTCACCAGCCAAGATACCACCCAGAGGAGCTCAGCCCCAGTGAGGAGGCCCAGCCAGCACCCATGGAGGATATTGGAGTAGTTATCAATCTTGTCCCTATCAACCGGGGGGCCACCAGGCCCCCCGGCCTTTGTTGTCACCACCACCATCACCCAGTGTGCACCAGGGGCACTCACCAGAGATGAGAGGAGGATCCTCAGCCCAGAAGGGCTCAGCTTGGGGCTGCTGCCTCTTCCTGGCAGGGATTAAAAAGGGGAGTGGGTGGGGAGGGCCAAGTGGCCACACCTGGGGTGGGAGGAGACTCCAACAGAGCCCAGGTGCTCTGGGGTTTGAGGGGAAAAAGGGCCAGGTGAGGGACTTCAAGGGTGTCAGGGAGGGACAGGACTGGGGGGAATGGTAAAAAAACAACACCTAGAAATGGGTAGCTTCAGATTGGATGTTAGGAAGAAGTTGTTCCCCATGAGGGTGGTGAGAGCCTGGCACAGGTTGCCCAGGGAGGTGGTGGAAGCCTCATCCCTGGGACTTTTTAGGCCAGGCTGGATGTGTCTGTGAGCAACCTGCTGTAGTGTGAGGTGTCCCTGCCCATGGCAGACAGGTTGGAACTGGATGATACTTGAGGTCCCCTCCAACCCTGACAGTTCTGTGGTTCTGTTGTGATAGTATGGCAGAAAAGGACATTGGCTCTACATGCACAGAGATATCTGCTATGCAAAGGTGAGCAGCTTCAGAGATTGCTTTGCAGAGTTATAGCTCCAGACACAACTGGAATGTTTGAATACTGTGAAAGGATCCAAATCTCAGCTAACAAGTTGCAATTGAGACTCATTATTCACAGTGTCCCACACACTGCTGTGGTTCTCTGTGTCTGTCAAAATCTCACATACTGCATGCCAGGATGTACTGTGCAGAAATGTCCTTCTTGTCTGGGAAAGCAAGTGCACCCTGCTCAAGAGCCATTGCACACTGAGGACTTCAAGCTGCCAGCTGTGACTGAATTCATAGCATCAGTTGTTCTGAAATGCCATCAATGATTGGAGCTTGCTGTGTCACTTCACAGAACCACAGAATGTTAGGGGCTGGAAGGGACCTGGAAAGCTCATCCAGTCCAACGCCCCTGCCAGAGCAGGAGCACCAGAGCAGATCACACAGGAACACATCCAGGCAGGGTTTGAATATCTCCAGAGAGGGAGACTCTACAACCCCCCTGGGCAGCCTGCTCCAGGGCTCTGTCACCCTCACAGGGAAAACATTTTCCTCCTGTTTCCATGGAACTTCCTCTGCCTCAGCTTCCACCACTGCCCTTGTGCTGGCATTGGGCATCCCCCAGCAGAGCCTGGCTCCAGCCTCTGGGCACTCACCCTGAACATCTTTATCAACATCAATGAGGTCACCTCTCAGGCTCCTCCTCCCCAAGCTACAGAGCCCTCAGCTCCCTCAGGCTCTCCTCTTAAGGAAGATGTTCCACTCCCTTCATCATTTTTGTGGCTCTGTGCTGGAGCCTGTCAAGCATTTCCCTCAGGTCCTTCTTGAGCTGAGGGGCCCAGAACTGGACACAATATTCCAGATGCAGTTTCACCAGGGCAGAGTAGAGAGGGAGGAGAACCTCTCTTGACCCACTAACCACAGCCCTTCTAATCCACCCCAGAATGGTATTGGCCTTCTTGGCCTCAAGAGCACATTGCTGGGTTGTGGTCATCCTTCCACACTAGGATCCTCAGGTCCTTTTCTCTGAAAGAACCTAGAGCAGAACGCACAGGAATGCATCCGGGTGGGTTTTGAATATCTCCAGGAGATACCATTGGCAAGAACACTGCAAAGCTGCTCCTGAGGTTGGACTCCTGATCTTATGTCAGTAGCAAGCTTATGGAAGTTTTTTTTCTTCTCATATTTGAGTGGAGCAGAGAAAGGAGCACAGAAAGGCAATGTATTAGAATCATAGAATCAACCAGGTTGGAAAGGATCTGAGAGATCATCAAGTCCAACCTATTACCTACCACCTCCTGACAACTAAACCATGGCTCCAAGTGCCACATCCAAGCCTCTTTTGAACACCTCCAGTGATGGTGACTCCACCACCTCCCTGGGCAGCACATTCAAGTGGTCAATTACTCTTTCAGGGAAGAACTTTCTCCTCACCTCCAGCCTATTCACTGCAGGATGTTTAATTGCCGCTTGACCATTGTTAGGCAGAGTTTGCAGCCCTCCAGCAGAGCTTGTGGTATCGCTGGCAGGGACCAACACTGCTTGCTCTGCTTTGTCTGCTTACTCTTTATGCAGGACGAACAGGGTTTGTTACCACTCAGGTCAGCACAGTCGTTTAAGGTCTGGTCTACTACTGAATCCTTTCTGTGGGAATCTGCATCATAAAAACTGAACTGAAAGAAGAGGAAAGGAAAAAAAAAAAAAAAAGAAAGAAAGGTTAAAAAAGGAAAAAAAAAAAAAGGAGAAAAAAGAGAGAAAAACAGAGAGAGAAAGAGAGAAAAAGAGAAAGAGAAAAAGGGAGAGAAATTGCAAGAGAGATAAAGAGAGAAAAAGAGAAAGAGAGAAAGAAAGAGAAAAGGGGAGAGAAAGAGAAGAAAAGAAAAAGATGAAAAGAGAAAAGAGAAAAAGAGAGAGAGAATGAGAATGAGGAAAAGGGAGGGAAATAACAACAGAGAGAAAGAGAAAGGGAGAAAGAGAAAGGGAGAGAGAAAGAGATAAAAAGAGATAAAAAGGGAGAGAGAAAGAGATAAAAAGAGAGAATGAGTGATAAAACGAGAGAAAAAGTGAAGAGAAAGAGAGAAAAAAGAGGGTTGGGAAAAAGACACAAAGAGAAAAAGAGAGAGAAAAAAGTGCATTCAGACAGCCCTGCCCTCGTTAGGTTTTTAAAGCTTTACGAATCAGAGCTGCTTCAGTTTAATCCTGACTTGAAGCACAAAAGTATCTTGAAATTCTTTGTGTTTCTTTTGAAAGTACTCTATGTGAGTAGGTTGCCCTTGTCTGTAGCCGGGGATGCTGGGACTCAGCAAGCCGTGCTGCTCACACCGCTGGTGACAGGCAGCTCCCGGTCCCGGCTGGGTGGGCAGTACTGGTGTGTGGCAGACCCTTGCCCCTGCTGGGTGGGCAGCGCCGGTGGCTGGCAGCTCCCTGCCCCGGCTGGGTAGGCAGCGCTGGTGGCTGGCAACTCCCTGCCCCTGCTGGGTGGGCAGCACTGGTGACAGGCAGCTCCAAGTCCCGGCTGGTGGGCAGCGCTGGTGACAGGCAGCTCCAGGTCCCGGCTGGTGGGCAGCGCTGGTGACTGGCAGCTCCAGGTCCCGGCTAGTGGGCAGCACTGGTGGCTGGCAGCTCCCTGCCCCTGCTGGGCGGGCAGCGCTGGCGGCTGGGCGCTGGTGGCTGGGCGCTGGTGGCTGGGCGCTGGTGGCTGGACACTGGTGGCTGGGTGGAGGCTGCCCGGGCCAGGCGCGATGCTCTCCCCGCCGCGGGGCTCCTTTGACCAGGGCGCCCTCTGCCGGTAGTGCTGCGGCAGCGCCCGCCGGCGGCTCCCCGCGGTGCTCCTGCTGCTGGCGACCCTCGGGGACCCAGCACCGAGCCGCTGCCGGTGCTTCGGGTGCTGTAGGATGAACCGATCGACTCTTTGCTTCCTAAACGCAGCTTCCAGCTCTCATCTTGCAGTAATGACACAACCTTGTCTCTCTGATAGCACTAATGAGGGTAGAGGGACTGTGACCACCACAGGGACACCAGAAGTTCCAAGACTGATTTGGGTGGGATACCAGGAAGCTGGGTAGGGTCTTGCTGGCAACACTCCAAGTGATCCCAATGGAAAACTTAGCCTGACACAAGGTTCTTGTTCCCTTATGTGCTGCTCTAGTGAGGCCACATCTGGAGTGTTGTGCCCCAGCTGTAACAGCAACAGATATAAAGATTACTGAGGTAACCAGAAAGTGTTTAATAAGAAGACTTAGTGTTAGTCACCCTAAAATTATTACTATTATTATTATTTTGCTCAACATGCCAGGAAGTGCACAGGTAAAATAATACACCTGTAGTAGCAGGAGATGCTGAAATGATGCTGAGTTAATATCTCTGACTAGTAGTCCTGTGGTGCCACGCTGTGGGTTGGATTCTTCCACACCACTAATGTCTTCCCGCTAGCATCATTGCTGCAACAAGTGCTTTTGGTTTCTTCTCATCCCTTCAGCATCCGTGTGCTCCTTCAACAAGGTTATCTTCTGCAGTCAAAAATGTAAAGAAAACCTTTCTTAAGGTAAGAGCAGGAGACTCTGGCTCCCAGCTGCACTGTTCAAGGTCTGTGGGTGGTTTCTTTTCTAATGCCCGTATCTTCTCTACAGCTTGGAGAGAAAGGAATCCACAAGGCCATCCATGAGCTGGACATTCTCCTTCCCTGGATTCAGGCCTACATACAAACTATTGTATGAACAATGAGGAAGCAAAAGACACAACCTCTCCTCTGTGTTAAGAACAGGCCAAAAAGGCCTGAAAATCAGCTGAGAGCCAGACTTGGATCAGGCCTGGCATTAACTCTGCCAGTAACTCTCCCACTGAAGCAGAAACCTCTCTAATACAGCAGCATAAAGAGGAATTTTCAAGAGCTCTCATGGCTGGCCTGGCATAGCAGATAACTCTTCACCTGTAGCATGAGAGCAGCCTCCAGAGCAGCCATAATGTGCTGATGTACTTCTTGTTCTGCCTGCCAGATGCCTTCCAGGCAGCTCCTGGACATATTGCAGGAGCATGATCTGGAATCTGCTGCTGTACTCAGCACACAATGTCCTGTGTGCTGTGGGCACAATCTAGCCATGCCACGTTGCCACCCCAGGTGACTACAACCCAAAGCAATCCCTGTCCTAAGCTATACCTTTCAGTTCATTTAGTTTTAGCTATGTAACAGTATACCCAAGCCACTCTCCACATCAAAAAGCAAATCAATTATCACTGCTAATTATTATGAATTATTAATTAATTATCAATTAATTGATGATTGAGCCCTAATAAACATAATCCAATGCATGTCAAAAGTTTGGTCTGTGAGTCATGCAGGACCTTCAGATGTGAGATCACAGAAACACAGAATCAACCAGGTTGGAAAAGACCTCTGAGATCATCAAGTCCAACCTAATACCTAATACCTAACACCTCCTGACAACTAAACCATGGCTCCAAGTGCCACATCCAAGCCTTTTCTGAACACCTCCAGGGATGGTGACTCCACCACCTCCCTGGGCAGCACATTCCAATGGCCAATCTCTCTTGCTGGGAAGAACTTTCTCCTCACCTTGAGCCTAAACTTTCCCCTGGTGTAGTTTGAGACTGTGACCTCTTGTTCTGGTGCTGCTTGCCTGGGAGAAGAGACCAACCCCCACCTGGCTACAGCCTCCCTTCAGGGAGTTGAGAGAACAATGAGGTCTCCCTTGAGCCTCCTCTTCTCCAGGCTAAGCAACCCCAGCTCCCTCAGCCTCTCCTCACAGGGCTGTGCTCCAGACCCCTCCCCAGCTTTGTTGCCTTTCTCTGGATGTGTTCAGGTATCTCAGAGTCCTTCTTAAACTGAGGAGCCCAGAACTGGTGCTCCACACAAGATCATACAGTGAAAAACTCATGATAAATGGATTGCCTTTGACTGTGATTGAGAGACTTGATGATCTCTGAGGTCTTTTCCAACCTGGTTGATTCTTTGATTCTGTGATTTGACAGAGAAATACCATGATAAGTGGCACATGCCATAGACAGGCCAGCTAGCACCAAATATTTTGTTGCACCTTCACCCACCCAAAAGCAATTAATACTAAATACCTCTGACTGACATCTCAAAGCTATAAGCATGGACAAGAGCTTATTGCCTTTAAGAACTGGACCAGGAAAAGAGCTTTAACTGTTCAGATTACACTCTAGGTGTCACTCTTACAAAACAAGACTCTTGCTGGTCCCAGTTGACTCTTCAGATGATGGGAAAAGTGTTAGAATATGTTTCATGAATCTTTTCCTTGAGTGTAGATAATGCAGTTGGGTTAGAAAGTTTCTTTTTAAGATTCAGTGGCCACAAACGTCAAATTGTGGTGGAAGAGAGATGGGCAGAAAGCCAAAGACTGGTTACAAATCAGCTATGAATCCAGATTCTGGTTTCAGTACAGAATTCCTATATGCCTGCAGGGTAGTTGCTTCATTAAGACGCTGTTCTCCTCAATCAAATGGAAAACTTGTCTGTCAACTGTTTGCCTAAGTTAAGTTATTTTTGCCTTGTGCACAGAAATTCTCAGAAGGAAATTAATCACAGAATTGTCAGGGTTGGAAGGGACTTCAAGGATCAGCCAGTTCCAACCCCCCTGCCATGGGCAGGGACACCTCACACTACAGCAGGTTGCTCACAGCCACATCCAGCCTGGCTGCAAACACCTCCAGGGATGAGGCTTCCACCACCTCCCTGGGCAACCTGTGCCAGTCTCTCACCACCCTCATGGGGAACAACTTCTTCCTAACATCCAATCTAAATCTCTTCTCCTCCAGTTTTGATCCATTCTCCCCAGTCCTATCACTACTTGACACCCTAAGAAGTCCCTCCCCAGCTTTCTTGTAGCCCCCTTCAGATACTGGAAGGCCAGAGGGAGGTCTCCTTGGAGCCTTCTCTTCTCCAGACTGAACAACCCCAACTCCCTCAGTCTGTCCTCATAGCAGAGCAGCTCCAGCCCTCTGTTCATTCTCCTGGCCCTTCTCTGGTCACCTTCCAGCACCTCCAGATCCTTCCTGTAATAGAGGCTCCAGAACTGGATGCAGTGCTCCAGGTGGGGTCTCACCAGAGAGGAGTAGAGGGGAAGAATCACCACCCTTCATCTGCTTGCCACACTTCTCTTGATGCCACCCAGGATACATTTAGCTTTCTGGGCTGCCTGTTTAGTGTTAAATGTTGTCACTACTGTATAGCATGGCTTCGCATGCTATGGGGTTTTGTTCTTTTTGGAGTAGTGACTTTTATTCCAGGGCCAAAAGTGCATTTTGTGACTGTGACTGCAAAGGGGAGAACGAATAAAAGATGTGGCTGTGCCTTAAAATTGTCACTAGCTCAAAGCTTCATGAAAATCACTGATCTAGTGGAAAGTGGCAGTGTTGGAGTTGGGTAAATAGGAGGGCAACAGTCAGCAAAGACAACAATTTCCATGCCAGACAAGACCATCTCAAAATTGTCTATATTTTCCCTGAAGCACTTTTTTTTTCTTCTTTCTTTCTTTGAAGTGCAAAATTTCCTGAGCAGAGACTATCCCTTACTAAGCAATTTTTTTGCTGCCACCAGAAACATTTGCAGCAAATCCCTGATCTAAACTGGAGGCCAGAGATGGTGTTATCATGTAGTCTTTAGCAAAGTCCTTCAGCCCTGAAGAAAACGACTTGGGGGTGCTGGGGGATGAGAAGCTCAACAGGAGCCAGCAGTGAGCACTTGCAGCCCAGAAAGCCAAGCAGAGCCTGGGCTGCAGCAAGAGAAGCAGAGCCAGCAGGGCCAGGGAGGTGATTCTCCCCCTCTACTCTGCTCTGGTGAGACCCCACCTGGAGTACTGTGTCTAGTTCTGGAGCCTCTGTTACAAGAAGGACCTGGACATGCTGGTGTCCAGAGAAGGGCCATGAGGATGAGCAGAGGGCTGGAGCTGCTCTGCTCTGAGGACAGACTGAGGGAGTTGGGGTTGTTCAGGCTGGAGAAGAGAAGGCTCCGAGGAGACCTAATTGTGGCCTTGCAGTATCTGAAAGGGGGCTACAAGGAAGCTGGGGAGGGACTTTTGAGGGTGTCAAGGAGTGATAGGACTGGGGAGAATGGAGCAAAACTAGAAGTGGGTAGATTCAGATTGAATGTCAGGAAGAAATTCTTCCCCATGAGGGTGGTGAGAGACTGGCACAGGTTGCCCAGGGAGGTGATGGAAGCCTCAGCCCTGGAGGTGTTTGCAGCCAGGCTGGATGTGGCTGTGAGCAACCTGCTGTAGTGTGAGGTGTCCCTGCCCATGGCAGGGGGGTTGGAACTGGCTGGTCCTTGAGGACCCTTCCAACCCTGACAATGTTATGATTCTATGAAATTCTGGGAAAGGTGTCCTGGGAGGACATGTGGAGGAAAATAATTCTTCCAGGAACATGGGAATGAGAACAGGATTTGGACAATGCTGCAGCGTGTCTTGGATTTGTGACCGTTTGGTCTCTGGTTCTCCATGCTCACAGCACACACTGGTATCTAGAGACTTCAAGTAGCAGCCTCCTCACTGCAAAGATGTGTGGCTGAAGGTGAAGCACAGGAGCTTTTGGTCTAGTGATTGCTGAAAGGCTTTGAAACTCGCTCCGTGTAGCCACCAAACCCAGGGACTGCTGAAATCATCGTCACCCTCATCTACCACGAGGTGTTCAAGGGAGAGGGCTGTGACGGGAAAAGGTGACTGGGCAGGCAGTGCTGTTACTGGAAGGGAAAGGTTACAGCCATACTGTGGTCACCCTGAGGCTTCCCCCATCCTTAGCCAAGTTTCTTCATGTTCTAATATTCAATTTTCTTCATATTGACTGCCATGGGGCCATCTGTTGCTGAAAATGGACAGGAGCTTCTGGACTGCAGGAGAGACTTGCTCTCCGTGAAGGTGGTGCAGAGTGACCTTCCCTTAATTCAGTTTGCATTTAAAAATCACAGCCTCACAGGATGTTAGGGGTTGGAAGGGACCTCTGGAGATCTTCCAGTCCAAGCCCCCTGCCAGAGCAGGAGCATAGAATCCAGCAGAGATCACACAGGAACACATCCTGACAGGGCTGGAAAGGCTCCAGAGAAGGAGACTCCACAACCTCTCTGAGCAGCCTGCTCCAGGGCTCTCGGACCCTTACAGTCAAGAAGTTCTTCCTCACATTGAGGTGGAACTTTCTGTGCTGGAGTTTGTATCCATAGCCCCTTGTCCTATCACAGGGTGCAAGTGAGCAGAGGCTGTCCCTGTCCCTTTCTTCCTGACCCCCAACCCTTAGATACTGATAGACATTGATCAGATCCCCTCTCAGTCTTCTCCTCTCCACACTAAACAGCCCCAGGGCTCTCATCCTCTCCTCATCAGACAGTGCTCCAGTCCCTTCAGCATCCTTGTAGCCCTTTGTGGACTCTCTCCAGTAGATCCCTGTCCCTCTTGAATTGGGGAGCCCAAAACTGGACACAATATTCCTTATGGTGCATATCAGGAGTCACTTGGAAGATTGTGTCCAGTTTTGGGCTCCCCAGTTCAAAAGGGACAGGGATATTGAAATGCATCAAGAGCAGGTCTGAATGCTAAAAATGTCAAACATCATGGGGGCAATGGGTTTGGGTTTTTTTCAGTCCCATAGATTTGGGCTGCAGCTCTGAAATCATAAAGCCACAAAGCTTCATCATAAATGAGGCTGTCAGGGTTTGCAGAAGGCCTCTAGACTGACATCCTGCTCAAAGCAGGGTCCACCAGAAGGTCAGAGCAGGTTGCCCAAGGCTTTGGTCAGTTGGATCTTGACAATCTCAGATAGGAGCCACAGAAGGCTGACTCTGAAGGGCTATTGCATCATTTCACAGTATCACACAGTATCACAGTATAACTAAGGTTGGAAGAGACCTCGAGCATCATCGAGTCCAACCTATCAACACAGACCCCATGACTAGACCATGGCACCAAATGCCACGTCCAATCTCCTCTTGAATGCCTTCAACAGGGTAAATTGTTGCAGAGCTGGATGTAATCACAGTGTGAGCAGTGGGGCTGTGCAGAGATGCTCTGCCATCACCCAACCATGCACAACACACCTGGTAGCCCCCTCGATTTTCCTCCCACCACCTCAGTGGGACCTCAAGGATCATCCAGTTCCACCCCCCCTGCCATGGGCAGGGACACCTCACACTAGATCAGGTTGCCCAGAGCTACATCCAGCCTGGCCTTCAAAACCTCCAGGGATGAGGCTTCCACCACCACCCTGGGCAACCTGTTCCATCATTGATGCCCAAGTGGCAATCAGCCAATGGGATCTTGAAGTGCATCAAGAAAAGTGTGGCCAGCAGGGGAGGTTCTTCTCCTTCTCTGATCTTCCCTGCTGAGACCACTCCTGCAATCCTTTGTCCAGTTTGGGGCTCCCCAGTTCAAGAGAGGCAGAGACCTGCTGGAGAGAGTCTAAGGGAGAGCCAGGAGGATGCTTAGGGGACTTGGGCATTTCCCCTGTACTCGTGGTGCAAACACACTTTCAACCCAACTGATGAGAAGGAAAACACTTCCTAAAGAAGTAAAGGTGCTGAGAGTCTTTTCTCTTGCTTGTTTCTCCCGGAGGTTTGATGAGCAGGAGTTAACAGCAAGACACAGGATGGTTATTTCCTAGTCACAGGTGAAGCTTGGTAGCCTGCATTCATCAGCAGTAGAATATCCATTGTTTTATGTTTCCTCAAACCGGTTTGTGCCAGCCCAGCTTACTGCAGAATCACAGAATTACTGAGGCTGGAAAAGACCTCTGAGATCACCAAGCCCAGCCTATGACCTAACACCACCACACCAGCTAAACCATGCCACCAAGTGCTACAACCAATCTTTCCTTAAAGACCTCCAGGGACAGCAACTCCACCACCTCCCTGGGCAGTTGTGGTGGGTTGAAATCTCCCCCAACATGAAGCGGCCAGACCAGCTCAGCTGAAAGCAAATGACTCCATATTTACAATCTACAATATGGAATGCAATGAATATGAACAAAATCTAACAATATTTACACATGTGTACAATTTATAAGCAACACCAGAACCCCCCTGGGCAAAAACAGGGGGCTACTAATAGCTTCTCCCTCCCTGCTCCCTTCCCTCCCCTTGTACTTGGGACAAGAGAAAGAAGAGCAGAGAGTAGTTTGTTAGTACTTAGCCACAACAAAGGAACACAGCCAAGGCCAGCAAAGAGAGCAGAAGCAACCAGCTAGAGCAAAGAAGCCAAGAATAGAATAGAATAGAATAGAATAGAATAGAATAGAATAGAATAGAATAGAATAGAATAGAATAGACCAGACCAGACCAGACCAGGTTGGAAAAGAACTTTGAGATCATCAAGTCCAACCTATCACCCAACACCATCTCATCAACTAAACCATGGCACCAAGTGCCTCATCCAGGCTCTTCTTAAACACCTCCAGGGATGGTGACTCCACCACCTCTCTGGGCAGCACATGGCACATTCTATCACGTTCTGGTCAAGATCAGTGGAAAATTTTCTAGGCACAGCCTAAAACTGCCACAGCAGTCCTTCCCAGTGCCTAACCAGCCTTTCTGTGAGGAAGTGCTTCCTAACATCCAACCTAAACCTCCCCTGGCACAGCTTCAGGCCATGCCCTCTCCTCTTGTCACAAGCTGCCTGGCACAAGAGCCTGACCCCCACCTGACTACAGCTTCCCTTCAGGTACTTGTAGAGTGTGATAAGGTCCCCCCTGAGTCTCTCTTCCCCAGGCTGAACACCCCCAGCTCCCTCAGCCTCTCCTCAGCACTTTCCCTCCAGTCCCTTCCCCAGGCTGGTTGCTCTCCTCTGGACCTGCTCCAGCACCTCAAGATCTCTCTTGCAGGGAGGGCCCAGAGCTGCACACAGTGCTCCAGGTGAGGCCTCCCAGTGCCCAGCACAGGGCAGAATTCCATCCCTAGCCCTGCTGGCCACACTATTCACAGAAACATTCATTCATTCAGGTTGGACAAGACCCTCAGGATCACCAAGGCCAACCCAAGACACTACAAGGCTCACTCCTAAACCACAGCCCCAAGCACCACAGCCAAACCACCTGCAAACACAGCCAGCCTTGGGGACTCCACCACCTCCCTGGGCAGCACATTCCAATGCCTGACCACTCTTGCCCTCAAAAAACTTTCCTTATCTCAAAGAATCACAGAATCATGCAGGTTGGAAGAGATCTCCAAGATCAAGACCAGGTTATCACCCAACCCTAACTAATCAACCAGACCATGGCACTAAGTTCCTCATCCAGGCTTTTCCTAAACACCTCCAGGGATGGAGCTGTCCAGTCTAAACCTACCCAGTGGCACCTTGCACTCTTCCCTCTTGTTCTCTCACTAATTTCCTGTGAGAAGACACCAACACTAATCTCTCATTCTTCCTCTTGTTACAAGGGATCCAACAAGAGCAGGTATGTAATGCAGAGATAATCATAGAAACATAGAATCATTCAGGTTGGAATAGACTCTCAGGATCACCAAGTCCAACTCAGAACCCTACTCTGCAAGGGTCATCCCCAAATCATATCCTCAAGCACCACAACCAAACCACCTACCAACACAGCCAGCCTTGGGGACTCCACCACCTCCCTGGGCAGCACATTCCAAGCCCTCACCACTCTTGCCCTGTAAAAAGCTTTCCTATTGTCCAATTTAAACCTCCCCAGTGGCAGCTTGAGGCCATTCCCTCTTGTTCTGTCCCTAATGACCTGGGAGAAGAGATCAGCACCAACCTCTCCACAACCAGTTGTAGAGAGCCAGGAGGTCTCCCCTCAGCCTCCTCTGTTTCTCACTAACCATCCCCAGCTCATAGTTTCATAGTTTCATTCAGGGTTGGAAGGGACCACAAGGATCCCTCAGCCTCTCTCTGTTTCTCACTAACCATCCCCAGCTCCTTCAGTTGCTCTTCATCAGATTTCTTCTCCAAATAGAAGCCAAGAGCTACTGTCCCTAACCACAAGAGAAGAACCCACTGACATCTCCTAGGTGAATTTTGCCATGTCAGGATGAAGGTTTTCTCTGTTCCTGTGTATAATGATTAGGGAACAACCAGCAGCACTTTCCAAGTGCTGAGGAAAGCTTGCCGCGCTAAACCGCAGGTGTGACAAATTAGTCACTTGATAAAAGCCATTTACAATCGAGCCTCCGAGATGTGAGGAAAGAAAGGTTGTGAATGAGAAACCACAGGGCTGTCAGTGGAAAAGGCAACCTGTTTTTCTTTTTCTACCCACAGCAGGGGAAATATCATTTAATGTACGATGATGCCTCACGAGGGCTTGCAGATACGAATCCCGAGCTGTCAGACAGCAGTGCGGCAGCGGTGGCTGGAGAAGGGCAGCCCACACCAGCTGTCAACTCATAGTTTCTTGGGTAGGTGGCAGGCATCACTCCCACTGCTGGAAGGCCTGACCACTCTTGCCATGAAAAAAGCTTTCCTAACATCCAGCCTAAACCTCCCAAGTGCCACCTCAAGTGGCAGCTTGAGGCCATTCCCTCTTGTTCTGTCACTAATGACCTGGGAGCAGAGACCAGCACCAACCTCTCCACAATGCCCTCTCAGGTAGTTGTCGAGAGCCAGGAGGTCTCCCCTCAGCCTCCTCTCTTTCACACTAACCATCCCCAGCTCCTTCAGTTGCTCTTCATCAGATTTCTTCTCTAGGCCCTTCCCAGCTTCCTTGCCCTCCTCTGCCCTGGCTCCAGCACCTCCACATCTCTCTTGTACTGAGGTGCCCAAAACTGGACACAGCACTTGAAGTGTGGCCTTCCCAGAGCTGAGTCCCAGGGGACAATCCCCTCCCTGCTCCTGCTGGACACAGCATTGCTGACCCCAGCCAGGATGCCTTTGGCTTGTTATTTCCTCCTCCTTACTGACAGCTATTGCATTTGCTCTTCTCTAATCTGAAAGTGTTACTGCTCTTTTGGCAGACTGATTAAAATTTCACCCTACTGCAGCCCCATTTTTATATGTCCATTTGTTCAGTTTGTTTCCTTCATGGGAAAACATTTAAATCAATCTTCTCACTTCTACTTTTGCCTTAAAGGAGATTATTTCCGTGCCTGTCGCTATCGGTTATCTTGACTTTGTGTTCCGTGTTCTGTGTCAGCAACTCTCAGAATGATCTGGCTCTCCTACTGCATCCACCAATGCTTCTTAATCATAGAATCATAGAATCAATAAGGTTGGAAAAGACCTCAGAGATCATCAAGTCCAGCCTGTCACCCAACACCTCATGACTAACTAAACCATGGCACCAAGTGCCAGGTCCAATCCCCTCTTGAACACCTCCAGTGATGGTGACTCCACCACCTCCCTGGGCAGCACATTCCAATGGCCAATCTCTCTTAATGAGAAGAATTTCTTCCTCACATCCAGCCCAAACCTTCCCTGGCACAGTTTGAGACTGTGTCCTCTTGTTCTGGTGCTGGTTACCTGGGAGAAGAGACCAACCCCCACCTGGCTACAACCTCCCTCAAGGTAGTTGTAGAGAGCAAGAAGGTCTCCCCTGAGCCTCCTCCTCTCCAGGCTAAGCAACCCCAGCTCCCTCAGCCTCTCCTCCCAGGGCTGTGCTCCAGACCTCTCACCAGCCTCATTGCCCTTCTCTGGACACGTTCAAGAGTCTCAATGTCCTTCTTAAATTGATGAGCTCAGAACTGGACACAGGACTCAAGTTGTGGCCTAACCAGTGCTGAGTACAGGGCACAATGACTTCCCTGTTCCTGCTGGCCACACTATTCCTGATGCAGGCCAGGATGCCACTGGTCATCTTGGCCACCTGGGCACACTGCTGGCTCATGTTCATCTGCTGCCAACCAGTACCTCCAGGTCCCTTTCTGCCTGGCTGCTCTCCAGCCACTCTGACACCAGCCTGTAGCACTGCCTGGGGTAGTTGTGTCCAGTGTGTAGAACCCAGCACTTAGATGTGTCACGCCCTTGGACTCTGCCCATCTGTGCAGTCTGTCAAGGTCCCTCTGCAGAGCTCTCCTACCCTCTAACAGATGATCTGGTTCTCCTACTGCATTCACCAATGCTTCCTAATGCCCCTCTCCATATCAAGAATTGAGATGATTTGCCCATTTAATTTTGGCTGCAGTGTATACAATTATCCAGCCCAGTCTTTACCTGTGTTAATCTCACTTCTTCCTTTCTGTGCCTCTTATTTCCACAATACTTGCATGTTGTGCTGGTTTTCTAGTTCTTCCCCCCCCCACCATGTACTGATTCATTGAGGCCTTGAGCAGCTGAGTCTACTGGAGTGGTGTCCCTCCACTAGACAGGAGGGGTGGAGGAGGTTGGAGTAGGTGATGTCTAAGGTCCCTTCCAACCTAAGCCATTCTATGATGCTATGGTTGTGAATTTGGGAAGTTCTTTCACACTGCTTTATGACATCCAAGCTGCAGTTACCACTGCTGATCAGTCCCTTCTGTCCCTCACGACCCTGATGGAGCAGGCCCAGAGGAAGGCCATAAAAATAATCAGGGGGTTGGAGCACCTCTGCTATGGAGACAGGCTGAGGGAGCTGGGAATCAAACTGCTGACTCAGTTGAAAATTTACTGACAAGGAAGGAACTGAGAGGCAGAGAAACTACTTCAGTTTCATTTCCTTAGGATAAAAGCTTAGCAAATCAACCTACCACGGTGCTTACATGTTGATATGTTATCTGAGATTGTATTTTGCTCTTCAACACTTGCTTGTTTCATTGCTTTGTTAGAAATAACTTTAGTTTGTGGGAATAGTCTCTTCAAAGAAAGAAAAGCAAACAAAACAATCCCCCCAAACAAAACAACAACATCAAACCCAACAGAAACTTAACTATCTCATTTCTTGGGCTTTTAAGTATTTATTACTACATCTGGGCTGGGGCAATGCCAAGCACAGATGTAGGCTGGGCAGGGAATGGCTTGAGAGCAGCCCTGAACAAAAGGCCTTGGGGGCGCTGGAGGATGAGAAGCTCAACAGGAGCCAGCAGTGAGCACTTGCAGCCCAGAAAGCCAACCAGAGCCTGGGCTGCAGCAAGAGAAGTGTGGCCAGCAGGTCAAGGGAGGTGATTCTCCCCCTCTGCTCTGCTCTGGTGAGACCCCACCTGGAGTCCTGTGTCCAGTTCTGGGGCCTCTATTACAGGAAGGACCTGGAAGTGCTGGAAGGTGTCCAGAGAAGGGCCATGAGGATGAGCAGAGGGCTGGAGCTGCTCTGCTCTGAGGACAGACTGAGGGAGTTGGGGCTGTTCTGGAGAAGAGAAGGCTCCAAGGAGACCTCATTGTGGCCTTCCAGTATCTGAAGGGAACCTACAAGAAAGCTGGGGAGGGACTTCAGAACAAGAGGACACAGTCTCAAGCTGTGCCAGGGGAAGTTTAGGCTGGAGGTGAGGAGAAAGCTCTTTACAGAGAGGGCCGTTAGCCATTGGAATGTGCTGCCCAGGGAGGTGGTGGAGTCACCATCCCTGGAGGAGTTCAAGAGGGGACTGGATATGGCACTTGGTGCCATGGTTTAGTGATCATGAGGTGTTAGGTGACAGGTTGGACTTGGTGATCTTTGAGGTCTCTTCCAACCTTATTGTTTCTATGATTCTATGACTTTTTAGGCTGTCAGGTAGTGATAGGACTGGGGAGAATAGACTAGAAGTTAGTGGATTCAGATTGGATGTCAGGAAGAAGTTCTTCCCCATGAGGGTGGTGAGAGACTGGCACAGGTTGCCCAGGGAGGTGGTGGAAGCCTCATGCCTGGAGGTTTTTGCAGCCAGGCTGGACGTGGCTGTGAGCAACCTGCTGTAGTGTGAGGTGTCCCTGCCCATGGCAGACAGTTTGGAACTGGATGCTCCTTAAAGTCCTTTCCAGCCCTGACAATTCTACGATTACTTAAATAAGAGGGCTTCCATTCAAAGCACTTCAGAGCTGTTAGTCTAGGCCTCTGGGGGAAGAAAATAAAGAAAAGAAAAGAAGCTATGTGACTTTAAACCAAAGTGCATCTACACTTGACCCACAGCAGCTCTGCTATAGGCTGCCTTATTTCCTGTGAAGATGAAGAGGAAATGTAGACAGGGTGTGAAGCACTGCTTATATATATATATATATATATATATATATTTAAAAACTTCAAAAAGGCAATGCTCTTGCACATTTCTTCTTCCCCTCTAAACTCTGCATCTAACTGGAAAGTGTTGGCAAGCCAATTGTTTTCAAGAAGTCCACTTCTGACTTTCTGGAGGTGGGACAGAAACTGTTAGGATCAAACCTGCACACTGGTTTCTTTTTTCTTCCTGATGAGTGGTTTGCTTAGTCACACAACTAAGTGATGGTGCTAAAGAGAATGGCGGGCAGGGGAAATCCCCACCCAGCTGCCTCCTGGGTCTATGTCATTTTATAAATGATGGGTTTTTTTAGAAGGAGAAAGGATGGCATCAAGCAGCAGATTTCTGCTAGGAAACCTCCATTTGTCTGATTTTGCTTTCAGAAGTCTTTGATTTCAATCTTTTCCCTCCAACCATGATGATTCAAACCTGATCAGCCAAAACCCGATCAACCCCAACCATCTGAAATAAGCTCGAAGATTCATGAAGTCACTTAAGAAATGAATCTGGGTCTTCAAAAAGCAAACAAGTGCTAAGCTCAGCAGTGCCAGCAGTTCCACTGAAGGATATTATGGTGCTAAAAGTAGAAAACTTTCACAAGCACATGTTCTATTCTTCTTGGAAGAAGAGCTGGTAATAAATGTTTGGTGTGGAAAAACCCTTAGACATTCTGTGGTTACACAGAAT
Source organism: Melanerpes aurifrons (assembly GCA_011125475.1). Classification (NCBI taxonomy): domain Eukaryota; kingdom Metazoa; phylum Chordata; class Aves; order Piciformes; family Picidae; genus Melanerpes; species Melanerpes aurifrons. Next base: position 862,974 of record WWNC01000065.1, read on the forward strand.
TATGGAGGCTGGAATAGACCTCTGAGCTCACCAAGCCCAGCCTAGGACCTAACGCCACCTCACTGACCAGACCATGGCACTGTGTGCCAATCTGGCCTTAAACACCTCCAGGGATGGTGACTCCACCACCTCCCTGGGCAGTCCATCCCAGTCTCTCATTCCCCTTTCCATCAGGAAGTGCTTCCTAACATCCAACCTAAACCTCCCCTGGCACAGCTTCAGGCCATGCCCTCTCCTCTTGTCACAAGCTGCCTGGCACAAGAGCCTGACCCCCACCTGATTGCAACTTCCCTTCAGGTACTTGTAGAGTGTGATAAGGTCCCCCCTGAGTCTCCTCTTCCCCAGGCTGAACACCCCCAGCTCCCTCAGCCTCTCCTCAGCACTTTCCCTCCAGTCCCTTCCCCAGGCTGGTTGCTCTCCTCTGGACCTGCTCCAGCACCTCAAGATCTCTCTTGCAGTGAGGGCCCAGAGCTGCACACAGTGCTCCAGGTGAGGCCTCCCCAGTGCCCAGCACAGGGCAGAATTCCATCCCTAGCCCTGCTGGCCACACTATTCCTGATCCAAGCCAAGGTGCCATTGGCCTTCTGTGCCCCCTGGGCACACTGCTGGCTCCTGTTCAGCTAGAGGTATTTTATGCAACATCAACTCTACTTTGGGCTGCTGTTGAGCTAACACTTGTGCTGCTTTTCCATTGATATGGAGTCAAACTAATATTGAATGAGACCGGGAAATTTCTTCTATTTTTGTGGGTAACAGATTGTAATCAGGAGTTGGCTATGTGAAAAGACTCCAAAGAGTAAAAGCACAGAGGAAAGACACACCATGTGTATTCATCACTGTCTTCTGTAATCCCATGATGGTTTTCCATACATTGCTACAAGAAAAATAGCATTTTAGAGTTGCTCCTGCCTTTCTTATGGTCAGCTCCTCCTGGTAGGTAGCTCATAGTATCTTCAGCATGTGTACTTGTTTTGGAGAGCTGTAATACCACTTTGTGACAACATGAGAGAAGAAGAAAAAGGGAAGACCCTCTGGTCTTCATGTCATATTGCTGGCCATACACAGTCAGCAACGAGAAAACACATGTCACAGGCTCCTCTTTGCAGTCCTTTGAACTCATTGAACTGTTGTATATAATTCCTTATAGATAAGAGTTAAACCATCTGGGAAGGGAAAGGAAGGGAAGGGAAGGGAAGGGAAGGGAAGGGAAGGGAAGGGAAGGGAAGGGAAGGGAAGGGAAGGGAAGGGAAGGGAAGGGAAGGGAAGGGAAGGGAAGGTTTGTTATCATCTCTATATGCTCCAGAAAATTATTTTAACATAAGTCCTGAAAATTCATCTTATGTTATTATTGTAGTCCTGAGGCAATACAGAGATCTCAGGATGTTAGGGGTTGGATGGGACCTCTGGAGATCTTCCAGTCCAACTTCCCTGACAGAGCAGGACCATAGAATCCAGCACAGGTCATGCAGGAACACATCCAGGCAGGGATGGAAAGGCTCCAGAGAAGGAGACTCCACAACCTCTCTGGGCAGCCCCTTCCAGCGCTCTGTGATCCTCACAGTGAAGAAGTTCTTCCTCATGTTAAGGTGGAACCTCCTGTGCTGTAGTTTATATCCATTAGCCCTTGTCCTATCACACGGTGTAACTGAGCAGAGTCTGTCCCCTCCCTTTTGACACCCAGTCCTCAGATATTGACAGACATTGATCAGATCCCCTCTCAATCTTCTCCTCTCCAGACTAAACAGCCCCAGGGCGCTCAGCCTCTCCTTACCAGGCAGTGTTGCAGTCCCTTCAGAATCCTTGTAGTCCTCCCTTGGAGTCTCTCCAGCAGATCCCTGTCCCTCCTGAACTGAGGAGCCCAGAGCTGGCTGCAATATTCCAGGTGGGGCCTAACCCGGGCAGAGTAGAGGGGGAGCAGAACCTCCCTGGATCTGCTGGACATGTACAGTTAGAAACAGCCAAAAAGTCCACAATAGTGTGTGAAAACAGCCAGCCTGGAATATCTCTCCTCTTCTTCCTGGGCAAAGCAAAAGCTTGAGCTCTTACAGGATGGACAAGTACCCAGACCACATTGGAACAGTTGTTTTTTCTTACTAATCTAGAAAGTAGTGTTCTCTGAGGAAAGGTTTTCCCAATCTATAAACTTCTTTCCCATCCAGCATGGGGCTACTAAATTGAAATGCTGAAGGGAAGTATGAAACAGCTGTCTTGGGCCAGGTGTCAAGGTGTCCACACCTTGTCCAGTTCTGGGCCCCTCAGTTTAAGAAGGACATTGAGATACTTAAATGTGTCCAGAGAAGGGCAACAAAGCTGGGGAGGGGTCTGGAGCACAGCCCTGGGAGGAGAGGCTGAGGGAGCTGGGGTTGCTTAGCCTGGAGAAGAGGAGGCTCAGGGGAGACTTTCTTGCCCTCTCCAGCTACCTGAAGGGAGGTTGTAGCCAGGTGGGGGTTGGTCTCTTTTCCCAGGCAACCAGCACCTGAACAAGAGGACACAGTTTCAAACTGTGCCAGGGAAGGTTTGGGCTGGATGTGAGGAAGAAATTCTTCAGAGAATTCCAATGGCCATTGGAATGTGCTGCCCAGGGAGGTGGTGGAGTCACCATCCCTGGAGGCGATTAGGAAGGGCCTGGATGAGGCACTTGGTGCCATGGCTTAGTTGATTATGCAGGGTTAGGTGATCGGTTGCAACTCACCCAATGGAATAATTTCTGCTACTTTAGAGGAAAGGAAGGCTTAAGAGCTGAAGTGTGCTGCAAGGTGAGAATGACAATTCAGAGAGGGTTTTCCAACCCTGAGCTGCCTTCCTGGGGCAGTGGTAACAGAGGAAGCCACTGAGCTTTAGAGAAACGAAAGTGGGCAGAAATTTGCTGGGCTGTTGAGGACACTTCCTCACTAACCACTTAGCCAGCACAGCGAGGTGCACACGTCTAAAACAAAAAATGAAAGGGAAAAAAACCCTTTCATCAGTGGTCAGAGTGAAATCTGACTTGGCTTTGTGAGGGCATCATCGTGTAACTGGTGTAAGGTCATGTATGAGCCGAAGGGTGTGAAACCTCACTTTTGCATGAAGGGTCAGATGACTTCCAGGCAGAGCACTAAAGAAAGAAAGGAAAAACCAAAAAACCCAACCAAAGAACAAAAGGCACCTTGGTTTCATGCCACCCTGTGTTTGGAACAAATGACAATCCAGCTATGGCTATGAAGCTACACAGAATCACGGAATGTTAGGGGTTGGAAGGGACCTCAAGAGATCATCCAGTCCAACCCCCCTGCCAGAGCAGGAGCACACAGAGCAGATCACACAGGAACACATCCAGGTGGTCTTGAATATCTCCAGAGAGGGAGACTCCACAACCCCCCCTGGGCAGTCTGCTCCAGGGCTCTGTCACCCTTACAGGGAAATAATTCTTTCTCCTGTTCCCATGGCACTTCCTCTGCCTCAGCTTCCACCACTGCTCCTTGTGCTGGCATAGGGCATCCCCCAGCAGAGCCTGGCTCCAGCCTCTGGGCACTCACCCTGCACAGTTTTATCAACATCAATGAGGTCACCTCTCAGTCTCCTCTTCTCCAAGCTACAGAGCCCTCAGCTCCCTCAGGCTCTTCTCTAAGGAAAATCTTCCACTCCCTTCATCATGTTCATGGACCACTCCAGTTCTGGGTTGCACAACACTTTTCAGTACTATTCTGGCATCTCTTTCAGCTTGGGCAAAGAGCTTGGCTTAGTGATGAAGCAGAACAGGGCTGGGAGAGGAAAAAGTCCCAGGGACTCAAGGACCCTCATTTTCTGGCCATTGGCTGTAGGCTGTTGCACAGTTTCAACTGTGGTACATGTCCATAGAAGACCACACTATGAGATGACTATGTCAAAGTTAACACACCACCATGGATTCAAATGCAAATGATTTGTGAAAGGGATTAGTTATTTCTGCATTATTTCTGCTCAGCTTATGATTTACTGCAGAACATTCAACCCTTTGTGCGAGAATTTGATGGTGGAGATGGTTAGAAGGCCTGAATCTAGCATCCACAGGCAGAAGAGGGTACCTGGAAATCAGACCCAACACTCAGAAGATAGCATGACAGAACCAGATCATAGAACCATAGAATCATAGAATGATCTGGGTTGGAAGGGAGCTCCAAAGGTTATCCAGTCCAACCCCCTCTGCAGTCAGCAGGGACATCCCCGACTAGAGCCCTGTCCAGCCTCACCTTGAACATCACCAGGCGTGGGGCCTCAACCATCTCCCTGGGCAACCCGTTCCAGTGTTCCACCACCCTCATGGTAAAGAGCCTGTTCCTAACATCCAATCTAAATCTGCTCTGCTCTAGTTTGAAGCCATTGTCCCTCATCCTGTCCCTGCAGGCCTTTGCAAACAGTCTCTCTCCATCCTTCTTGTAGACCCCTTCAGTGCTGCCAGGCTGCTATTAGGTGTCCCCAGAGCCTCCAGGCCAAACAACACAGCTCCCTCAGCCTGTCCTCACAGCAGAGCTGCTCCAACCCCCTGATCATTTTTGTGGCCCTCCTCTGGATCTGCTCCATCAGCTCCATGTCCTTCCTGTATTGAGGGCTCCAGTCCTGCACTGCAGTTGAGCTCTCACCAGAGCAAAGTGTCAGAATCACCTCTCTGTTGTGGTTTGCTTCCTCTTTGCTTAATTTCTTGCCAGGTTTATGATATAATACTTATAGCACTGTGGGTAAAGGTCCACAACTGGATTAGGAGAACCTGGTTTTGTTCCTACATTTGCCTTTCCTAGATGCTGAATGATCATAGAATCACAGAATTGTCAGGGTTGGAAGGGACCTCCAGCATCAGCCAGTTCCGACCCCCTTGCTATGGGCAGGGACACCTCACACTACAGCAGGTTGCACACAGACACAGCCAGCCTGGCCTTCAAAACCTCTAGGGATGAGGCTTCTACCACCTCCCTGGGCAACCTGTGCCAGTCTCTCACCACCCTCATGGGGAACAACTTCTTCCTAACATCCAATCTGAATCTACCCACTTCTAGTTTTGCTCCATTTCCCCCTGTCCTATCACTCCCTGACACTCTCAGAAGTCCCTTCCCAGGTTTCTTGTAGCCCCCTTTCAGATACTGCAAGGCCACAATTAGGTCTCCTTGGAGCCTTCTCTTCTCCAGCCTGAACAACCCCAACTCCCTCAGTCTGTCCTCAGAGCAGAGCAGCTCCAGCCCTCTGCTCCTCCTTGTGGCCCTTCTCTGGATGCCTTCCAGCACCTCCAGATCCTTCCTGTAATAGAGGCTTCAGAACTGGACACAGAGCTCCAGGTGAGGTCTCACCAGAGTGGAGCAAAGGGGGAGAATCACCTCCCTCAACCTGCTGGGATCACAAATCATAGATTCTGTGTTATGTATAAAACTAAATCTGTGCCACAAGATGCTGTCTGCCTGTGCTTGCCTTTTGCAAAGAGATCCAGAGATTTCCACTTGGCTTTCATTTTTTACAGTGCTTTGAAGCATCCTTGAATGACTTTTAACACCTCACATCCATGCCAACTCTTCCATCAATCAGGTTGTCATTTAACCAGTTTCTCCAGCTGTCTTCAATGCAGTTGTTTTGGGCATCTGTATTCCCTTGGAGACTTTTCTGCCTGCCTTTTTCAGCCAGGCTTTTCCCCATCCCTGTCTTGCTGGTGTCATAATCTTTACACACAGGAGCTAATGAAAGGACATTGTGGAACTTTAATTATTGCCAAGCAGAAATGGGTGCTTTGAGTATTAAATACTCTGCTCTTGCAAGTAGTAGACATCCACAGTTGAATTTAGTATGGTGCATTGCTATATCCATGCTGGAACTTCATTTTCCCTGAGTCTATTTTGGATACGGAGGTGAAGAATGAGGAAGTGGCAGAAATGCACTCAAGGCCCTGTGGAAAAGGACCTGGGAGTCCTGGTGGACCAAGTTATCCATGGGTCAGCAATGTGCCCTTCTGACCAGAAGGCCAATGGGATCCTGGGGTGCATTAAGAGGACTGTGTCCAGCAGATCCAGGGAGGTTCTCCTCTCCCTCCACTCTGTCCTGCTGAGACCTCACCTGGAATATTGCCTTCAGTTCTGGGCTCCCCACTTCAAGAGGGACAGGGATCTGCTGGAGATAGTCCAAGGGAAGGCTACAAGGATGCTGAAGGGACTGGAGCACTGCCTGATGAGGAAAGGCTGAGAGCCCTGGGGCTGTATACTCTGGAGAGGAGAAGACTGAGTGGGAATTTAATCAATGTCCATAAATATCTGAGGGCTGGGGTTCAAGAGGGAGGGGACAGGCTCTTCTCCATTGCACCCTGGGATAGGACAAGGGGCAATGGATATAAACTGCAGCACAGGAGGTTCCACCTCAATGTGAGGAAGAACTTCTTCACTGTGAGGGTCCCAGAGCACAGGAACAGGCTCCCCAGAGAGGTTGTGGTGTCTCCTTCTCTGGAGACTTTCCATCCCTGTCTGGGTGTGTTCCTGCGTGACCTGTGCTGGATTCTGTGTTCCTGCTCTGGCAGGGGGTTGGACTGGAAGATCTCCAGAGGTCCCTTCCAACACCCTGACAGCCTGTGAGCCTGTGAAAGAACGCAAACAGTGCCTCACAAAGGGACAGCAGCAGGGAGAACCTTTAGCTCTCTAAGTGACTCTGCAGAGCACCACGGCAATCCCAGTGGTTACTGTAAACGAACCCCGACACGAGCTGGCTGCCACACTGACCCTTTAACCACACCACAGGCTTTCTTTTTCACATAGTGTGCAAGAACACACTCGATCCCCAACACATACTCCTCAGCTGCCATCAAAATTTCCCCCCCCAACCACGTGTAAAAGACACTTCAGCCCCTGCCACGTCAATGCTGCCCGTTGACGAACCACTGAGAAGTTTTCCAAGCCCATGCTGCAGAAAGATGCTTTCGAGGGATTCCCTTCATCAGCCAAATCTGAAGGCTTCTTATCTAGCACTATCTTTTCTAAATATAAACAGCCTGTGATGATGAAATAATACAAAAAACCCCCAGTCAAGACCAGGTATAAATACCACTGACAGGCAGATGAAGGTCATTAGTCTACTTTATTCTTATAGAAGATTTGACTACTAGGAGTTGAAGATCACTGCTCTTCAACTGGCACATCCCCCCAGAACTTATCTGAGCATTTCAACTGAACCACCACCACCACCAAGAAAATGGCTTGCCAGACCTACAGCTTCTTTGTTCTCTCTGTCATCCTGATTTATTTTGGACAGTTTGGAAATAGCTTAAGCCTTTCTGATCTTCAACATCACATAGACAAACTGAAAGCTGACTTTGTAAGTATGGTCTTCTACTGCACTTCTCCTGCTTGCTTGTGCTTTTCAATCCAGACTTGAGCACTGCTTAACATACTCAGTGTGAACCAATGGAAGGTGTCCCTGGAACAGTCATTCCTACTGCTCTTCTCCTTCTTGCTTGTGCTTTGCAATCCAGACTTCAACACTGCTTAACCTACTGAATGTGCAGCAATAGAAGGTAACCCTGGAACAGTCATTTCCTACTCCACTTCTCCTTCTTGCTTGTGCTTTGCAGTCCAGACTTCAACACTGCTTAACCTACTCCATGTGTACCAACAGAAGGCAACCCTGGAACAACAATTCCTACTGCACTTCTCCTTCTTGCTTGTGCCTTGCAATCCAGGCTTGAGCACTGCTTAACATACTCCATGTGTACCAGTGGAAGGTATCCCTGGATCAATCATTTTGGTTATGCCTTTTGAAAATGAGAATATGGACAACTTCTTTGGTTTGGTTAACTCCTTTCATTAAACAGGATTCAGTTGTGGTTTTCATTTGTTCCAGGGCCATTCTTCCTTTCCCAAGAGCTTCTTCCAGCTCCCTTCCAGCCTTTGGTTGCATGGAATGTCCTGTCAGAAGAAATCTTAATGAAATTTATGCTTAATATAGTGAATCTTGCCTCAGTTGTGTTCAGATGTAATTTACTGACACTTTTGTGGGTTGGTAATGTTGATGAGGGATTTGGTGTTAGCAATACAAACAAAATTGAGAAGGGTTTTGGCTTAAAGCACTGCAGCTGATACTTACTAATAGCAGCAGCAGTGTGTTGCCTGAGAGTGTTTCCTACTGCTTATTCTTTTGCACCCTCCAGACATTCACCTTCCTTAGCCCTGACTATGATCCAGCATCTGTCTTTTCAGACAGATATTTGGTGACCTGACAACTGTAATGTTAATTCACCTATCTTCATCTAGGAGGCATTAAAGTAGCTCACAGTTCATTCTCACTGCATTTTTGAGCTTTTCCCTCAAGTGCATGAAAGCAACTGCAAGGCTCTGCTCCTGCTTTCAGGCTCTGATTTTGTCAGGATTTTGAGCATATGAGAGCAGAAATGTTGGAGTGAAGGAATCACTCTGAAGTGCCACAAAAAGAAGCCTGGTGGGATGCTTTGATATCTATAGATTGATTGGAATCACTCTGAAGTATCACAAAAAGAAGCCTGGTGGGATGTTTTTAGGGTGTCAGGGAGTGGTAGGACTAGGGGGACTGGAGCAAAACTAGAAATGGGTAGATTCAGATTGGATGTTAGGAAGAAGTTGTTCCCCATGAGGGTGGTGAGAGACTGGTACAGGTTGCCCAGGGAGGTGGTGGAAGCCTCACCCCTGGAGGTTTTGAAGTCCAGGCTGGATGTGGCTGTGAGCAACCTGCTGTAATGTGAGGTATCCCTGCCCATAGCAGGGGGTTGGAAGTGGATGCTCCTTGAGGTCCCTCCCAACCCTGACAATTCTATGGTTCTATGCTTTGCTGTTCATAGATTGACAGGAAACAGGCTGTAAATTTGGCTTTGTGCCTTAAATGTACCATTAGCACAAAGGGGAGAGATTCTGACTAGGCAAGATCTAATTTTGTGAGAGAGATCCTGAGCAGCTGCTGCAGAGTCAGTGCAGGAAGCTCACCAGCTCACAGAGCAAGAGCAAAACCAAGGCTTGGCAATGTGGTCAGCACGGGGAGCCAATCAGCCTGCAGGGAGGTTGCTGTCAGCCTGCAAGTTTTCCCTCTGCACTCATTGCAGTTAAATTAGTGAGCAGGCAAAAAGGGCAAGAGTGACTGCTGTATACAGGGAAAAAAATAAAAAAAAAAAAAAAAGCAGAAAAAAAAGGAGAAAAAAAAATGGAGAGGGGAAAAAAAAAAGACAAACACAGAAGAGGAAATGATTCACTTTACCTTTCCTTGGTAGGAGAACCATATTGCTCTTTGTTTCTCAGTACATGCTGCAGAGTATGGCTGACATCTGATGGTTAAACTCCATCCCTGTGGGGCTCTCGCTGCTAAGCTTCTGTATCCCCACAGCTGCCTGCAGCAGGCTGCTGGACTGCTCTTCAGTTCTACAATCTGCAGGTTTATAAGTAAAAGCTGTTTGTTCCAGATGAGATTTCACTGAGACTGGAGAAATTCTCAAGGCCACAGACTACCTCCTGGTGGATTTCAGCCAAGCATAAACCATGGCAAGATCAGAGCTGGCGATTCTCTAGCCAGCTGCTGTGCTCACAGACTTGGATTTTCAGCCATCAATAGCAAACCTTGCAAGGAGTGTTTGGTAAAATAGATGGTGCTAGATATGCAGATGAGCTATGGCAGGAGAAGATACTGAAAGTACATTCATTCCATTTCTGGTACTGGGCAGTCCTCCAATACCATTTGGTGATTTGAGAAGTGAAAGCATGGTAATAGCTGCAGGCCAGTGCTGCAAAAATCACATCTCTCAGGTTCTCTCTGCTCATCTGAACAGAGAATGCAAACTGGCACCGTGCTCGGCAGGGTTTGTACAGCAGATGTGTTTGCTCTTTGTTGCAGAACTCAAGCAATTCAGATGTAGCTGATGGTGGACCTATCTTTACAGACAAACTGACAGCTTGGACAGAGGTGAGTCAGACCCAGATAGGAAAAGCATCTCAGGTGCTCTGTGGGGGACTTTTGGTACAAAGAAGCTCTCAGGGCCAGTGATACCAGCTGGGGTAGAATTAATATGAGCAGGGGATGCTTTGGTAGCTTGGAAATGAGGAAACAATCCTCAAAAAATGACTTCCTGTAAGGTTCAAGGTGCTTTATGCAGCACCATGAACTGATCCTGAGGCACATCCAAGTCCAGGAGATGAGTTGCAGAGGAGGGCAAGGAAGTTGGGAAGGGCCTGGAGAAGAAATCTGATGAGGTCTGACTGAGGAAGCTGGGGATGGTTAGTTTGGAAAAGAGGAGGCTGAGGGGAGGCTCTCCACAACTACCTGAAAGGAGGTTGTGGAGAGGTTGGTGCTGGTCTCTGCTCCCAGGTCATTAGTGACAGAAGAAGAGGGAATGGCCTCAAGCTGCCACTGGGGAGGTTCAGACTGGACATTAGGAAAGCTTTCTTTCAGGCAAGAGTGGTCAGGCATTGGAATGTGCTGCCCAGGGAGGTGGTGGAGTCCCCAAGGCTGGCTGTGTTTGCAGGTGGTTTGGCTGTGGTGCTTGGGACTCTGGTTTAGGGTTGAACCTTGCAGAGCAGGGTTGTGGGTTGGCCTTGGTGATCCTGAGGCTCTTTTCCAACCTGCATGTTTCTGTGATTTCTGTGATCCTGCTTCAAGGAGCAGTGAGAACACTGGTGTGGTGCACTCCAGCTTCCTTCCTTTTCCTGGTGATGGGCACTCACAGACCTTTCTTTCTGACTGTGTTTTCAACAGAGAAATGAAAAAAGGATCATTCTGAGCCAGATTGTTTCCATGTACTTGAAAATGTTTGAAAGCACTGACAAGTCAAAGGCACACATCAAGCACATATCTGAGGAGCTCTACACTCTGAAAACCAGCCTTCATGATGGCTCCAAGAAGATGAAAGACCTCATGGACCTGGAAAAGATGCAGGTAAGGCTCTTCCTCTGCCTCTAAGGCTCATGACATTAGATTTTCCAGTTGAGATTTGAGTGTGACTCAAGCCAACAGTGCTTCAGTTAACTGGGCTGGTAACCCCCTTCTGGCATGGCTGGCACTGAAAGATGTAATGTTTCCAGCTGCAGGCCTGTGGTGTGGGGTGTCAGTGTGGGGGCTGCCCTCCCCAGACCTCCTGGGCTTTGGCACAGAGGTGCCAGCAGTGCTGCCTCATTGCCTGCCCACCAGAGCTGCCACTGACGTGGCTGTTTGTGGTTCGGTGGGAAGTTTGTGCCTGTTAGGGCAAGCTGCTTAAGGCTTTGGAGGCACTTAGTTTATTGAGCCAGTGGCACCAACCACTGACCTCAGGCTCCCCTAAGTGGTTGTGGAATCTCTGGAGATGTTCCAGATCCATCTGGATATGTTCCTGTGAGACCTATGTTGGATTCTATAGGCCTGCTCTGGCAGGGGAGTTTGGACTGGAAGATCTCCCAAGATCCCTTCCAAACCCTGACATCCTCTGATCCTGTGACCTGTGATCCTCCATCCTGTGATCTGTGCTGAGGTCTGGCTGAACAAAGGCACTGACCTCTACAGAGGTCCACAGAGAGGACCCCAATGGAATTAGCTTCCTGTGGGTAGCTCATGTGTCACCTCAATATCTACCATGCAGCAATGTTTTACAGAGTGTGACTGATTCGTGGCACCTTGCAAAGTAGCACAGAAAGCAGAAAACAGCAAATCTGTGACAAAGTGGCTCTGTGGAGTAGTAATTAGGAAGCAGAGTCACTAGGAACTGCAGATTTAAGAAACAGGAGGCTGAGGGGACACCTCACTGCTGCCTACAACTACCTGAAAGGCTGTTGTAGAGAGGTTGGTACTGCCATCTGGCAGCTTGCTTTTGCATCACCACATCGCCTCAGAGTGCTAGAGGCAAGCCAAAGGTTTTCTTCCCAGCAGAGGCACAGTTTTAAGACTTGCTGAGCTGTATGAACAGAACTTCACCTCTGGGCTGAGCAGCAAAGTCCCTGCCAGGAGCACTGCATACAGCTCAGCTCCCAGCTCTGCTGCCTTCAGCTTTGCACAGATGGCAAAACCAAGAGAAAACCAAACCACAGACCTCATGAAATGGAGGGTAGCTGCCACTACAGATCCTAGCAAGGTGAGGCTCTCAGGAGCCTCCCTGTGTCCAGCAGGAGTAGGGAGGGGATTGTCCCCTTGTACTGGTCTCTGGTGAGGCCACACCTTGAATGCTGTGTCCAGTTTTGGGCACCTCAATCCAAGAGAGATGTGGAGGTGCTGGAGCCAGGGCAGAGGAGGGCAAGGAAGCTGGGAAGGGCCTGGAGAAGAAATCTGATGAAGAGCAGCTGAAGGAGCTGGGGATGGTTAGTTTGAAAGAGAGTTGGCCGAGGGGAGAGCTCCTGGCTCTCTACAGCTACCTGAAAGGAGGTTGTGGAGAGGTTGGTGCTGGTCTCTGCTCCCAGGGCATTAGTGACAGAAGAAGAGGGAATGGCCTCAAGCTGCCACTGGGGAGGTTCAGACTGGACACAAGGAAAGCTTTTTTTCAGGCAAGAGTGGTGAGGGCTTGGAATGTGCTGCCCAGGGAGGTGGTGGAGTCCCCAAGGCTGTCTGTGTTTGCAGGTGGTTTGGCTGTGGTGCTTGGGGCTGTGGTTTCGGGGTGAGCCTTGCAGAGTAGGGTTCTGGGTTGGCCTTGGTGATCCTGAGGGTCATTTCCAACGTGAACCTTTCTGTGCTTCTATGTCCATCTGGTTAACCCTGGCAGCAGTGCAGCCTGTAGGATGTGACCTGTAGGATGTGACCTCTTGGCATGACCTTCTTTGCCTTTGTCTCTTGCCTCGCGCAGATGAGCGACCGGAAGGTGCAGCGCAAGGCTGTGAACGAGCTGTTCAGCGTCTTACAGAAGCTGATGGAGCCCTCGGGCTCCCACAAAACCAAACGGAGCCACACTCAGAGGAGGTGCAGATGCTACTGACATCCTATGATCCTTCAGTGCTGGGCTCTCAGGGCAGCATTTTGTGGTGACGCACACTTACTGTTCTATTTCGGTGTCATTTCACTCCTTGGTTTCAGTTTTTTGTACCTCTATTTATTGATATTTAATTATTTTACATACTTATTTATATACAGGGAACACCAACTGAAGTATTTCTACCTCCTGCTACTACATGAGGCTTAAAATCTTCTGTATCTGCTATGGCTTTGTTGACCTGAAAATAGAGAATAAGGCTCCGAGCAACCTGCTGTAGTGTGAGGTGTCCCTGCCCATGGCAGGGGGGTTGGAACTGGATGATCCTTGAGGTCCCTTCCAACCCTGACAGTTCTGAGATTCTAATGTTTACCTATTTTCCATATGGAAAGCCTGAAGTGATGTGGTACTGCATTGGGCTTTCCACCTGGTGTTGTCTTGAGGAAGGGATGTTGTAGCTGTAGCCTCATTGTCCACCTACTTGGCACAGCGATGCAAGCAGCACTTGGGGGGAAGTTTCTGTGCTCAGATAAACATATTAATGTCTGCTTACTTCTAAGCATATCTAGATCACAGGATCACAGGATGTTAGGGGTTGGAAGGGACCTATGGAGATTTTCCAGTCCAGCCCCCCTGCCAGAGCAGGAGCATAGAGTCCAGCACAGGTCACACAGGAACACATCCAGACAGGGCTGCAAAGGCTGCAGAGAAGGAGACTCCACAACCTCTCTGGGCAGCCTGCTCCAGTGCTCTGGGACCCTTACAGCAAAGAAGTTCTTCTTCATCATGAGGTGCTACTTCCTGTGCTGGAGTTTCCACCCATTGCTCCTTGTCCTATCCCAGGGCACAAGTGAGCAGAGCCTGTCCCTTCCTTCTTGACACTCAGCCCTCAGCTATTGATAGACATTGATTAAATCCCCTCTCAGTCTTCTCCTCTCCAGACTAACCAGCCCCAGGTCTCTCAGCCTTTCCTCCTCAGGCAGTGCTCCAGTCCCTTCAGCATCCCTCTAGCCCAAATCAAGCAAGCAGACATCCTTAAGGACAAGTAAATACTGAAGCCCTTTTGTGAACTTTGGGACTGATGGATAATTGCTGGTAATTCTTGTGCACTGAACTTATCCAAGAGGTCCAAGCACTTAGCAGCTCCAGAAAATGTGACTAACTTATTGCACTGACTTAACTTCAACTCACTGATTTTGAGAAGTTCTGTAGTGAAGGGTTTTGGTTTTTGTTGCTAATGAATCTTTTCAATGTGTCTGATGGAGTGTTATTTATTTGCTGGTAGCAGTAGGGAAGATTTTATCTCAAGGATTGCTGTTTTTGTACTGAAATAATATTTAAAAAGTTGGAATGGTTGGGGGAAACTCTCTGAAATGTGGATGTCAAACAGCAAGCAAACAAATAAATGAGATGTGCTTCCACATTTATCCACCAGTGTCTCTGTGAAAAGAAAACTCACTTATTGCTCTGTGTTGTCACCAAAGCTGGCCTGACTCTATCTGGCTGGTGTCAGAGTGGCTGGAGAGCAGCCAGGCAGAAAGGGACCTGGAGGTACTGGTTGACAGCAGATGAACATGAGCCAGCAGTGTGCCCAGGTGGCCAAGATGGCCAGTGGCATCCTGGCCTGCATCAGGAGCAGTGTGGCCAGCAGGAGCAGGGAAGTCATTGTGCCCTGTGCTCAGCACTGGTTAGGCCACACCTTGAGTCCTTGTCCAGTTCTGGGCTCCTCAGTTCAAGAAAGATGTTGAGCTGCTGGAAGGTGTCCAGAGAAGGGCAACAAAGCTGGGGAGGGGTCTGGAGCACAGCCCTGGGAGGAGAGGCTGAGGGTGCTGGGGTTGCTTAGCCTGGAGAAGAGGAGGCTCAGGGGAGACCTTCTTGCTCTCTACAACTCCCTGAAGGGAGGTTGTAGGCAGGTGGAGGTTGGTCTCTTCTGCCAGGCAACCAGCACCAGAACAAGAGGACACAGTCTCAAGCTGTGCCAGGGGAGGTTTAGGCTGGAGGTGAGGAAGAAATTCTTCCCAGCAAGAGAGATTGGCCATTGGAATGTGCTGCCCAGGGAGGTGGTGGAGTCACCATGCCTGGAGGTGTTCAAGAGAGGATTGAAGTGGCACTTGGAGCCATGGTTTAGTTGTCAGGAGGTGGTAGGTAATAGGTTGGACTTGATGATCTCTGAGGTCTTTTCCAACCTGGTTGATTCTATGATTCTGGAAAATACAGACACTAGCAAATTTCTCTTCCAGTCAAAGGCATGGAGCCCAGAGAAGGCCAGCCCATCTGCTGGGCTCTCTGCAAGTGCCAGTCTCAGAGGCTTAGGTTTGTGGCTTGGGGAGGTAAATTGATAGAACTTCCAAATTTTCAGCTCTTGAGAGGGTGCCCAAGCAAATTATCTGGTGGGAAACTGGCTGGGCTGGCTATGAGCAGGGTAGATTTTTCTTGGGATTCCTGCTGACACAGGACCTCCAAATTCCCACACAGGAACACACCCAGGTGGGATTTGAATATCTCCTGAGAGGAAGACTCCATAATACCCCATGGCAGCTTGAAGCCATTGCCCCTCTTCCTGCCCCTTGAGGCCTTTGTAAACAGTCTCTCTCCATCCTTCTTGTATCCCCCTTCAGGTACTGGTAGGCTGCTATTAGGTTTCTCTGGAGCCTTCTCTCCTCCAGGCTGAATACCCCCAGCTCCCTCAGCCTGTCCTCATAGCAGAGGGGCTCCAATCCCCTGATCATTTTCATGGCCCTCCATCAGGTCCATGTTCTTCTTATATTGAGGGCTCCAGACCTGTACACAGGACTCCAGATGAATAGAATAGAATAGAGTAGAATAGAATAGAATAGAATAGAATTAATAAGGTTGGAAAAGACTTTTGAGATCATCGAGTCCAACCTATCATCCAACACCATCTAATCAATTAAACCATGGCACCAAGCACCCCATCCAGACTCTTCCTAATCACCTCCAGTGATGGTGACTCCACCACCTCCCTGGGCAGCACATTCCAATGGCCAATCTCTCTATGAAGGATTTCTTCCTCACCTCCAGCCTAAACCTCCCCTGGCACAGCTTGAGACTGTGTCCTCTTGTTCTGGTGCTGCTTGCCTGGGAGAAGAGACCAACCCCCACCTGGCTACAACATCTCTTCAGGTAGAGAGCAAGAAGGTCTCCTCGAGCCTCCTCTTCTCCAGGCTAAGCAACCCCAGCACCCTCAGCCTCTCCTCACAGGGCTGTGCTCCAGACCCCTCCCCAGCTTTGTTGCTCTTCTCTGGACACCTTCCAGCATCTCAACATCTTTCCTAAACTGAGGAGCCCAGAACTGGACACAGGACTCAAGGTGTGGCCTAAGCAGTGTGGAGCACAGGGAAGTTCATGCTGCCTGTCTAGCAGCTATGGTCTTTCCATAGTCTCTGTAAAAATTACTTGCTTCTTGAACCCTCAATCATCACCATCTTGGCACACTCAAGCTGGTATTTATCATCAGTGCCTAGTGGCAGGGAAATAAATGGAAAAAATTATTCACTGTCAACCCTTGAGCTGGACTGAGGACTGTTTTCTCAGAGTTCTTATGAATTCTAAAATTACCTCCAGGCCAACCACACGAACATGACACCAGCACACTGTAGGGAAAGAAATTCTCATGCACTTTGTGCCTGCACCTCCAAAATCAGCTGCACTCAGATGGACAAGATAGGCATCTTTTAACAGAGAAAAGCCCAGGCTCAGATGAAACATGAAAGTCACCTCAGCTGAGCAGTTTCACAGTCTCACAGTATCACTAAGGTTGGAAGAGACCTCAAAGATCATCGAGTCCAAGCTGTCACCACAGACCTCATGACTTGACCATGGCACCAAGTGCCACATCCAATCCCTTCTTGAACACCTTCTGGTCAGTGATACAAGTTGCCTCCCTATAAGCATTTCTCATGACACCAAAAAACTTTGGGGAAAAGGAAAAGGAATTACAAAGTCCAATTCAATTTCATCTCACAGTAGCCCAGAACAGTAGAGGTTGGAATGGACCTCCAGAGACCATTGAGTCCAACCCCCCAGCCAAAAGCAGCATCACCCAGGGTAGACCACACAGGATTGCATCCAGGGTGGTTTGAAAGCCTCCAGAGAAGGAGACTCCACAACCTCTCTGGGCAGCCTGCTCCAGGGCTCTGGCACCCTCGCTGCAAAGAAGTTTCTCCTCATCTTGAGCTGAAACCTTCTCTGTTCAAGTTTGTCTCCCTTGTTCCTTAGTTTATTCCTGTGCACCACCCAAAAGAGCTTGGCCCCCTCCACTTGACCCCCACCCCTCAGCTATTGATAGACATTGATCAGATCCCCTCTCAGCCTTCTCTTCTCCAGACTCAACAGCCCCAGGGCTCTCAGTCTCTCTTCCCAGGGGAGATGCTCAAGTCCCCTAAGCATCCTCCTGGCTCTCTCTTGGACTCTCTCCAGCAGGTCTCTGTCTCTCCTGAACTGGGGAGCCCCAAACTGGACATAGGATTGCAGCTGTGGTCTCAGCAGGGCAGAGTAGAGGGGATCAGTGCTGGGCCCTGTCCTCTTCAACATTTTCATTGATGATCTGGATGAAGGGGTAGAGTCAGTCATCAGCAAGTTTGCAGATGACACCAAGTCAGGAGCAGATGTTAGTCAGTTAGAGGGTAGAAAGGCTCTGCAGAGGGACCTTGACCGACTGGACAGATGGGCAGAGTCCAATGGGATGGCATTCAACAAGTCCAAGTGCCAGGTGCTGCACTTTGGCTACGGCAATCCCATGCAGAGCTACAGGCTGGGGTCGGAGTGGCTGAGAGCTCCCAAACAGAGAGGGACCTGGGGGTGCTGGTTGACAGCCACCTGAATATGAGCCAGCAGTGTGCCCAGGTGGCCAGGAGGGCCAATGGCATCCTGGCCTGCATTAGGAATAGTGTGGCCAGCAGGAGCAGGGAAGTCATTGTGCCCCTGTACTCTGCTTTGGTTAGGCCTCACCTTGAGTCCTGTGTCCAGTTCTGGGCCCCTCAGTTTAAGAAGGACATCGAAACACTTGAACATGTCCAGAGAAGGGCAACAAGGCTGGGGAGAGGCCTTGAACACAGCCCTGTGAGGAGAGGCTGAGGGAGCTGGGGTTGTTTAGCCTGAAGAAGAGGAGGCTCAGGGGTGACCTCATTGCCCTCTACAACTACCTGAGGGGTGGCTGTGGCCGGGAAGGGGTTGGTCTCTTCTCCCAGGCAAGCAGCACCAGAACAAGAGGACACAGTCTCAAGCTGCGCCAGGGGAGGTTTAGACTCGAGGTGAGGAGGAAGTTCCTCACTGAGCGAGTCATTGGTCATTGGAATGTGCTGCCCAGGGAGGTGGTGGAGTCACCATCCCTGGAGGTGTTCAAGAGGGGATTGGATGTGGCACTTGGTGCCATGGTCTAGTCATGAGGTCTGTGTTGATAGGTTGGACTTGATGATCCTCGAGGTCCTTTCCAACCTAAGTTATACTGTGATACTGTGATACTGGGAGCAGAACCTCCCTAGCCCTGCTGGCCACACTTTTCTTGCTGCACCCCAGGGTCCCATTGGCTCTCTTGGCCACAAGGGCACATTCCTGTCCCCTGCATAACTTGCTGTCCATCAGCACTCCAAGGTCTTTCTCCATGGAGCTGCTTTGCAACAGGGCAGCCCCTAACCTGTCCTGTGCCTGCTGTTATTCCTCTCCAGATGCAGGACCCTGCACTGGTCCCTATCGAACTTTATGAGATTTGCCTGCACTCACCTCTCAGCCTGTCCACATTTCATTGGATGGCTTCACAGCTTCTTTTAATGCACTTTTTGTCCTACTGAAAGGCCTGTCTCAAACCAGAGGTGCTTTCTGAGCACCTAAGAGCACCATCTGCCACTTAGATTCTAAAGAGAGCCAGGAAGTATTTCTAAAATGAAGGTCTGTCCTCCCCCTAGTCTAGTTTAATGACTCTAGACGCTCTTTTTATCCACACAGCACTCATTGCACAGGTTATTTTAATTTTTCTTAAACCATACATAACATCAAATATTGTATTTTCAATATGTTAGGCCATTTTGTACTCCAAAGGGGTTCTGACTATAACTTCCTTAATCTCTGTCAGCCTTGAGTGCTGTGTGCAGTTTTGGGCACCTCAATGCAAGAGAGATGTGGAGGTGCTGGAGCCAGGGCAGAGGAGGGCAAGGAAGCTGGGAAGGGCCTGGAGAAGAAATCTGATGGAGAGCAACTGAAGGAGCTGGGGATGGTTAGTGTGAAAGAAAGGAGGCTGAGGGGAGACCTCCTGGCTCTCTACAGCTACCTGCAAGGAGGTTGTGGAGAGGTTGGTGCTGGTCTCTGCTCCCAGGTCATTAGTGACAGGACAAGAGGGAATGGCCTCAAGCTGCCACTGGGGAGGTTCAGACTGGCCATTAGGAAAGCTTTTTTTCAGGCAAGAGTGGTCAGGGCTTGGAATGTGCTGCCCAGGGAGGTGGTGGAGTCCCCAAGCCTGGCTGTGTTTGCAGGTGGTTTGGCTGTGGTGCTTGGGGCTGTGGTTTCGGGGTGAGCCTTGCAGAGTAGGGCTCTATGTTGGCCTTGGTGATCCTGAGCTCTTTTCTAACTCCCAGGAAAGTTCTCTGTTTTTTAGCCCTGCTTGGCCCTTTCCAAAGCACAGCCTTCCAGAGCCAATGATTAGGGCCACAAAAGTGATGAAGGGGAACATCTTCCTCATGAGGAGAGCCTGAGGGAGCTGAGGGCTCTGTAGCTTGGAGAGGAGGAGACTGAGAGGTGACCTCATTCATGTTGATAAAGATGTGCAGGGTGAGTGCCCAAAGGCTGGATGAGGTTGTGGCCAGCCTGATCTAGTGTGGGGTGTCCCTGCCCATGGCAGGGGGGTTGGAACTAGATGATCCTTGTGGTCCCTTCCAACCCTGACTGATACTATGATACCATGATAAGCTCAGGGGAGACCTTATTGCTCTCTACAACTATCTGAAGGGAGGTTGTAGCCAGGTGGGGGTTGGTCTCTTCTCCCAGGCAACCAGCACCAGAACAAGGGGACACAGTCTCAAGCTGTGGCGGGGGAGGTTTAGGCTTAAGGTGAGGAGAAAGTTCTTCCCAGCAAGAGAGCTTGGCCATTGGAATGTGCTGCCCAGGGAGGTGGTGGAGTCACCATCCCTGGAGGTGTTCAAGAAAGTATTGGATGTGGCACTTGAAGCCATGGTTTAGTTAGTCATGAGGTGTTGGGTGACAGGTTGGACTGGATGATCTCTGAGGTCTTTTCCAACATTATTGATTCTATGATTCTATGCCCAATGCCAGCACAAGAGGCAACGGTGGAAGTTGAGGAAGAGGAAGTTCCATGGAAACAGGAGGATGAATTATTTCCCTATGAGGGTGGCAGAACACTGGAGCAGGCTGCCCAGGGGGATTGTGGAGTCTCCCTCTCTGGAGATATTCCAAACCTGTCTGGATGTGTTCCTTTGTGATCTGCTCTAGGTGCTCCTGCTCTGGCAGGGGGCTTGGACTGGATGAGCTCTCAAAATCCCTTTCAGTCCTTAACATTCTGTGACTCATCCTTTCTGACAGATCTCTTTTCAGACCTACTGCTTCCCATGAGGTGTGACCCAACTGCACAAAGGCAGTATCTGTCAGATGAGTGTTTGGGTGTTTGTGTTAATGCCTGTCTATTTTCAGACAAACCTAACCCACCCTTTCTTCACCCTCAGCCCCCATAACTTAAGGAGACTGAGTGCACATCATTCAGTCCTGCACTTTGGCAGTCTCTACAAGTAATTACTTGACTTCTTTATGTCCATCCTCATCCTCTCCCTATTCTTTATTCTTTTCTCTTATCACTCTCTGGGTTTGTGAAACTTAGAAGGACCTTGTGAGCTCTTATCAAATATTGTCACTTAGTGCAGCTGAACAGATGCTGTCACACGCTGTCCCATTCAGCTTTTGTTGGTGTCCCTTATTTGTGGTGATTCTCCCTCATCCACATAAGAAGAAATGAGTGTAACAATGAAGTGTGGGTGTTTTAATTCTGATCTGGCTCTTTCTTACTTGTAGCTAATTGTTGTTATCTTCACAGGAAAGTCTGTGGGTTTTACTCCTTTTTACTGCTGTTGTTTTCTTCCTGGTAGTTAGTTTGTCTCTATTCAAGTTAGAAAAGACCTCCCCAGCCACGGGCATAAGCAAGGACCTTCATAACAAATCCAGCATCAAAGAAGCTTTTGCTATTCTGACATATCAGGAGCACTGGAGCTATTTTTTTGCCTCCAGGGAGGAGTGAGAGAAGGTAGATGGCCTGGAGATTCAAAATGTTTGGCCAATAGTTAGCCCAAGAAGAAAAAGTAATTTCTTTTCACTATAGCCCAGCATTGCCATCCTGAATCACAGCATTCTGGTTGGAAAAGAGCCTCAGAATCACCAAGGCCAACCCACAACCCTACTCTGAAAGGCTCATCCCTAAACCAGAGTCCCAAGCACCACAGCCAAACCACCTGCAAACACAGCCAGGCTTGGGGACTCCACCACCCCCCCGGGCAGCACATTCCAATGCCTGACCACTCTTGCAATGAAAAAAGGTTTCCTAATGTCCAGCCTGAACCTCCCCAGTGGCAGCTTGAGGCCATTCCCTCTTGTTCTATCATTAATTACCTCTGAGAAGAGCCCAGCACCAACCCCTCCACAACCTCCTTGCAGGGAGCTGTAGAGAGCCAGGAGGTCTCCCCTCAGCCTCCTCTGTTTCCCACTAACCATCCCCAGCTCCCTCAGTTGCTCTTCATCAGATTTCTTCTCTAGGCCCTTCCCAGCTTCCTTGCCCTCCTCTGCCCTGGCTCTGCCACCTGGGGTACAGGGACACAACTCTTTATCTTACTGAGAGTTTCACACAGCCATGCAACTGGGGCAAAAAGCTAACTTTTCTGAAGCACAATGAATTAATTTACACTTAGTGCTTGGACTGTACACTGGAGTTTAACTATTCCAAAAAATCTTGAAAGGAAAGTGGCAGCTTCCAGGTGTTTGAGCAGGCTATGTTGCAATGGTGACCTGCAAGGAAACTGAAGAAAACATCCAGTGCAGTACTGCCATCTGATAGCCTTCTTTTGCATCACCACATCTGTCTCAGAGTTTCATAGTTTCATAGTTTCATAGTTTCATAGTTTCATTCAGGGCTGGAAGGGACCACAAGGATCATCTAGTTCCAACCCCCTGCCATGGGCAGGGACACCCCACACTAGATCAGCCTGGCCACAGCCTCATCCAGCCTGCTCTTAAACACCCCCAGGGACGGGGCCCCAACCACCTCCCTGGACAACCCATTCCAGGGTCTCACCACTCTCATGGTGAAGAACCTCCTCCTCACATCTAGCCTGAATCTCCCCACCTCCAGCTTCATTCCATTTCCCCTAGTCCTATCACTACCTGAGATCCTGAGAAGTCCTTCCCCAGCCTTCCTGTAGCCCCCTTCAGATACTGGAAGGCCACAATGAGGTCACCTGGGAGCCTTCTCTTCTCCGGACTGAACAGCCCCAACTCCTTCAGTCTGCCCTCATAGGAGAGGTGCTCCAGCCCTCTGCTCATCCTCCTGGCCCTTCTCTGGACACCTTCCAGCACCTCCACATCCCTCTTGTCATAGGGGCTCCAGAACTGGAGGCAGTACTCCAGGTGGGGTCTCACCAGGGCTGAGCAGAGGGGGAGAATCACCTCCCTTGCCCTGCTGGCCACACTTCTCCTGATGCAGCCCAGGATCTGATTGGCCTTGCGGGCTGCAAGTGCACACTGAGAGCTCCTGGTGAGCTTTTTGTCCACCAGTACCCCCAAGTCTCTCTCCTCAGGGCTGCTTTCCAGCCAGTCCCTGCCCAGCCTGGATTTGTGCCTGGGATTGCCTCGACCCAGATGCAGGACCCTGCACTTGCTCTTATTGAACCTCATGAGGTTGGCTTGTGCCCACCTCTCCAGCCTGTCAAGTTCCCTCTGGATGGATCCCTTCCCTCCAGCCTGTCTGCTGCTCCACACAGCTTGGTGTCATCAGCAAACCTGCAGACATCAGCAAACCTTCAGAGTGGCTCTGTGGAGTAGTAATTAGGAAGCAGAGTTACTAGGAAGTGCAGATTTGAGAGACAGGAGGCTGAGGGGATACCTCACTGCTGCCTACAACTACCTGAAAGGCTGTTGTAGAGAGGTTGGCACTGCCATCTGGCAGCTTGCTTTTGCATCACCACATCGCCTCAGAGTGCTAGAGGCAAGCCAAAGGTTTTCTTCCCAGCAGAGGCACAGTTTTAAGACTTGCTGAGCTGTATGAACAGAACTTCACCTCTGGGCTGAGCAGCAAAGTCCCTGCCAGGAGCACTGCATGCAGCTCAGCTCCCAGCTCTGCTGCCTTCAGCTTTGCACAGATGGCAAAACCAAGAGAAAACCAAACCACAGACCTCATGAAATGGAGGGTAGCTGCCACTACAGATCCTAGCAAGGTGAGGCTCTCAGGAGCCTCCCTGTGTCCAGCAGGAGTAGGGAGGGGATTGTCCCCTTGTACTGGTCTCTGGTGAGGCCACACCTTGAGTGCTGTGTCCAGTTTTGGGCACCTCAATCCAAGAGAGATGTGGAGGTGCTGGAGCCAGGGCAGAGGAGGGCAAGGAAGCTGGGAAGGGCCTGGAGAAGAAATCTGATGAAGAGCAACTGAAGGAGCTGGGGATGGTTAGTGTGAAAGAGAGGAGGCTGAGGGGAGAGCTCCTGGCTCTCTACAGCTACCTGCAAGGAGGTTGTGGAGAGGTTGGTGCTGGTCTCTGCTCCCAGGTCATTAGTGACAGGACAAGAGGGAATGGCCTCAAGCTGCCACTGGGGAGGTTCAGACTGGACATGAGGAAAGCTTTTTTCAGGTCAGGGCTTGGAATGTGCTGCCCAGGGAGGTGGTGGAGTCCCCCAGCCGGGCTGTGTTTGCAGGTGGTTTGGCTGTGGTGCTTGGGGCTGTGGTTTAGGGGTGAGCCTTGCAGAGTAGGGTTCTGGATTGGCCTTGGTGATCCTGAGGCTCTTTTCCAATGTGAACATTTCCAAGTTTCTATGATTATCTGTGCATTGCATACCTGCTCTTGTTGGAGCCCTCACCAGCTGTAACAAGAGGAAGAAGGAATCCTGTTGTGATCTTACTCAGCTGCGGTCAAAGCTGAGCAACTAGCACAGTTTGCAGCAAGGGAGCAAGAGTTCAAAAGCAGCACATTAAAGCAGCATTGAAATCTTCTTATTTAGGTGCTCTTTGGCATAGCTGTTTGTTGAATTTTAAAAAGGCACTTAATTAGTCACAGGGCCATCAAACAAGTTCACAGGATGACAGGATGTCATAGGGTTGGAAGGGGCCTCCAGAGGTCTTCCAGTCCAGCCCCCCTGCCAGAGCAGGACAATGCAATCTAGCTCAGGTCACACAGGAAGACATCCAGACAGGCCTTGAAAGTCTCCATGGAAGGAGACTCCACAACCTCTCTGGGCAGCCTGCTCCAGGGCTCTATCACCCTTACAGTAAAGAAGTTCCCCCTTGTGTTGAGGTGGAACCTCCTGTGCTGCAGCTTACATCCATTGCTCCTTGTCCTATCCCAGGGAGCAAGTGAGCAGAGCCTGTCCCCTCCCCCTTGACCCCAGCCCTCAGATATTTACAAAGATTTATTAAATCCCCTCTAAGTTGTCTGCCTGTCTCCTAAAAGCAATACAAAAATATGAGCAACAAAAAAACCCCAAACAGCTTGTGGTTACTTTTCCAAGGCAGAGAAGAGCGAAAAGGAGTGGCTAATGTTAAGTCAAGGGTGAGTATTGTTCCAAAGGCATAAAGAGAGACTGTATCACCTACTGATTGATAGTCACAGGATGTCAGGGGTTGAAAGGGACCTCTGGAGATCTTCCAGTCCAACCCCCTGCCAGAGCAGGAGCATAGAATCCAGCACAGGTCACACAGGAACACATCCAGACAGGGCTGGAAAGTCCCCAGAGAAGGAGACTCCACAACCTCCCTGGGCAGCCTATTTCAGTACTCTGTGACCCTCACAGTGAAGAAATAAAATGTTTTACAGGCAAAAATATTAATGGTTTGTATTCCTTAAAAGTCAGGGATATCACCCTTGGTAATTAAAAATTGCTCAGACACATAGACTCATAGAATTATAGCATTGACCTCAATGATCACCTAGTTCCAACCCCCCTGCCATGGCCAGGGACACCTCACACTACAGCAGGTTGCTCACAGCCACATCCAGCCTGGCTTTCAAAACCTCCAGGGATGAGGCTTCTACCACCTCCCTGGGCAACCTGTGCCAGTGTCTCCCCATCCTGTATTGCTGATTCAGAAAGGCAGGAGGAATAAACATTATGGAATTGGCTTCTCTCATCTGAAGAATGAGAAGGAAAGTGAAGCTGGAGACAAAAATGTTTAGGTAGAAAGTGGTTGGGATTGTTCACTTCACTGCCATGAGTGAACCCATCTCATAGAATCATTGAATGGTCTGGGTTGGAAGGGACCTCCAAAGGTCAGCCAGTCCAAACCCCCTGCAGTCAGCAGGGACATCCTCAACTAGATCAAGTTGCCCAGAGCCTTGTTTGCCTCACCTCATCTCAAATGAGTCTACACAGGTATGGGCATCCATATTGCTCTCTACAACTACCTGAAGGGAGGTTGTAGCCAGGTGGGGGTTGGTCTCTTCTCCCAGGCACCCAGCACCAGAACAAGAGGACAAAGTCTCAAGCTGCACCAGGGGAAGTTTAGGCTGGAGGTGAGAAGAAAGTTCTTCATAGAAAGAGAGCTTGGCCATTGGGATGTGCTGCCCAGGGAGGTGGTGGAGTCACCATCCCTGGTGGTGTTCAAAAAAGGCTTGGATGTGGCACTTGGAGCCATGGTTTAGTTGTCAGGAGGTGTTAAGTATTAGGTATTAGGTTGGACTTGATGATCTCTGAGGTCTTTTCCAACCTTGTTGACTCGAAGATTCAGCTGGAACAGAAAGCCTTGCAGAGAGGAAAGCTGTGGTTCTGTCCCACAGCTGCCGCATCCCGGCGCAGCTGCACACCCTTGATGGACAAGGGAGCCCTTTGCTACCTGATCTAACCCAGGCCACAGGACACTGAGTTGTCACACACAGCAGCCAGGAACTTCTGGGAGAGGACAAATATTGAGCTGGAACCCTGTGTGGCCACAGCATGTCTGCTAGCCCCAAGGAGGGTGCAGGATCCCTGCCATCTCTCAGATGAGGGCAGAAAGTGCACAGGGCTGGTGTGGTGCAAGCAGGGTGGTTAAACCCCACGCAGCTCTGCATCCCTTGCTGTCTCACACTGTTGCTTGAGCTGTGTGTGGGATGTGTAAACAGATGGTTTTCAAAAGGTCACACTGGAAAGATATCTAAAACATGAACAAAAGCACTCAAGAAAAGGTACTCTGAGTGTTTTGCTTGCTGCCTACTTCCTATCACCTTGCTTGAAAGGTTGTCAGAGCTTTGGGACAGGTTGCCCAGAGAGGTTGTGGAATCTCGTTCCCTGGAGGATTTCTAACTCCATCTGGATGTGTTCCTTTGTGACCTGTGCTGGCTTCCATGGTCTTGCTCTGGCAGGGGGGTTGGACTGAATAACATTTGAAGGACCCTTCCAACCCCTAACATCCTATGATCCTATGATCCTTTGCCTCATGACTTTCTGTTACCCTAAGCCACCAAGCAATCACCACCCTGTAAAGAGAATGTGCATTATTCCCAGGTTCCTTCCCCCTGCAGAAACAATTCCCTCCAAGCAAAAGCAAATGGCTCAGCAGAGATCACAGAATCACAGAATCAGCCAGGTTGGAAGAGACCTCCAAGATCACCAAGACCAACCAATCACCCAACCCTATCTAATCAACCAGACCATGGCACTAAATGCCTCATTCAGGCTTTTCTTAAACACCTCCAGGGATGTTGACTCCATCACCTCCCTGGGCAGCACATCCCAATGGCCAATCTCTCTTTCTGGGAGAAACTTTCTGGGAAGAGCTTGTTTCTGCAGCCACCTATGCAATGCCAAGGTGAAGCACATCCCACACAAGCCAGCACACATCACACACTTTGGCCAAGCATGGCACAAAGCACTATGCCAAGCCAAAGGATGGGTCATAGTTTCATAGTTTCATTCAGGGTTGGAAGGGACCACAAGGATCAGCTAGTTCCAACCCCCCTGCCATGGGCAGGGACACCCCACACTACATCAGGCTGGTCAGAGCCTCAGCCAGCCTGCTCTTAAACACCCCCAGGGACGGGGCCCCAACCACCTCCCTGGACAACCCATTCCAGGGTTTCACCACTCTCATGGGGAAGAACCTCCTCCTCACCTCCAGCCTGAATCTCCCCACCTCCAGCTTCATTCCACTCCCCCTAGTCCTATCCCTACCTGAGATCCTGAGCAGTCCCTCCCCAGCCTTCCTGTAGCCCCCTTCAGATACTGGAAGGCCACAATGAGGTCACCTGGGAGCCTTCTCTTCTGCAGACTGAACAGCCCCAACTCCTTCAGTCTGTCCTCATAGGAGAGGTGCTCCAGCCCTCTGATCATCCTTGTGGCCCTTCTCTGCACACCTTCCAGCACCTCCACATCCCTCTTGTAATAGGGGCTCCAGAACTGGACACAGTACTCCAGGTGGGGTCTCCCCAGAGCTGAGCAGAGGGGGAGGATCACCTCCCTCGACCTGCTGGCCACACTTCTCCTGCTGCAGCCCAGGATCTGATTGGCTTTGCGGGCTGCAAGTGCACACTGAGAGCCCCTGTTGAGCTTCTCCTCCACCAGCACCCCCAAGTCTCTCTCCTCAGGGCTGCTTTCCAGCCAGTCCCTGCCCAGCCTGGATTTGTGCCTGGGATTGCCTCCACCCAGATGCAGGACCCTGCACTTGCTCCTATTGAACTTCATGAGGTTGGCTTGTGCCCACCTCTCCAGCCTGTCCAGGTCCCTCTGGATGGCCTCCCTTCCCTCCAGCTGTCTGCTGCACCACACAGCTTGGTGTCATCGGCAAACCTGCTGAGGGTGCACTCAATGCCACTGTCCATGTCACCCACAAAGATGTTGAACAAGCCTGGTCCCAGGACTGATCCCTGAGGGACTCTGCTTGTCCCTGGCCTCCTCTGGGACATGGAGCCATTGACAACCACTCTTTGGGTGCAGCCATCAAGCCAGTTCCTTATCCATCTAGTAGTCACCCATCACACCCATGTGTCACCAGCCTGGAGACCAGGATGTGGTGTGGGACAGTGTCGAAGGCTGTGCTCAGCTCCAGGTAAATGACATCAGTTGCTCGCCCCTCAGCTATTAATGTTGTCACCTGCTCATAGAAGGCCACCAGGTTGGTCAGGCAGGATTTGCCCTTGGCAAAGCCATGCTGGCTGTTCCCAATTACCTCTTCACTATTCTTTTGAGCGAGTAGTGCCTCCAGGAGGATCTGCTCCATGATCTTTCCAGGCACAGAGGTGAGACTGACTGGCCTGTAGTTCCCTGGTTCCTCCTTCTTACCCTTTTTGAAGATGGGGGCAATGTTTCCCCTTTTCCAGTCTGTGGGGACTTCACCAGATTGCCATGACTTTTGAAATATAATAGAGAGGGGTTTAGCAACCTCCTCTGCCACTTCTCTCAGTACCCGTGGGTGTATCCCGTCGGGTCCCATGGACTTGAACACTTTCAGGTTCTTCAGGTGATCACGAACCTGATCTGCACTTACAATGGGCAGTTCTTCCTCCCCGTCCCTGGCTTTGACTTCCATAACATCAGGAGTGTGGCTGGAGGCCCTTGCAGTGAAGACTGAGGTAAAGAAGTTATTAAGTACCTCAGCCTTTTCCTCATCACTTGTGACCATGTCACCATTTTCCTTTCTGAGGGGGCCCACACCTTCCCTAGGCTTCTTCTTCCCATTAATATACCTGTAGAAGTTCTTAGTGTTCCCTCTAATCTCCCTGGCTAGATTCAATTCAAACTCTGCTTTGGCTTTCCTAACCAGGACTCTCACTGCTCGGGCAGCTTCCTTATCTCCCCCCTGTTCTACCTGTGCTTCTCTCCACTTCCTGTAGAGTTTCCTTTTAAGTAATAGTGTGTCCAGTAGCTCCTTGCCCATCCAGGCAGACCTCCTAGCATTCTTACCTGCTTTTCTCTTTGTTGGTACACAGAGCTCCTGGACACAGAGGTCCTCAGAGGCCTTTACATCAACCAGCCAGAGGACAACCTGAACAGAGGCAATGCTGTTTGGATTCATCCCTCCAAGCAGGCAAGGTCCTCAGCTAACCCCGGGGCTACAGGGCTCAGTAGTCTTTGCCTCCATTGTGGACCAGCACAGTGAGTGCTTATCTTCATCTGCCTGATTATGAAATATGAGCTTAAGGAAAGATTGTCAAAGGAGGCAAAAAAGTTGCTGCACATTTCCTGGCTTATCTAATTGATGGAGGGCAAAGGGTTGGACAAACTGAATCCTCCTCTCTTCTGGAAAGTGAATCACAGAATCAACTGGGTTGGAAAAGACCTCAGAGATCATCAAGTCCAACCTATTACCTAGTATCTAACACCTGCTGACAACTAAACCATGGCTCCGAGTGCCACATCCAAGCCTTTTTTGAACACCTCCAGGGACAGTGATTCCACCACCTCCCTGGGCAGCACATTCCAAAGGCCAATCTCTCTTGCTGGGAAGAACTTTCTCCTCACCTCCAGCCTAAACCTTCCCTGGCACAGCTTGAGACTGTGTCCTCTTGTTCTGGTGCTGGTTGCTTGGGAGAAGAGACCAACCCCCACCCGGTTACAACCTCCCTTCAGGGAGTTGTAGAGAGCCATAAGGTCTCCCCTGAGCCTCCTCTTCTCCAGGCTAAGCAGCCCCAGCTCCCTCAGACTTTCCCCACAGAACATGGGGACATAGGAAAGACTAACTAATACAGGTGCTGGTAGTTGTGATCACATTCCTTTTTCTCTTGGAAAAGAGGAAGAAAAACCCCCAAACCATTTCAGTTTCCATTTCTGTGACCACCATTATTCACAGGATCACAGGATGTTAGAGGTTGGACCTCCAAAGATCATCAAGTCCAACCCCCCTGCCAGAGCAGGACTATAGTATCTAGCACAGGTCACATTCATTATATGCATCACAGCAGGGAATCTCCAGTCAGAGTTGAAGTTCTACAGAATAAAGTTTCAGATACATATCCTACTACTTATTCACACCTTGTGGTGTCAGGTAATGATAGGACTGGGGGGAAAGGAAAAAAAAAACTAGTAATGGGTAGATTCAGATTGGATGTCAGGAAGAAGTTCTTCCCCATGAGGGTGGTGAGAGACTAGCACAGGTTGCCCAGGGAGGTGGTGGAAGCCTCATCCCTGGAGGTTT
This sequence comes from Melanerpes aurifrons, assembly GCA_011125475.1. Lineage (NCBI taxonomy): Eukaryota > Metazoa > Chordata > Aves > Piciformes > Picidae > Melanerpes > Melanerpes aurifrons. The sequence goes on from WWNC01000065.1 coordinate 893,150, forward strand.
TTGCAGCCAGGCTGGATTTGGCTCTGAGCAGCTTGATCTAGTGTGAGGTGTCCCTGCCCATGGCAGGGGGGTTGGAACTGGATGATGCTTGAGGTCCCTTCCAATTCTATGGAATAATTCTATGATTCTATGCTTCTTCTTCAGAAGAAGAGGTGGAGTGATGCGGGGGCTGTTTGTGCCTTTCCTGGTACCTTTCTATTTCTGTGATTCTATGATCCTATGATTCTGTGATTCTATAGTTCTGTGATTCTGTGATTCTGTGATTTCAGAAAGCATGCAGGGACTCCCTTGTTGGTGAGGCAGGAATCGTTTATTGGTACAGAACAAGCAGCTTATATAGGAAAAATCGAGCAGGGTAAGCAATTCCCTGACATGCTTGCACCACTGCTGCTAATTGAGTTTTCTCCTTTGATATGCAGCTGTCCATTGTTATCTTCATCCCATATCAGTTTGATCTTCTCCAGCATGGAGGCAAGTGTCCTTCTGTCTGGCACTTCAGGTTGTTTAGCAGGTCAGTTCTTCTTTATCATCAAGCCATCCATCCAGTATCAGTGGCCTGTTGTTCTTTCTTGTTCTGAAACCTTCCATAGATACTTTCTGCTTTCCTACACTGTGATTCTATGATTCTGTGATCAGAGGGCTGGAGCACCTCTCCTATGAGGACAGACTGAAAGAGTTGGGGCTGTTCAGTCTGGAGAAGAGAAGGCTCCGAGGTGACCTTGTTGTGGGGCTACAAGAAAGCTGGGGAGGGACATCTTAGGATCTCAGGTAGTGATAGGACTAGGGGGAATGGAATGAAGCTGGAGGTGGGGAGATTCAAGCTGGAGGTGAGGAGGAAGTTCTTCACTGCAAAAGTGGTGAGACCCTGGAATGGGTTGTCCAGGGAGGTGGTTGAGGCCCCGTCCCTGGAGGTGTTTAAGCCCAGGCTGGCTGAGGCTGTGGCCAGGCTGATCTAGTGTGGGGTGTCCTTGCCCATGGCAGGGGGGCTGGAACTAGATAATCCTTGTGGGCCCTTCCAACCCTGACTGATTGTATGATTCTGTGATTCTATGACTATGCTTCTGTGATTCATACATGGCACAGGTTGTGGCAGAGGCAGCGAGGCAGCCCAGCCATTGTTATGAAAAAACCCAAACCCAACAAAAAACCAAACACACACAAAACAACCCAAGCAAACAAACAGAAACACATAATTCAACCCCAAGGAGGTTTGGTTGCTGAGTTTCCTTTTGCATTGCTAGCCCACAGAAGGCTTACAGGAAATGTCAGCTGGTAGAGTGTAAACTTACCGTAATTGTGTATTAGGCACCAGATGCAGCTGACCACAAGATGTGCACCCAAGAAAAAGGAAAGAATTCAGACTAGCAGGGCAGTGTGTATGACAGGAAGCAAAGCTGGTGTGATGCTACCACAGGATTTTAAGCCTATAATAAAAGTATGAATATACCTCCACACGGTGCTGTGTGGGGCAAGGAAATTCACACAAGGGGAAAAAAAGAGGTATGGGAGGAAAAGTAAAAATGATTTCACAGAATTACTGAATGGTAGGGGCTTGGAAGGATTGGATGTGGCACTTGGGCCACACCTGGAGTCCTGTGTCCAGTTCTGGGCTCCTCTGTTTAAGAAAGATGTTGAGATGCTGGAAAGTGTCCAGAGAAGGGCAACGAAGCTGGGGAGGGGTCTGGAGCACAGCCCTGGGAGGAGAGGCTGAGGGAGCTGGGGTTGCTTAGCCTGGAGGAGAGGAGGCTCAGGGAGACCTTCTTGCTGTCTACAACTCCCTGAAGGGAGGTTGTAGACAGGCAGAGGTTGGTCTCTTCTCCCAGGCAACCAGCACCAGAACAAGAGGACACAGTCTCAGGCTGTGTCAGGGGAGGTTTAGACTGGATGTTAGGAAGAAGTTCTATACAGAGAGAGTGATTGCCCATTGGAATGTGCTGCCCAGGGAGGTGGTGGAGTCACCATCATTGGAGGTGTTCAGGAGGAGACTTGATGGGGTGCTTGGTGCCATGGGTTAGTTGATGAGATGGTGCTGGGTGATAGGTTGGACTTGATGATCTCAAAGGTTTTTTCCAACGTGATCTCGTCTCGCCTCTTCTCTTCTCTTCTCTTCTCTTCTCTTCTCTTCTCTTCTCTTCTCTTCTCTTCTCTTCTCTTCTCTTCTCTTCTCTTCTCTTCTCTTCTCTTCTCTTCTCTTCTCTTCTCTTCTCTTCTCTCTTCTCTTCTCTTCTCTTCTCTTCTCTTCTCTTCTCTTCTCTTCTCTTCTCTTCTCTTCTCTTCTCTTCTCTTCTCTTCTCTTCTCTTCTCTTCTCTTCTCTTCTCTTCTCTTCTCTTCTCTTCTCTTCTCTTCTCTTCTCTTCTCTTCTCTTCTCTTCTCCCCTATTCTATTCTACTCAATTCTATTCTATTATACTTGGAACCATGGTTTAGTTTTCAGAAGGTGTTAGGTATTAGGCATTAGGTAGTAGGTAATAGGTTGGGCTTGATGATCTCTGAGGTATTTTCCAACCTGGTTGATTCTATGAGTCTATGAACATCAGCAAGCCCTACTGACCTGTGCTTTACCTCTAGGGCTTCTGCCAATTATTTTGTATTTTTCAGTTTCCATTTCTCCTTCTCAAGACAGCAGTAACAGTCCCTGCCATCCCTTGTAGAATGTTATGAAATCTGACACAGGAAGCTGCAGTGCCTGAAGGGGAAGTTTCTATTTCCTAGAGCACGGCTGCTTAAAGAAAGGTCTCACCTGTAAGATGCTGCAGATTCAGTGTCTGATAAAGGCTGGCCCAAAGTGCCTGGAATTTTCATGTGGTTCACCTTGAAAGAGATGAAGTGGCAGGAAAGCCAACCACACTTCAAGGTTTCCTGAACAAGAGTCACACACTTGCTCTTTCAGGGATGAACTCTCAACCTATTCTGCTCTCTGTGAGAATCTTCACACCTTCCCCTACAAAAAAGAGAGACATACCTCAAGTGCTTACCTTTCCTGTTGAAATTGCCTGACCTAAGGGAGTGTTGATCCAGCCCCTGATCATCCCTGATCACTTTTAAACAGGTTCCTGTTAGCTTGGTTGCGGTTTTGTGTGCTGCAAGATCAGCTGGGGAGTTTTAAAAGGGGGTTGAAAGGAGGCCAAGAGAGTTGAGTAACTTGATGAAAGTGGAATTGGAATACTTTGTATCACAGAATCACAGAACCACAGGACGTTAGGGGCTGGAAGGGACCTTGAGAGATCATCCAGTCCAAGTCCCTGCCAGAGCAGGAGCACCCAGAGCAGATCACACAGAAACACATCCAGGTGGGGTTTGAATATCTCCAGAGAGGGAGACTCCACAACCCCCCTGGGCAGCCTCTTACAGTGCTCTGTCAGCCTCACAGGGAACAAATCTCTCCTCCTGTTTCCTCTGCCTCAACTTCCACCACTGCCCCTTGTGCTGGCATTGGGCATCCCCCAGCAGAGCCTGGCTCCAGCCTCTGGGCACTCACCCTGCACATCTTTATCAACAACAATGAGGTCACCTCTCAGTCTCCTCCTCTCCAAGCTACAGAGCCCTCAGCTCCCTCATTCTCTCATAAGGAAGATGTTCCACTCCCTTCATCATTTGTGTGGCTCTGTGCTGGACTCTTTCAAGCAGTTCCCTGAGGTCCTTCTTGAACTGAGGGGCCCAGAACTGGACACAATATTCTGGATGCAGCCTCACCAGGGCACAGTAGAGAGGGAGGAGAACTTCTCTGGACCTACTGCCCACAGCCCTTCTAATCCACCCCAGAACGGCCTTGGCCTTCCTGGCCACAAGAGCACATTGCTGGCTCATGGTCAACCTTCCACCCACCAGGACCCCTAGGTCCTTTTCCCCTTCACTGCTCCAACAGCTCAGTAACCAACCTATACTGATCCATGGGGTTGTTTAAGCTCTTTGGCTCCTCCTGAGGAATAATGAGTGAAGGGATCTCTTCCTGCTTCCAGGTGTTAATTTATTTGCTTCTGCAAAATCTTACAAAGCTTTGGGAGGAGATTTTTCATCTTCTCATCAGATTTTATGAAGGGTGTGCTAAGAAAGGAGAACACAGATTAAAAGTTGCAACTAAGCTGAACTGCTGAAAGTAAGTACACCTAGAAAGGGTTGAAAAAGCTGTGAAGGAGTTGTGTCAAAGCCATCAAGTGGTGTTCTGCCAGCATGGAGCTTGGCTGTGCAGCAACAGCAGAGCACTGTGCCCAGCATGGTGGTTCTCCCCATCCACCCTGGGCACCCTCCAAAGAGCCCTGGGGCACAGAGCCATGGTGTAGAGCATCCTGTTATCAATCAGATCCAGGAATTAATCAAATAGATTTCCTCTGTCTTTCCTGTCTGGAGTATTTCCACTCCCCCAGGAGATGGTGACACTGCAAATGAGTTCTCAGGAGTGGGAAGTGGTGCACTGGGCTATGCTGGAGGGCTTGGGTTACCATCAGGCCAACAGTAGCCAACTTTCTCAGAATTTCAGTGGTTGAAAATGCCCTCACCTTTGCCAGAGTGACAGCTGGGTCATGAGAGGAGACTCTCACTGCTTAAGATGCTCCTTTTTGCTGGCAGGGGGATAGAGCTGTATAGCAAACACCTGAATGACAGAATCACACAATGTTAGGAGTTGAAAGGAACCTTAAAAATCATCCAGCCCAACCCTGCTGCCAGACTAGGGGAGGTTGCAGAAGCAGCTAATATATTTCTACCTCAACTAGCTATTAAATGTCAGTGAAATCCACTCAGTGGGGATTGAAAGATGAGTGGTGGGAAGCTAACTGAAAGACAGGAGGCAGCTGAGCAGCCTTGGGCCAGGATGGTGGTGCCTGGTGCTGCAGTTAGATGAATGTGAAGGAAAGCCTCTGCCAGTGGATGGCAGGCAGGGCTCAGGAGGTGGTAGGGACTAGCTGAGCAGCCTGCACTACAGCCCCTCTGAAACAGCAGTTGCTGGTAGGTTTTGTTCCCCCACACTATGGAAAAGACCTGAAGATTTAATGTGGGGACTGCAAAGTCTTGATCTGAGGAAATTGGTTTTGGAAGCTCTCTATGCTGTGGGTAGGCAGAACTCTGCACCTCAGGCTTCAAATAAGCAATGCCCTTATTGTCTAGAATGGAATGGAATGGAATGGAATGGAATGGAATGGAATAGAATAGAATAGAATAGAATAGAATAGAATTAACCAGGTTGGAAAAGATCTCAGAGATCATTGAGTCCAACCTATCACCCAACATCATCTCATCAGCTAAACCATGGCAACAAGTGCCTCATCCTGTCCTTTCTTAAACACCTCCAGGGATGGTGACTCCACCACCTCCCTGGGCAGCACATTCCAATGGCCAATCTCTCTTCTGGGAAGAATTTCTTCCTAACATCCAACCTAAACCTCCCCTGGCACAGCTTGAGACTGTGTGCTCTTGTTCTGGTGTTGCTTGCCTGGCTACAACCTCCCTTCAGGGAGTTGGAGAGAGCAGTAAGGTCTCCCCTGAGCCTCCTCTTCTCCAGGCTAAGCAACCCCAGCTCCCTCAGCCTCTCCTCACAGGGCTGTGCTCCAGACCCCTCCTCAGCTTTGTTACCCTTCTCTGGACACCTTCCAGCAACTCAACATCTTTCCTAAACAGAGGGGCCCAGAACTGGACACAGGACTCAAGAACCCTAACTTTCCACCTCAGGCCTCAAATAAGCAATGTCCTTATTGTCCTGAAGAACCCTAATGTTTGTGCACAATTGTGGCAATTAGGAATCATTTCCTTCTGCATGCTGCTGCTGCTTCACGTGTTGTCAAATGCTTTCACTTCTGTTTAAGTAAGAGCAGAGGGATAACCAAGAAGTGTAACTGCAGCAGCAGCTGAAGGCACAAGGGCAGGGCTCTGATTTTCACAGCAGTTCTGCTGGGTTGGGGATCCTTATTCCTGCTTTACTGTAAAATGAAACCCAGGGGGAAAGGAGCAGCCTCTGTTTCCCCCTCTGCCTTCCTTCTTCTACCTCTAGGTGCAGAAAGAATCAACTCTTAATGTGAAATGAGGAGCCTGCTTCCTGTGGTTAGGCATTTCTCTTTGTTGAGAAGCCCAGCAAAGTCATTTATATCTTTGTGTCTGCCCCAGGTGGTGTATGACTGAGGTGTTTCCTTGAAACCTGCCTTCTTTCAGCTTACTCATCATCATTTTTTCACTGAAGGAGAAAAAAAAAAGAGTTCCTGCTTCAGATCATCATTAAATCACTCCCCACATCTTCAAGGGCTTTGGGCACAGCAAGCTCCTGGCCAAGCTGTCAGTCCCTGGCTTGGACAGCAGCACTCTGAGCTGGGTCACAAACTGGCTGAAGGCTGAGCCCAGAGAGTGGTGGTGAATGGTGCCACAGCCAGCTGGCAGCCAGGCACCAGCGGTGTCCCCCAGGGATCAGTGCTGGGCCCCATCCTGTTCAATATCTTCACTGATGATCTGAATGAAGGGATTGAGTCCATCATCAGTAAATTTGCAGATGACACCAAACTGAGGGGTCCAGAACTGGACACAGGACTCGAGGTGTGGCCTAACCAGTGCAGTGTCCAGGGGCAGAATGACCTCCCTGCTCCTGCTGGCCACACTGTTCCTGATGCAGGCCAGGATGCCATTGGGCCTCCTGGCTCCCTGGGCACACTGCAGGCTCATGTTCATCCTACCATCAACCAGTACCCTCAGGTCCCTCTCTGCCTGGCTGCTCTCCAGCCACTCTGACCCCAGCCTGTAGCACTGCATGGGGTTGTTGTGGCCAATGTGCAGAACCTGGCACTTGGATGTGTTCAATCTCCTGCCCTTGGACTCTGCCCATCTGTCCAGCCTGTCGAGGTCTCTCTGCAGAGCCTCTCTACCCTCCAGCAGATCAACTCCTGTCCCCAGCTTGGTGTCATCAGCAAATTTACTGATGATAGACTCAATGCCCTCATCCAGATCATCAACAAAGATGTTACAGAGCATGGGGCCCAGCACTGATCCCTGGGGGACTCCACTACTGACTGGCCGCCAGCCGGATGTGGCACCATTCACCACCACTCTCTGGGTTCGGCCATCCAGCCAGTTCCTAACCCAGCTCAGAGTGCTGCTGTCCAAGCCATGGGCTGACAGCTTGGCCAGCAGTTTGCTATGGGGGACGGTGTCAAAGGCCTTGCTGAGGTCCAGGTAAACTACATCAACAGGCCTCCCCACATCCACCAGGCAGTCACCTGATCCTAGAAGGAGATCAGGTTGGTCAGGCAGGACCTGCCCTTCCTAAATCCATGTTGGCTGAGCCTGATCCCTTGGCCATCCTCTAAGTGCTGTGTTAATGCACTCAGGATGACCTGTTCCATGATCTTGCCTGGCACTGAGGTCAGGCTGACAGGCCTGTAATTCCCTGGCTCATCTCATCCAACCGGCCCAACAGGAAGAGTGACAATGATGATGACAACAGCAGCAGCATTTTGCAGTCAACTACTCTCTTTCTGCAAGGATGAGTTGTGCAGCTGCTAACCTGTGGGTAGCTTTAGTCATAGAATCACAGAAAAGACCTCAGAGATCATCAAGTCTAATCTATCACCCAGCACCTCATGACTAACTAAACCATGGCTCCAAGTGTCTCATCCAAGCCTTTTTTGAACACTCCAGGGATGGTGACTCCACCACCTCCCTGGGCAGCGCATTCCAAAGGCAAATCTCTCTTTCTATGAAGAACTTTCTCCTCACCTCCAGCCTAAACCTCCCCTGGCACAGCTTGAGACTGTGTCCTCTTGTTGTGGTGCTGCTTGCCTGGGAGAAGAGACCAACCTCCACCTGGCTACAACCTCCCTTCAGGTACTTCTAGAGAGCAAGAAGGTCTCCCCTGAGCCTTCTCTACTCCAGGCTAAGCAACCCCAGCTCCCTCAGCCTTTCCTCACAGGACTGTGCTCCAGACCCCTTCCCAGCTTTGTTGCCCTTCTCTGGACACCTTCCAGCAGCTCAACATCTTTCTTAAACTGAGGAGCCCAGAACTGGACAGAGGACTCCAGGTGTGGCCTAACCAGTGCTGAGCACAGGGCACAATGACTTCCCTGCTCCTGCTGGCCACACTGTTCCTGATGCAGGCCAGGATGCCATTGGCCTTCTTGGCCACCTGGGCACACTGCTGGCTCATGTTCATCTGCTGTCAACCAGTACCCCCAGGTCCCTCTCTGCCTGGCTGCTCTCCAGCCACTCTGACCCCAGCCTGTAGTACTGCATGGGGTTGTTGTGGCCAGTGTGTAGAACCTGGCACTTAGATGTGTTACCTACAGATAAGGGAGCAGTTGTGATGATTTATTCCTTTGTTATGCATATGTGAGGTGCTCTCACTGATAGAACACGAGGAAACCTCCTCAGGTTGGGCAGGGACCTTTAGAAAATACTTCCTCACTGAATGGGTTGCTAAACACTGGAACAGGCTGCCCAGAGAAGTGGTTAAATCATCACCCCAGGAGATGCTTTAAAGACATGTAGACATGGTGCTTAGGGATATGTTCTAGCAGAGGACTTGGTAATGTTAGCTTAAACATTGGACTTGATGACCTTAGAGGCCTTTTCCAGCCTAAACAATTCCATGATTCTATGCAGCAGCAAAAAAAAGGACTGAAGGCCGTGCTAAGGGCTGGCACTTCAGAGGGCATTGTGCCAAGGGGAGGGAAGTGGTTGTCCCTGGCAGTAGCATTGCACTGGGCCAGAATAAGCTGAGTCAGACCCAGCCTTGCTGAGATTAGGGCATGAGGGGATGGCCTCCCTCTCTGGAGACATCCAAGACCAGCCTTGATGAGTTCCTGTGTGGCCTGCTCCAGGTGATCCTGCTCTGGCAGCGGGGGTTGGATGATCCAGATGATCTCTCAAGGTCCCTTTCAGCCCCTAACATTCTATGATTCTGTTTGTCCATCCAGCATAACCATCTGTGGTTCATCAGGGAAGCTGTTGCCCGTCCCCTGGTTGCATCCCTCCTTCCTGGAACCTTGTGTTTGCATAGTGCATGATGTGGAGCCATGGGTACCACTGTCAGTAGCCCTGTGCCAGGGAAGTGGTGGGAGAGGCAAGCTGCACCCATAGACTCACACCTCAGCAGGGGGTTTTGCTGAAAAAGTGACAAACAGCAAGCAAACCATCTCCTTTTCCTCTTCTGCAGAAGCAGGTAATAATGCTTTGAGTCATAAGTGGCAGAAATGGGAAAGCACATCCCCCAGGCGGTTTTAGCAGCTTGAAGTGGATTTGCAAGAGTTTGGGTGTCTGCCTCTCAAAACCAGCCAGGCTGGTGCTCAGCAGTCCACACAAACATCTGAAGTGCACCAGGAAGGTGGTCTGCACTTCCAAGTGGCTGCTTTGTGCAGCTATTGTCTGTCTTCCAAGATGTAACCAGTGCAAAACCAGGTGTCAGCAGGTTACCACATTGAAGTTCACAGGCTCACAGGATGTTAGGGGTTGGAAGGGACCTGTGGAGACCTTTGAGTCCACCCCCTGCCAGAGCAGGAACATAGAATCCTGTACAGGTCACACAGAAACACATCCAGACAGGGAAGGAAAGGCTCCAGAGAAGGAGACTCCACAGCCTCTCTGGGCAGCCTGCTCCAGGGCTCTGTCACCCTCACTGTAAAGAAGTTCCTCCTCATGTTGAGGCGCAACTCCCTGTGCTGTACTTTCCATCCATTGCCCCTTGTGCTATCCCAAGGCACAAGTGAGCAGAGGACACGTTCAAGTGTCTCAATGTCCTTCTTAAATTGAGGAGCCCAGAACTGGACACAGGACTCAAGGTGTGGCCTAACCAGTGCTGAGTCCAGGGCAGAATGACCTCCCTGCTCCTGCTGCCCACCCTGTTCCTGATACAGGCCAGGATGCCACTGGCCATCTTGGCCATCTGGACACACTGCTGGCTCATGTTCAGCTGGTGTCACCCAGTACTGCCAGGTCCCTTTCTGCCTGGCTGCTCTCCAGCCAGTCCGACCCCAGCCTGTAGCACTGCAATCATACAGAGGAGACTGCAGCATTGTGAGAACCAACCTAACGTGGCAGCAAACTTAACTTTTCTGTTAAAAAGAAAAGTTAAATAGTTTATTTATTTAATATTAGATGAAACCAAGCAGAAACTGCCAATATTCCATTTGGGTGTGGGGTAAGGGAGGCAGTACACCCCCAGCAGCTGTTGTCTGGTCTGCAAAGAAGTGAAGGTTTCTAAACTTAGGTTTTGCATCATGTGCAGTTTCTTAAAGCTGGGGATTTCTGAGCAGGATATCATGAGTCTGTGTGTGCACATGAGGCAAATCAAGATATGAGATATAAAAAGTGTGAAAGATACATATTAAAAAAAATATTTCAAAATAATTGCACTGGATTAAAATAAAAATAATGGGGAAAGGTAAACTTGGCACTGGGTAGATTAAAGTCTGCTTTGCTTCTAAGCCTTCTGCCCAGCCTTTGTGGCTGGAGAGCTGTCTGGCAGAAAGGGACCTGGGGGTGCTAATGGACAAGCAGCTGAACAGGAGCCAGCAGTGTGCCCAGGGGCCAAGAAAGCCAAAGGCATCCTGGCTGGGATCAGCAATGCTGTGTCCAGCAGGAGCAGGGAGGGGATTGATGCCTAGCCCTTGGCTCAGGGGAGGTCACACCGTGAGTGTTGTGTCCGGTTTTGGGCAGCTCAATCCAAGGGAGGTGCTGGAGCCAGGGCAGAGGAGGGCAAGGAACCTGGAAAGGGTCTGAAGAATAAATCTGATGAAGAGCAACTGAAGGAGCTGGGGATGGTTAGTGGGAAACAGAGGAGGCTGAGGGGAGACCTCCTGGCTCTCTACAGCTCCCTGCAAGGAGGTTGTGGAGAGGTTGGTGCTGGTCTCTTCTCCCAGGTCATTAGTGACAGAACAAGAGGGAATAACCTCAAGCTGCCACTGGGGAGGTTCAGACTGGACATTAGGAAAGCTTTTTTTCAGGCAAGAGTGGTCAGGGCTTGGAATGTGCTGCCCAGGGAGGTGGTGGAGTCCCCAAGGCTGGCTGTGTTTGCAGGTGGTTTGGCTGTGGTGCTTGGGGCTGTGGTTTAGGGGTGAGCCTTGCAGAGTAGGGTTCTGGTTGGCCTTGGTGATCCTGAGGCTCTTTTCCAACCTGAATGTTTCTCCAGCAGATCTCTGTCCCTCTTGAACTGGGAACCCCAGACTGGATGCAATATTCCAGGTGAGGTCTCACCAGGGCAGAGTAGAGGGGAAGGAGAACCTCCCTGGATCTGCTGGCCACACTCCTCTAAATGCACCCCAGGATCCCATTTGTCTTCTTGGCCACCAGGGCACATTGCTGTCCCGTGGGGAACTTTTCCTCCACCAGGACTCCTGCCAGGTCCTTTCCCCAGGGCTGCTCTGCAGCAGATCACCTCCTAACCTGTCCTGGTGCAGTTTATTCTTCTTTCCGAGGCGCAGGATTCTGCACATGCCTTGAGATATTTTCATCAGCAGGTTTTTACTACTGTTTGGCAGACTAACCTGGCCTGGTCCACGTCCATTTTTGACAGCATTTCTCTTTTCTTCCTCTGTTCTTTTGCACACATGAAAAATAACCATCGAAACAAGATAAAAACCTCCTCCTTCTGTGTGACAAATAAGGGGACTGATACTGCTTTATATGACAAAAAGAGAGTCAGCAAATTCAGTGGAAAACTAAAGAAAAATAAGTCTTTGAGGCTTAATGAATTTTAGTGAAATGATTTTTTTTTTCCTGCAGGGCTTCAGGAAGGGTTTGATAGGATACACAGGGTGGCCTGCTTGTTGAAAATGAACACAGGAATTTCAGGCCTTCCTGGGGGGTCACACTAAGTCAACCTTAGATCACATTTGAATGAAATAAAACCAGAGCCATTTGCAGAATGGCAGGATTTTGAGAGTCACAGAATCACAGAATTGTCAGGGCTGGAAGGGACCTCAAGCATCATCGAATTCCAACCCCCCTGCCATGGGCAGGGACACCTCACACTAGATCAAGCTGCTCAGAGCCAAATCCAGCCTGGCTGCAAAAACCTCCAGGGATGAGGCTTCCACCACCTCCCTGGGCAACCTGTGCCAGGCTCTCATGGGGAACAACTTTTTCCTAACATCCAATCTGAATCTACCCATTTCTAGTTTTGCTCCATCCCCCTCAGTCCTATCACTCCCTGACACCCTAAAAGTCCCTCCCCAGCCCCCTTCAGATACTGCAAGGCAACAATTAGATCTCCTCAGAGCCTTCTCTTCTCCAGACTGAACAACCTCAACTCTCTCAGTCTGTCCTCATAGCAGAGCAGCTCCAGCCCTCTGATCATCCTTGTGGCACTTCTCTGGACACCTTCCAGCACCTGCAGACCCTTCCTGTACTAGGGGCTCCAGAACTGGACACAGTGCTCCAGGTGTGGTCTCAGCAGAGCAAAGTAGAGGAGGACAATCACCTCTCTTGCCCTGCTGGCTCTGCTTCTCTTGCTGCAGCCCAGGCTCTGGTTGGCTCTGTGCTGCAAGTGCTCACTGCTGGCTCCTGTTGAGATTCTCATCCCCCAGCACCCCTAAGTCCTTCTCTCCAGGGCTGCCTCTCAAGCCAGTCCCTGCCCAGCCTTGAAGCAGGTATGCAGACACAGCAGTGATGTTAATCATTATTGACACCTTGGACTCAAGGGACTTGCCTCTTTGCCCCTCTTATACCTACCCCTCTGTGTTCCATGGCAGCATCACTATACTTCAGGACCTCCAGAGACCATTGAATCCAAGCCCTCTGCCAGAGCAGCATCACCCAGGGTAGAGTCCACACAGGAATGCATCCAGGTGGGGGTGGAAAGGCTCCAGAGAAGGAGACTCCACAACCTCTCTGGGCAGCCTGCTCCAGGGCTCTGGCACCCTCACTGCAAAGAAGTTTCTCCTCATGTTGAGCTGAAACCTTCTCTGTTCAAGTTTGTCTCCATTGCTCCATTGCTGTTCACCACCCAAAAGAGCTTGGTCCCCTCCACTTGCCCCCCACTCCTCAGCTATTGATAGACATTGATCAGATCCCCTCTCAGCCTTCTCTTCTCCAGACTCAACAGCCCCAGGGCTCTCAGTCTCTCTTCATAGGGGAGATGCTCAAGTCCCCTAAGCATCCTCCTGGCTCTCCGTTTTCACCCTGTGGGTCTTCTCTCCTTTTCCATATTCCTCTTCTCTGCTGGGGAGTGGTCCTCAAATGATGGAATAACTGATAGAATAACTGATGGGATAACTAACTAGATGTGACCTGAGTGTAGATTATATAGGTTATGCAGATTATAAAGGTTATGCAGATTATATAGACTACACCAATCTGTTTCATTGAAGACAACTAAAATTTTAGACTGGCCATTAGGAAAGCTTTTTTCAGGGCAAGAGTGGTCAGGCATTGGAATGTGCTGCCCAGGGAGGTGGTGGAGTCCCCAAGGCTGGCTGTGTTTGCAGGTGGTTTGGCTGTGGTGCTTGGGGCTGTGGTTTAGGGATGAGCCTTTCAGAGTAGGGTTCTGGGTTGGCCTTGGTGATTCTGAGGCTCTTTTCCAACCTGAATGCTTCTGTGCTTCTGTAAATTCCTGTCTTTTATAATGCTGGTGGCAACTGAGTAGGTTGAAGAATCAGAGTATCAGAGAGGATGTCTGTAAACTGCTGCAGAACTTGCAACCTGAAAAATAACTTGGGGAAGTAGAGCTTCACTGATTCACACTTCCCTCGTTCTTACTGCATTTGATTGAAAACAGAAAATGAAATCAGCCTCCCTTGGTACCTCCCCAACATGCTCTTGACTACCTTTTGTTTCAAAGTAATTATCTAATATCTTGTGGTTACAGCTAAAATTTGTAATTTACCTCCCACCACCTTTTTATTAGCAACTTGTGGCTTTCTTGGTGTTTCTGTGTTGCTTGTAACCTCTGAAGCTTTATCTTCTAAGAATCAGCGTGCTCCACTGCATTGTGAGTGCTTGGGAGGGCTTGGGAGTGCTCTCCATGGGCAGTAAAAGAGAAAACTCTGCTGAAAGAACAGCCAAGAGCTCACCTCTACCTGTAGAGCTTTCTGCTCTGGGACCCTTGCAGCAAGGTTCTTCCTTATGTTGAGGTGGAACCTCCTGTGCTGTAGTTTCCATCCATTGCCTCTTGTCCTATCCCAGGGCACAAGTGAGCAGAGCCTGTCCCTTCCTTCCTAACACTCAGTCTCAGATATTGATAGATATTGATCAGATCCCCTCTCAGTCTTCTCCTGCCCAGACTAAACAGCCCCAGGGCTTTCAGCCTCTCCTCATCAGGCAGCAGCACAGATGCTTGGGGGCAAAAAACTCACAGCTGGGCTGGTGGGTGATGGAGCTGACTTTGGGGAATCACAGAATTAGTCAGGTTGGAAAAGACCTCAGAGATCATCAAGTCCAACCTATTACCTAACATCTCCTGACAACTAAACCATGGCTCCAGGTGCCACATCCAAGCCTTTTTTTAACACCTGCAGGGACGGTGACTCCACCACCTCCCTGGGCAGCACATTGCAAAGGCCATTTACTCTTTCAGGGAAGAACTTTCTCCTCACCTCCAGCCTAAACTTCCCTTTGCACAGCCTGAGACTGTGTCCTCTTGTTCTGGTGCTGCTTGCCTAGGAGAAGAGACCAACCCCCATATGTCTACAACCTCCTTTCAGGTAGTTGTAGAGAGCCATAAGGTCTCCCCTGAGCCTCCTCTTCTCCAGGCTAAGCAACCCCAGCTCCCTCAGCCTCCCCTCACAGGGTTGTGCTCCAGATTCCTCCCCAGCCTCATTGCCCTTCTCTGGATGTGTTCAAATATCTCAGTGTCATTGAACATGGAGTTATGTGGGGAAGAGAAGGAAGTGGTTGCCAAAACATGGAGCAGGGATGCATCTGTGCAGCTATTCAGGTTTGGGCCCTACAGTGAGGAGTCAGGAGATGCTCCCTCTGTTCCCTCCTCACAAGACAAGCTTGAGGTGTTGCATGTCCTGGTAGGGCCCCAAGAGCTGTAATGGGAACTCTGTTTAACTTAAGGCTTGTCCCATTTGAAGATGAATTGCACATCCAGATGCTCTGTGCAAAAAAAAAGGCCTCAACTATGAAGTTATCATCTTTGCAACTTTGCCAAACATTGCTCTCTTGCAATGAGAAAGAGGATTTCTATTTTGGTTTCCTAAACCATGTGAAGGTTTGGAAGCAGCATCAGAGTTAAATTCATCTAGCAGGGATTCAAGAAAAGAACATGCACAGATGCAGAAATCAATACAAGTGCCTTGTGCTTCAGGATTGCTAACACACTGTGAAGCATAAAGAGGACATGGAAAGAAAGTGATGCTTGGGTGCACAAGCCCATGCAGCAGGATAGGTTGGGGATGGACCAACATGTTGGAGAGCAGTGAAGGGGAAAAGGATCTGGGGGTCCTGGTGGGTGGAAGGTTGACCATGAGCCAGCAATGTGCTCTTGTAGCCAAGAAGGCCAAGGCCATTCTGGGGTGGATTAGAAGAGCTGTGCTAGGTAGGTCAAGAGAGGTTCTTCTCCCTCTCTACTCTGCTCCTGGTGAGGCCACATCTGGAATATTGTGTCCAGTTCTGGGCCCCTCAGTTCAAGAAGGACCTCAGGGAAGTGCTTGAATGAGTCCAGTGCAGAGACACAAAAATTATGAATGGAGAGGAACATCTTCCTCATGAGGAGACTGAGGGAGCTGAGGGCTCTGTAGCTTGGAGAGGAGGAACCTGAGAGGTGACCTCATTCATGCTGATAAAGATGTGCAGGGTGAGTGGAAAGAGGCTGGAGCCAGGCTCTGCTGGGGGATGCCCAATGCCAGCACAAGGGGCAATGGTGGAAGTTGAGACATAGGAAACTCCATGGAAACAGGAGAGGTTTTTCTTCCCTGTGAGGATGACAGAGCCCTGGAAGAGACTGCCCAGGGGGGTTGTGGGGTCTCCCTCTCTGGAGATATCCAAACCCCACCTGGATGTGTTCCTGTATGATCTGCTCTAGGTGCTCCTGCTCTGGCAGGGACTTGGACTGGATGATCTCTCGAGGTCCCTTCCAGCCCCTAACACTCTGTGGTTCTGTGATTGAGTCTAGGACTCTGTGTGTTGCTTCAAGGGCAAGCTATTGCCAACTTGACTTCATCTGATGTAGCCAAAGACAACTATTCACATCAGATTATTCAGCAGTGTTTACTGTTCTGCACCTTCCAAAACCTGCTGATTACCAGCACACCTCACCCTCTCTTGTTTCAGTTGAGAGACCCACAGAAAAGTCTCTTATGAGTCTTTGATTGCAATGAAGCTTTCAGAAATGAGAGAGCAGATGCTCACCAGTGTGCATTTGGTTGCTGCAGCCTTATCTCACTGAAGAGATTCATGTCTTGCAACTGCATTTGGACCTTAGCTTAGAAGAGCTTTTCTTTTTTGGTGTGTGTCCCACTCAGTTATGTATTTATCTCCTGGAAGCTTACAGAAAAGCTCCTCCTTCCACACACATTTCAGGTGGGGTTTTAAATTGCATCTGCTATGGTAGGTAGAACATTCTTGCTCGTGTTGAGATGTTGTCCCTTCAGGAGGGAAAATAAGCCTAGGGCTAGGAAGTGTTGCTGGTTCAGTGGAGGGTACAGAGCTATGACACAGTGACCCCAGAGAAGCAAAGGATCCACTCTTTTAAATGTAAAGATTCAGAATTGAGTGACACTTGATGGCATCTAGTGAAAGCTGGGTCTGGAGCACAGCCCTGTGAAGAGAGGCTGAGGGAGCTGGGGGTGTTTAGCCTGGAGAAGAGGAGGCTCAGGGGAGACCTTCTTGCTCTCTACAGCTTCCTGAAAGGAGGTTGTAGCCAGGTGGGGGTTGGTCTTTTCTCCTAGGCAACTAGTATCATTCAGTATTCAGTATCACTAAGGTTGGAAGAGACCTCAA
>WWNC01000065.1:915000-1000000 GCA_011125475.1 Melanerpes aurifrons
AAGCCACTTCCTTGCATTTTCTTGATAACTATTTTTTTTTTTAATTATTATTATTCAGAAAATCTGAGGACTATAATTTGATCTTTCTCTCCACATCATCACGTTGGAAACTTATGCTGAATCGTCACCCTGTGGACTTGCTTTAGTTATCACTTTCCAACATAGAATCATAGAATTATCAGGGCTGGAAGGGACCTCAAGATCATGCAGTTCCAACCCCCTGCCATGGGCAGGGACACCTCACACTACAGCAGGTTGCTCACAGCCACAGCCAGCCTGGCTGCAAACACCTCCAGGGATGAGGCTTCCACCACCTCCCTGGGCAACCTGTGCCAGTCTCTCACCATCCTCATGGGGAAGAACTTCTTCCCAACATCCAATGTGAATCTTGCTCCATCTTTTGTTCCATTCCCCCCAGTCCTATCACACCCTGACACCCTCCAAAGTCCCTCCCCAGCTTTCTTGGAGCCCTCTTCAGATACTGGAAGGCCACAATTAGGTCTCCTCAGAGTCTTCTCTTCTCCAGACTGAACAGTCCCAAATCCCTCAGTCTGGCCTCCTAGCAGAGTAGCTCCAGTCCTCTGCTCATCCTCATGGCCCTTCTCTGGACACCTTCCAGCACCTCCTGTAATAGGGAATCCAGAACTGGACACAGTACTCCAGGTAGGGTCTTGCCAGAATGGAGTAGAGGGGGGGAATCACCTCCCTGGCCCTGCTGACTCTGCTTCTCTTGCTGCAGCCCAGGCTCTGATTGGCTTTCTGGGCTGCAAGTGCACACTGCTGGCTCATGTTGAGCCTCTCCTCCACCAGCACCCCCAACACTTTTCCCCAGGGCATGCACACTGCAGCGCGATGCCTACTTCTCCATTGGCCACACTGAGTTTTGACTCAAAGAGTCTGATTTCCTTAAGGAAAAATGAAGCTGTTTTTACCTCTGAAAAGTGACAAAGTGCTAGCCCTGGAGGCTTATAACACTGAGAGGGTGAGACTTCCAATGCCTACATTCTATTTCCAAAGGACTCCAGCAGCCATCACTGCAAACAATTAAATGCGACAACAGTAAATTTGGCTGAGAGAAGAGGTCCAATTCCTGTCCCACCATGTGAAGCACTTCTGTCTGAGTCAGATGCCCATGCTCAAAAGTGTGACTGATGCCCCTGGCATGACACATGTGGAGAAGAAAAATCATCAGTGCCAGCAATGCCGATACTTCACCCACACACCATCCACTCAGAGATTTACACTTTGGTGTCATGAAAAGTCTTGTGGTTTTAATCCTATTTCTATAGTTAA
Organism: Melanerpes aurifrons; assembly: GCA_011125475.1. Classification (NCBI taxonomy): domain Eukaryota; kingdom Metazoa; phylum Chordata; class Aves; order Piciformes; family Picidae; genus Melanerpes; species Melanerpes aurifrons. The sequence goes on from WWNC01000065.1 coordinate 916,294, forward strand.
AAACAATCACCAGTTGTCTAACAAAGTGACAGCAGGTTGCCAAAGGTATCCACCCCAGCTGCCATTACCACTCCAAGGCAGCTCCCCACTGGCCCCCAGTACAAGATAGAGAGAGCCCTTGTTGTGTCCCTGTACTGGGCACTGGGGAGGCCTCACCTGGAGCACTGTGTGCAGCTCTGGGCCCTCCCTGCAAGAGAGATCTTGAGGTGCTGGAGCAGGTCCAGAGGAGAGCAACCAGCCTGGGGAAGGGACTGGAGGGAAACTGATGTGTGGGGTGTCCCTGCCCATGGCAGGGGGGTTGGAACTAGATGATCCTTGTGGTCCCTTCCAACCCTGACTGATACTATGATACTATGATGAGGAGAGGCTGAGGGAGCTGGGGGTGTTCAGCCTGGAGAAGAGGAGACTCAGGGGGGACCTTATCACACTCTACAAGTACCTGAAGGGAAGTTGCAGTCAGGTGGGGGTCAGGCTCTTGTGCCAGGCAGCTTGTGACAAGAGGAGAGGGCATGGCCTGAAGCTGTGCCAGGGGAGGGTTAGGTTGGATGTCAGGAAGCATTTCCTGATGGAAAGGGGAATGAGAGACTGGGATGGACTGCCCAGGGAGGTGGTGGAGTCACCATCCCTGGAGGTGTTTAAGGCCAGATTGGATGTGGCACTCAGTGCCATGGTCTGGTTGGTGTGGTGGTGTTAGGTCATAGGCTGGGCTTGGTGATCTCAGAGGTCTACTCCAGCCTCAGTGATTCTGTGATTCTCTTAAGCTGGTTTTAATAATGGAAGCATTTTTAGTCACATGCATTTTAATAGAACCAGTGTGCAGCTCTAGATTTAAATTAAGGAATTTAGTCCCACAGAGAAATGGCCACATGGCTGGAACCTGCTGGAGTGTGTCCAGAGAAGGGCCACAAGGATGATCAATGGGATGAAGCTCCTCTGCTATGAGAACAGACTGAGGGAGTTGGGGCTGTTCAGTCTGGAGAAGAGAAGGCTCCAAGGAGACCTCATTGTGGCCTTGCCTTGTGCCCAGTAGAATTGGGTAGATTCAGATTGGGCTACAGGAAATCTGGGGAGGGACTTCTGAGGGTGTCAGGGAGTGATAGGACTGGGGGGAATGGAGCAAAACTAGAAGTGGGTAGATTGAGATTGGATGTTAAGAAGAAGTTGTTCCCCATGAGGGTGGTGAGAGACTGGCACAGGTTGCCCAGGGAGGTGGTGGAAGCCTCATCCCTGGAGGTTTTTGCAGCCAGGCTGGATGTGGCTGTGAGCAACCTGCTGTAGTGTGAGGTGTCCCTGCCCATGGCAGGGGGGTTGGAACAGGATGATGCTTGAAGTCCCTTCCAACCCAGACAAATCTGTGATTCTATGTGTAGTGGTTTGAGCCTTAACTGAGAGTTAAAAGCTCAAATGGGGAAAAGGCTGAGAATCTCTTCCCCACTCCCCCCCCCTCTTCCCTCCAAACAGGGAGAGGGAAAAAAAAAAAGGGGTAAGGAGCAAATCCACTAAACAACAATCTGGAGTCAGCTTGGAAGTAGAGAGGCAAAGAATTTTTTTTCTTCAAATTATATATATGGCAATAACAGGGAAAAAAAAAGGTTCACAAGGGCAAGGAACAAGAATGGATGGGAGTGGGACAGAAAAGAATAATGCAAAACCAGTCTTTCTCTGAGGAGGCGCAGAGGCAGCAGGGAAAAGGATCAGGTCCGGCCACGTGGCTGAGGAGCAGGAGGGCAGCTGCAGTAGCTCTCATCCAGCAGAGGCAGGAACCAAAAAGGAGATCCAACAGCTTTTTATACCCTGGCTGGGCAGGGAGGGGGGAGTGGAACAGACTCAGCTTTCCCAGGGGGAAACGCCCTGCAGGGAGTGTAAAGTACCCGCAAGCCCTCCCCCCTGCTTTCTTCTTTTGTTTTCACAAAAGGGCGTTAACCCACCACACGACGAAATCTCTCTTCTGAGAGGCAAATGAAATGTCTGTCTCTGTAACCAGGATGAATGCTGTCTGGTGTGGGACTGGCCACTGATGGTGTCACGATACACAAGCAAAAGGATCAGTCACCAGGCGGCATCACTGTCTGCAGGCAAACAGCACAACGGGGAGCAGCTGGGGCTCCAGTGAACAGCAGACTTCACAAGGCACTGTTTGCTATTGTGTGAAAGACCTTTCTGCTGTTCCTTATTTCTTGTCTTTTCCTTTATTTTTTCTATTTTTCTTTTTTTTTTTTTTTTAAAATTATTTTTCTTTCTTTTTCTTTTCTCTTTTTTTTTTTCTCCCTCCCTTTTCTTTTATTTCTTTTTTCCCCCCTTCCTTCCTCCATCTATTTCTTCTCTTCTCTTCTCTTCTCTTCTCTTCTCTTCTCTTCTCTTCTCTTCTCTTCTCTTCTCTTCTCTTCTCTTCTCTTCTCTCTCTCTCTCCTCTCCTCTCTTCCTCTTCTCTTCCTCCTCTCCCTCCCTCCTCCCTCCCTCCCTCCCTCCTCCCTCCCCTCCCCTCTCCCTCCCTCCTCCTCTCCTCTCCTCTCTCTCCTCTCCTCTCCTCTCCTCTCCTCTCCTCTCCTCTCCTCTCCTCTCCTCTCCTCTCCTCTCCTCTCCTCTCCTCTCCTCTCCTCTCCTCTCCTCTCTCTCTCTCCTCTCCTCTCCTCTCCTCTCCTCTCCTCTCCTCTCCTCTCCTCTCCTCCCTCTCCTCTCCTCTCCCTCTCCTCTCCTCCTCCTCCCCTCCTCTCCTCTCCTCTCCCTCCCCCTCCCTCCCTCCCTCTCCTCTCCTCTCCTCTCCTCTCCTCTCCTCTCCTCTCTCCTCTCCTCTCCTCTCCTCTCCTCTCCTCTCCTTCCTCTCCTCTCCTCTCTCTCTCTCTCTCTCTCTCTCCTCTCTCTCCTCTCCTCTTCTCTTCTCTCTCTCCTCTCTTCTCTCCTCTTCCTCTCCTCTCTTCTCTCCTCTTCTCCTCTTCTCTCCTCTCTTCTCTCCTCTCCTCTCTCTCTCTCTCTCTCTCCTCTCTCTTCTCTTCTTCTCTTCTCTTCTCTTCTCTCCTCTTCTTTCTCTCTTCTCTTCTCTTCTCTTCTCTTCTCTTTCTTTATTTCTCTTCTTCCCTCCCCACCCCCCAGCACTGGCCGCAAAGCTTAGGGGAGCTTTGAAGAAGTTAGCTTCCCATGGAACATGGATGAGTTCCTCACTCGTTACTATGCACTGCCACCTTGTGATTGAATGCTTTCAGTGCTCTCAAGCTAGGCCCTTGTCGGTTTCACTATCTCAGTTTCCTGGGTTGTTGGATTTGTCGTGCTTTGTTTTGCCTCTCTTGTTTTGTTTGTTTGGTTGGGTTTTGTTCTGTTGTTGTTTTCCATCTCTTCTCTTCTCTTCTCTTCTCTTCTCTTCTCTTCTCTTCTCTTCTCTTCTCTTCTCTTCTCTTCTCTTCTCTTCTCTTCTCTTCTCTTCTCTTCTCTTCTCTTCTCTTCTCTTCTCTTCTCTTCTCTTCTCTTCTCTTCTCTTCTCTTCTCTTCTCTTCTCTTCTCTTCTCCTCTTTTTTCTTTTCTTTTCTTTTCTTTTCTTTTCTTTTCTTTTCTTTTCTTTTCTTTTCTTTTCTTTTCTTTTCTTTTCTTTTCTTTTCTTTTCTTTTCTTTTCTTTTCTTTTCTGCCCTGCCCTGCCCTGCCCTGCCCTGCCCTGCCCTGCCCTGCCCTGCCCTGTTTAGGCTTTTTTTTTTCCTAAATGAGAAATAATTCTTAATATCAGAAGGATGAGAGAAAAGGAAAAAAAAACAAATCCTTGACCAAAATATCCCTTTCTGATACTTCAGTCTTTTCAGCAGGAATCAGTCTTTCCAGGTTGTTTTACTGAATGCACCAGAAAAGCAACATCACTCAGGGTAGGCCACACAGGAAGGCATCCAGGTGGGTTTTGGTGGTGTCCAGAGAAGGAGACTGCACAACCCCTCTGGGCAGCCTGCTCCAGGGCTCTGGCACTCTCGCTGCAAAGAAGTTTCTCCTCATCTTGAGCTGAAACCTTCTCTGTTCAAGTTTGTCTCCATTGCTTCTTTGTCTTATTGCTGTGCACCACCCAAAAGAGCTTGGCCCCCTCCACTTGACCCCCACCCCTCAGATATTGATAGACATTGATCAGATCCCCTCTCAGCCTTCTCTTCTCCAGACTCAACAGCCCCAGGGCTCTCAGTCTCTCTTCCCAGGGGAGATGCTCAAGTCCCCTAAGCATCCTCCTGGCTCTCCCTTGGACTCTCTCCAGCAGGTCTCTGTCTCTCTTGAACTGGGGAGCCCCAAACTGGACACAGGATTGCAGCTGTGGTCTCAGCAGGGCAGAGTAGAGGAGGAGCAGACCCTCCCTAGCCCTGCTGGCCACACTTTTCTTGCTGCACCCCAGGATCCCATTGGCTCTCTTGGCCACAAGGGCACATTGCTGTCCCATGCAGAACTTGCTGCCCACCAGCCCTCCAAGGTCTTTCTCCATGGAGCTGCTTTCCTGTCCTGGTGCCTGCTGTAATTCCTCCCCAGATGCAGGACCCTGCACTGGTCCTTATTGAACTATATTTTGGCAGGGAACATCAGATCCAAGTTCTTGGACTAGGGCTGTGTGACTCAAAGAGTGGCTAAACACTTCATATGGGGAAATACCCAAACTGACCTTCATCTCCAGATTATTGTGGGCAGCTAATCTCTTTGGGGCATTCAAGTATGTGGCACACCAGTTTTTGAAGACAGAAAGCAGCCATCCTAGCACACAGGTCGTTAGGAGGATCTTCCTGGAGTCATAGAATCATAGAATGGTCCAGGCCAGAAGGGATCTCCAAAAGTCATCCAGTCCAACCTCCCTACAGTCAGCAGGCACATCCTCAACTGGATCAGGTTGCCCAGAGCCTCATTGAGCCTGGAGTCCACTGATGGGAACTGGGGATTTCACACCCAGTCACCAGGCACTGTGGTCTTTAGCACTTAAAGCCATCCCCAGGCAACCAGCACCAGAACAAGAGGACACAGTCTCAAGCTGTGCCAGGGAAGTTTAGGCTGGAGGTGAGGAGAAAGTTCTTCCCAGCAAGAGAAATTGCCCATTGGAATGTGCTGCCCAGGGAGGTGGTGGAGTCACCATCCCTGGAGGTGTTCAGAAAAGGCTTGGATGTGGCACTTGGAGCCATGGTTTAGTTGTCAGGAGGTGTTAGGTATTAGGTCATAGGTTGGACTTGATGATCTCTGAGGTCTTTTCCAACCTGGTTGATTCCGTGATCCTCTGATCCCACCACCACTGTGTGTTTGGGGATACATTTCTCTGTGCACCTTCCCTGATTAACTGTGCAAGTTGTGCTTCCTGTTTTCTCTCTCCCTGCAGACAGAATGAGCAATCACCCACCACAAACCCAAGAGGCTTAGGATAACAAAGACCTGTATAATACTTAAGCCTTTCCTGATCTGACAAATCTCTTTTCACAGACTGGGAATCTTGACTTAGGAAATGCTGTGACTGTGACAATAGAGACGTTGAAGGGCACTGGGAAACAAGTCTGGCCCTTACAGACAGAGGCATATTTGCTTTGTCCATAATCAAAGCTACAGAGCTTCACTAAGCTTTGTTAAGCTTTGGCTGAATCCCTCTGTTTGCACTCACAGGAGAGTTTTCTACAGAGAGGGTGACAAAGGTTGACTCAACACTCCTGTGTTGCCTTTGGTCAGCTCCTGCCCTAGACAAGCAAAATCAAAGCATCAGAGGATGTTAGGGGTTGGGAAGGGACCTCTGGAGACTTTTGAGTCCAACTCCCCTGCCAGAGCAGGAGCATAGAATCCAGCACAGGTCACACAGGAACACATCCAGACAGGGATGGAAAGGCTCCAGAGAAGGAGACTCCACAACCTCTCTGGGCAGCCTGCTCCAGGGCTCTGGGACCCTTACAGTGCAAAGTTCCTCCTCATGTTGAGGTGGAACCTCCTGTGCTGGAGTTTCCATCCATTGCCCCTTGTCCTATCCCAGGGCACAAGTGAGCAGAGGCTGTCCCTGTCCCTTCCTTCCTTTCCTCCAGCTCTCAGATATTGATAGACATTGATCAGATCCCTCTCAATCTTCTCCTCTCCAGACTAAAGAGCCCCAGGGCTCTCAGCCTTTCCTCCTCAGGCAGTGTTGCAGTCCCTTCAGCATCCTTATAGCGTTCTGCTGGACTCTCTCAGTTAATCCTTGTCCCCAGCCCAGAACTGGAAGCAGCATTTCGGGTGGGGCCTCAGTAGGACATCTTCATCTTCCCAGCCACACATGGCCAAGCCTGTAGCTTGCCATGGGGTAGTTGTGACCCCAGTGGAGAATCTGACACTTGGGCTTGTTGAACTTCATACAATTTGGTTAACAGCAGCTGAAGATGAGCCAGCAGTGTGCCCAGGAGGCCAAGAAGGCCAATGGCATCCTGGCCTGCATCAGGAACAGTGTGGCCAGCAGGAGCAGGGAAGTCATTCTGCCCTGTGCTCAGCACTGGTTAGGCCACACCTTGAGTCCTGTGTCCAGTTCTGGGCTCCTCAGTTTAGGAAAGATGTTGACTTGCTGGAAGGTGTCCAGCCCTGTGAGGAGAGGCTGAGGGAGCTGGGGTTGCTTAGCCTGGAGAAGAGGAGGCTCAGGGGAGACCTTCTTGCTCTCTACAGCTCCCTGAAGAGAGGTTGTAGCCAGGTGGGGGTTGGTCTCCCAGGCAAGCAGCACCAGAACAAGAAGACACAGTCTCAAGCTGTGTCAGGGGAAGTTTAGGCTGGAGGTGAGGAGAAAGTTAAATATGAAGCTGATTGGACTAGGACAGGGCTCCCATTGTCTTTTTACTTACATTTTCTACGCTGTTAAACATGGTAGCTGCAGTTAAGTCAGTTGGCACCCTCTGTCCTGTTGCCTGTTTGCAGAACCTAATCTCAGCTAATGTTTCAGCTCTCTCTTTGCCTTATTTAGCAGTGGCTGCAGACAGTAATTCCAACTCCTTTTCCAAAATGTGAGTATGAAAAAAGCCCTGTGTGGAGGTCTCCAGATACAGCAATTTTCCCCCCCTAAAAGAAGCAAGAGCAGACCTGAACCCATCCAGAGAAGGGCTACAAGGATGATCAAAGGCCTGGAGCTCCTCTCCTATGAGCACAGACTGAGGAAGCTGGGGCTGTTCAGTGTGGAGATGAGAAGGCTCTGAGGAGACCTAGTTGTGGCATTCCAGTATCTGAAGGGGGCTACAAGAAAGCTGGGGAGGGACTTTAAAAGCTGGCAAACAGTGATAGGACTGGGAGGAATGGATCCAAGTTAGAGGAGGGTAGACTGAGATTAGAGGTTAGGAGGAAGTTGTTCCCCATGAGGGTGGTGAGAGACTGGCAGAGGTTGCCCAGGGAGGTGGTGGAAGCCTCATCCCTGGAGGTGTTTTGCAGCCAGGCTGGCTGTGGCTGTGAGCAACCTGCTGTAGTGTGAGGTGTCCCTGCCATGGCAGGGGGGTTGGGACTGGCTGATGCTGGAGGTCCCTTCCAGCCCTGACAATTCAGTGAGATGCTCTGCATTCCCTGTGGAGCTATCTGCAGCAAGAGCTGTCCAAGTACACCCAGCTGAGGGCCAGCTCTTGCCTTGGAGTACAGTGGCTGGTGTGGGTCTCTGTGGAAAGCTGGAGAACAGTGAACTTTTCCACATGATGAAGTAAAGGCAAACGTTAAATGATCCTTAAGGGAGGCAAAATATTATGCAGGTTTTGTTTTTCCAGAGGTACCAATCCCTGAAGTCAGATGACATGCAGGCACAGGGAGCAAATGAGGCCCAGAGAGCTTCATTACACAGCAAGCATCTGTGCACACCCTGAAGGGGGAGAGAGAAAGTGGTGAGCTCGGGAGTTGCCACCCAGCACTAACCATCTTTCCAGGCCCATGCAAAAGAGATGTCTCTGCTTGCACCAAGAGGCCCAGGGAGGGTTCCCTAGACCCCTCAGTTCAAGAAAGATGTTGAGATGCTGGAAGGTGTCCAGAGAAGGGCAACAAAGCTGGGGAAGGGTCTGGAGCACAGCCCTGGGAGGAGAGGCTGAGGGAGCTGGGGTTGCTTAGCCTGGAGAAGAGGAGGCTCAGGGGAAACCTTCTTGCTCTCTACAGTTACCTCAAATGAGGTTGTCGCCAGGTGAGGGTTGGTCTCTTCTCCCAGGCAAGCAGCACCAGAACAAGAGGACACAGTCTCAAGCTGTGCCAGGGATCTTAGAAAGAAGTTCTTCCCAAACAGAGAGATTTGCCATTGGAATGTGCTGCCCAGGGAGGTGGTGGGGTCAGTGTCCCTGGAGGTGTTTAGGAAGAGCCTGAATGAGGCACTTGGTGCCATGGTTTAGTTGATGAGATGGTGTTGGGTGATAGGTTTGGACTCCACGATCTTGGAGATCTCTTCCAACCTGGTTGATTCTGTGATGCTGTGATTCTGTGGTTGCTTCCCACTCAGCCCAGATCAAATGTGCCCACAAATCTCTTGTGATCTCAAGGAAGCAGTGTGTATCCTCAGCCTCCTGTCTGCATGGATGCCTCACAGACTGTTACAGTTTAGAGCTAGTGCCTAGCTTAATGTCTAAATTGTAAACAAGAGTAAGAATTTTCCAGTGGATTCATCATAAGATCATCACAGGATGCTAGGGATTGGAAGGGACCTTTGGAGTCCAACCCCCCTGCCCGAGCAGCACCATAGAATCCTGCACAGGTCACACAGGAACACATCCAGACAGGGCTGGAAAGGCTCCAGAGAAGGAGACTCCACAACCTCACTGGGCAGCCTGCTCCAGGGCTCTGTCACCCTCTTAGTAAAGAATTTCCTCCTCATGTTGAGGTGGACCTCCTGTGCTGTAATTTATATCCATTGCCACTCATCCTGTCACGGGGTGCAACTGAGCAGAGCCTGTCCCTTCCCTCTTGACCCCCAGTCCTCAGCTATTGATAGACATTGATCAGATCCCCTCTCAGTCTTCTCTCCAGACTGAACAGCCCCAGGGCTCTCAGTCTCTCCTCACAGGGCAGTGCTGCAGTCCCTCCAGCATCCTTGTAGCCCTCTGTTGGCCTCTCTCCAGCAGATCCTTGTCCCACTTGAGGTGGGGAGCCCAGAAGTGGAGGCAATATTGCAGGCTTTGAGTCTGAAAAATGAACAGTTTTAGGGATTGGGGACAGAACCATGTGAGATAAGTTTGTATCATTCCACTGGGTTGCCAAACATTGTACATTTTGAAGCACAAACTGCTTCTTCCTATTTTCTCCCTGTTGCTTCTTGCCTGCTTGCTGCTTGTCTCCCTTTGATCTTGCTCCTGTCAGGTATGTCTTTCTGGGAAGAATTTCTACCTCACCTGGAGCATAAACCTCACCTTGGTGCAGCTTGAGACTGTGTCCTCTTGTTCTGGTGCTGCCTGCCTGGCAGAATTGACCAACTCCCTCCTGACTACAACCTCCCTTCAGGTAGTTGTAGAGAGCAAGAAGGTCTCCCCTGAACCTCCTCTTCTCCAGGCTAAGCAACCCCAGCTCCCTCAGCCTCTCCTCACAGGGCTGTGCTCCAGACCCTTCCCCAGCTTTGTTGCCCTTCTCTAGACACCTTCTGCATCTCAACATCTTTCCTAAACTGAGGAGCCCAGAACTGGACACAGGACTCAAGGTGTGGCCTGAACCAGTGCTGAGACAGGAACAGAAATCACAGAAACATTCAGGTTGGAAAAGAGCCTCAGGATCACCAAGTCCAAACAAAACCCTACTCTACAAAGTTCACCTCTGAACCAAAGCCCCAGGTGTTCCTAACTCCAGATGCAAGTCCTTGCTCTGGCAAGGGCCTTGCTGAGAAACATCCAAGCACTGAATCAAATGTTAAGGGGGAAAGAAAAGCCCCAAATCTTCCCAGTAGCTCTGAGGACAAGTGGGAGGAATCACCAGTCCCTGCTGAAGATGAGCTGAATTGGTTTGCAACCAGAGGAAACTGCTTAGCTGTGTGTGAATGGCTCAGTCCTGCTGTGCTGACTCAGGCAAATCTGCTGCTTAAACACACAGCCCAGCACTTCAGGGGAGGTCTGTTTCCAGTGCTCAAGATCTCTCTGGTCACAGTCAGAGCAGTGATTCTGCACCCTGCACTTAACCAACACATGTGCCTGTGCATCTCCTTGGTGGAGCTCAAGTGGGCTTCAGCAATGCTGTGTTCAGCAGGAGCAGGGAGGGGATTGTCCCCTGGACTCAGCTCTGGGGAGGCCACACCTGGAGTATTGTGTCCAATTTTGCGCACCTCAATCCAAGAGAGATGTGGAGGTGCTGGAGCCAGGGCAGAGGAGGGCAAGGAAGCTGGGAAGGGCCTGGAGAAGAAATCTGATGAAGAGCAACTGAAGCAGCTGGGGATGGTTAGTGGGAAAGAGAGGAGGCTGAGGGGAGACCTCCTGGCTCTCTACAGCTACCTGCAAGGAGGTTGTGGAGAGGTTGGTGCTGGTCTCTTCTTACAGGTAATTACTGACAGAACAAGAGGGAACAGCCTCAAGCTGCCACTGGGGAGGTTCAGACTGGGCATTAGGAAACTTTTTTTCAGGCAAGAGTGGTCAGGCATTGGAATGTGCTGCCCAGGGAGGTAGTGGATTCCCCAAGGCTGGCTGTGTTTGCAGGTGGTTTGGCTGTGGTGCTTGGGGCTGTGGTTTAGAGGTGAGCCTTGCAGAGTAGGGTTCTGGGTTGGCCTTGGTGATCCTGAGGCTCTTTTCCAAGCTGAATGTTTGTGTGATTCAGTGATTCTCCCAGCAGTGGGATGGATGCACACTGAGCAGTCTGACTTTTTAAAGACCTGTCTACAGTAGTATTTATCCTGCACAAGTCAAACATAACCACTGGGCTTCTCCAAGCTGCCTGAAAAATCAAAGGCAGGTATTTCACCATGCCCACAGGCACCAGGGCAATTTGCTTTGAGCAGGGTTGCACTGCCTGCAAAGGTGACCCAGACACAAAGGTGACCCAGACCCTGCCCTTAGAAACATACCCACGCTAAAAAATGCTCTCCTAGAACTTCAACAATTAGGGGAGGGAGGCAGAGTGGTTATTTTTCCTAATAGAAAGCCCCCTAAGGACATGGTCCCATTTCCCTGCCCCTTAAACACAATGCAGAGGGTCTTGCTTGGTAAGGATACAGCTTGTGGCAGGTGCTGGCATCTCCTGGTGGCCAACTGTGGGAGTGTGCCTGGGTGCTGCTCTCTGCCCAGGGAGAGGCATCAAATCTGGCAGAGGTATTCTCTTCTTCCACATTACCCTGCTCCAGGGCAGTGCTACCAGGCTGTCTGTCTGCAAGAGAAGCAGAGGAGTGTACAGGCACCAGGACAGGTTAGGGACTGCCCTGAGCTCCGTGGAGAGCAGCTCCATGGAGAAAGACCTTGGAGTGCTGGTGGTCAGCAAGTACTGCAGGGGACAGCAACGTGCCCTGGTGGCCAAGAGAGTCAATTTGATCCTGGGGTGCAGCAAGAAAAGTGCGGCCAGCAGGGCTAGGGAGGGTCTGCTCCTCCTCTACTCTGCCCTGCTGAGACCACAGCTGCAATCCTGTGTCCAGTTTGAGGCTCCCCAGTTCAAGAGAGACAGAGACCTGCTGGAGAGAGTCCAAGGGAGAGCCAGGAGGATGCTTAGGGGACTTGAGCATCTCCCCTGGGAAGAGAGACTGAGAGCCCTGGGGCTGTTGAGTCTGGAGAGGAGAAGGCTGAGAGGGGATCTGATCAATGTCTATCAATAGCTGAGGGGTGGGGGTCAAGTGGAGGGGGCCAAGCTCTTTTGGGTGGTGCACAGCAATAAGCCAAGGAACAATGGAGACAAACTTGAACAGAGAAGCTTTCAGCTCAAGATGAGGAGAAACCTCTTTACAGTGAGGGTGCCAGAGCCCTGGAGCAGGCTGCCCAGAGAGGTTGTGGAGTCTCCTTCTCTGGACACCACCAAAACCCACCTGGATACCTTCCTGTGTGGACTACTCTGGGTGATGCTGCTTTGGCAGGGGAGCTGGACTTGATGGAGGACCCTTGCATCCTCTAATGCACTCTGATACTGTGAGAGAGGTTTCATGACTGTGGCTCTTGCCCTCACCCCCTGCAGCACAGCTGAAAGAGCTCCTGAGGTTAGGTTCCCCTGCCAGCCCCCAGGGTGATGCTCAGCCTGAAGCCAGCTCCCAGAGCCATGTGGTGAGAGGGGTGGTACCCCTGTGTCCCCTGGTGCCTCCCAGGACCCCCCCACCCATGCCTGAGCTGGCTTTTGTGCAAGGAAGGGCAGGGCTCTGCAGAGGTTTGTCAGTTTAAGCCTCTTGCTTTGAGTGCACTGAGTAAGCTGCAAGTTCAGCCAGCAGGGCTTTTAGCAACTTGCTCTCACACCTTCCCACCACTGTACCCACTTGGTAGCAAATGCCCCAACACCCCCTTCCTGCTCTGGGCCCAAGCACACTGGTATCTGCTAACAGTTTACTCACAGGAAAATGCTGAAGGGCCCAGAAAATGCACAGCAGGGTATGAAATGGAAAGGTACCAGGAAAGGCACAAGCAGCCCCCACATCACTCCACCTCTTCTTGTTGCAGAGGAAGAATCATACAAGCATAGAACTGCCAGCGTTGGAATAGACCTCAAAGATCAGCCAGTTCCACCCCCTCTGCCATGGGCAGGGACACCTCACACTACAACAGGTTGCTCACAGCCACATCCAGCCTGGACTTCAAAACCTCCAGGCATGAGGCTTCCACCACCTCCCTGGGCAACCTGTGCCAGTCTCTCACCACCCTCATGGGGAACAACTTCTTCCTAACATCCAATCTCAATCTACCCATTTCTATTGTTTTTTTCCATTCCCCCAGTCCTATCACTCCCTGACACCCTCCAAAGTCCCTCCCCAGCTTTCTTGTAGCCCCATTCAGATGCTGGAAGGCCACAGGAAGGTCTCCTTGGGGCCTTCTCTGCTCACATACCTGCTCCTAGGTCCCAAAGAGGGATGTTTCATCTTCCCTCTGTTTCCATCAGCCTCTCCCTACTCAGGCAGGGATGGGGCTCCCCACAGTGGAGCCCAGGGCATCCCATGGAGCCCCAGCATGGCTGTGTGGTGGCTGTGTGGGCACGTGTCACTGTGCAGCCTGCCTGGAGCCAGGCCTGGCTGATGTCCTGTGGCATGGGAACAGTTTCTACCTGGTGCTGCTATAGAATAGAATAGAATAGAATAGAATAGAATAGAATAGAATAGAATAGAATAGAATAGAATAGAATAGACCAAACCAGGTTGGAAGAGACCTTCAAGATCATCGTGTCCAACCTATCATCCAACACCACCTAAACAACTAACCCATGGCACCAAGCACCCCATCAAGTCTCCTCCTGAACACCTCCAGTGATGGTGAACTCCACCACCTCCCTGGGCAGCCCATTCCAATGGGCAATCACTCTCTCTGTATAGAACTTCTTCCTAACCTCCAGCCTGAACTTCCCCTGGTGCAGCCTGAGACTGTGTCCTCTTGTTCTGGTGCTGCTTGCCTGGCAGAAGAGACCAACCCCCACCTGGCTACAACCTCCCTTCAGGTAGTTCTAGAGAGCAATAAGGTCACCCCTGAGTCTCCTCTTCTCCAGGCTAAGCAACCTCAGCTCCCTCAGCCTCTCCTCACAGGGCTGTGTTCCAAACCCCTCACCAACTTTGTTGCCCTTCTCTGGACACATTCCAGCAAGTCAACCTCCTTCCTAAACTGAGGGGCCCAGAACTGGACACAATACTCAAGGTGTGGCCTAACCAGTGCAGTGTCCAGGGGCAGAATGACCTCCCTGCTCCTGCTGGCCACACTGTTCCTGATGCAGGCCAGGATGCCATTGGCCCTCCTGGCTGCCTGGGCACACTGCAGGCTCATGTTCAGCCTACCATCAACCAGCACACCCAGGTTCCTCTCTGCCTGGCTGCTCTCCAGCCACTCTGACCCCAGCCTGTAGCACTGCATGGGGTTGTTGTGGCCAATGTGCAGAACCTGGCACTTGGATGTGTTCAATCTCCTGCCCTTGGCCTCTGCCCATCTGCCCAGCCTGTCGAGGTCCCTCTGCAGAGCCTCTCTACCCTCCAGCAGATCAACTCCTGTCCCCAGCTTGGTGTCATCAGCAAATTTACTGATGATGGACTCAATGCCCTCATCCACATCATCAATGAAGATGTTAAAGAGCACAGGGCCCAGCACTGATCCTTGGGGCACACCACTGGTGTCTGGCCGCCAGCCGGATGTGACACCATTCACCACCACTCTCTGGGCTCAGACTCCAGCCAGTTCCTAACCCAGCTCAGAGTGCTGCTGTCCAAGCCATGGGCTGACAGCTTGGCCAGCAGTTTGCTATGGGGGACGGTGTCAAAGGCCTTGCTGAGGTCCAGGTAGACTACATCAACAGGCCTCCCCACATCCACCAGGCAGTCACCTGATCATAGAAGGAGATCTGGTTGGTCAGGCAGGACCTGCCCTTCCTAAATCCATGTTGGCTGAGCCTGATCCCTTGGCCATCCTCTAAGTGCTGTGTTAATGCACTCAGGATGACCTGTTCCATGATCTTGCCTGGCAGTGAGGTCAGGCTGACAGGCCTGTAATTCCCTGGCTCATCCAACCGGCCCTTCTTGTGGATGGGCACCATGTTGGCCAGCTTCCAGTCCTCTGGGACCTCTTCAGTGAGCCAGGACTGCTGAAAAATGATGGAGAGTGGCTTGGCCAGCTCCTCTGACAGCTCCCTCAGCACCCTAGGATGGATCCCATCTGGTCCCATGGACCTGTGGGGATCCAAGCGGCTGAGCAGATCACCAACTACCCCATATTGGAACAGTGGAAAACTATGCTGCTCCCTGGCTCCTTCTGCCAGCTCTGGAGGCCAGCTGTCTGGAAGACATTCTGTCCTGCTAGTAAAAATTGAGGCAAAGAAGGTGTTAAGTATCTCTGCCTTTTCCTCATCCCTTATCACAACGTTCCCCTCCGTGTCCACCAAGGAGTGGAGGTTGTCTCTGCCCTTCCTCTTGCTATTAATGTATTTATAGAAGGACTTTTTGTTGTCCTTCACAGCAGAGGCCAGACTAAGCTCCAAGTGTGTTTTTGCCTCCCTAATTTTCTTCCTACAAGACCTAGCAACATCCTTAAACTTTTCATGGGTTGCCTCCCCTCTCTTCCAAAGATGATACCCCCTCTTTTTTCCCCTTAGTTCTATTAAAAGTTCATTAACCATCCAGGCTGGCCGTCTGCCCCGGCAGCTCATCTTCTGGCACATTGGCACTTTTACCTTTGGAAGGTAAAAGTAGTGTCTGGTGGCTTTATTACAGAATACAGAATTGACCAGGTTGGAAAAGACTTTGCTGGAGCAATTCTTAGACGTGATGGGCTTGATGATCTTTGAGGTCTCTTCCAAACCTTACTGATTCCATGATTGATTCTATGATTCTATAGTTGCTACCGGCTCAGCAGAATTCATCCTATGATTCCCACTGGTCCTCCCAAAGGACACCTGAGTGACAAGGCTATCATAGAATGGTCCAGGCCAGAAGGGACCTCCAAAGGTCATCCAGACTGACCTCCCTGCAGTCAGGGACATCCTCCACTAGATCAGGTTGCCCAGAGCCCTGTGGAATCTCACCTTGAATACCTCCAGGGGATGGGGCCTCAGTCACCTCCCTGACCAACCTGTTCCAGTGTTCCAATACCTCATAGTAAAGAACCTGTTCCTAATATCCAATCTAAATCTGCTCTGCTCTAGTTTCAAGCTATTGCCCCTCATCCTGTCCCAGAGGCCTTTGCAAACAGTCTCTCTCCATCCTTCTTGTAGCCCCCTTCAGGTACTGCCAAGCTGCTATTAGGTCTCCCCAGAGCCTCCTCTTCTCCAGGCTGAACACCCCCAGCTCCCTCAGCCTGTCCTTGTAACAGAGGTGCTCCAACCCCCTGATCATTTTCATGGCCCTCCTCTGGACCTGTTCCATCAACTCCATATCCTTCCTATATTGAGGGCTCCAGAGCTGTACGCAGTACTGCAGGTGAGGTCTCACCAGAGCAAAGTGGCAGAATCACCTCTCTGAGCAAATGTTTTTCCTGCAGCCTCTCCCTCCCCTGCAAATCATAAGACAGCTCCTGCCTTTTTTTTTTTCCAAGCAGGTCTGCAGCCTGCTTTTTAGCTCTGCAAGCTTAGTGTCTCTGGCATGAACATGCAAAAAGTGAATCATGCAGGTGCTTGGTTTATGACAATCTCAGCTGCAAAGTCTCTGGCTCTGAGGCAGGGGAACAACCTCAGGCCTCACTATGTTCTGGTTGTGACATTAAACATACTCTTTTCCCCCCCTCCCCCCCTTTTTTTCCCTTTTTCTATGTTTTCATTTTTTTGCAATGAGGTCCCTTCCACAGGAATGTCTCCCATAATAAATGATATCAATTAAACTCTTGCAGGCATGTCTGCAAACCATAGCACAGAGCACTGAGAGAATACAGAATTAACCAGGTTGGAAAAGACATCTGAGATCAAGTCCAACCTATCACCCAACACCATCTCAGCAACTAAACCATGGCACCAAGTGCCTCAGCCAGGCTCTTCTTAAACAATTCCAGTAATGGTGACTCCACCACCTCCCTGGGCAGCACATTCCAATGGCCAAGCTCTCTTGCTGGGAAGAACTTCTTCCTCACCACGAGGCTAAACCTCCCCTGGCACAGTTTGAGACTGTGTCCTCTTGTTCTGGTGCTGCTTGCCTGGCAGAAGAGACCAACCCCCACCTGGCTACAACCTCCCTTCAGGGAGTAGTAGACAGCAAGAAGGTCTCCCCTGAGCCTCCTCTTCTCCAGGCTAAGCAACCCCAGCTCCCTCAGCCTCTCCTCACAGGGCTGTGCTCCAAACCTCTCCCCAGCCTTGCTCCCCTTCTCTGGACACATTCAAGTGTCTCAATGTCTTTCTTAATTTGAGGAGCCCAGAACTGGACACAGGACTCAAGGTGTGGCCTAACCAGTGCTGAGCACAGGGCAGAATGACCTCCCTGCTCCTGCTAGCCACACTGCTCCTGATGCAGGCCTGGATGCCATTGGCCTTCTTGGCCACCTGGGCACACTGCTGGCTGAGAGGAAACATTCTGGGCTGGAAAATCTTTTGCTGCACGATTCAGCTCTCCATATAAATGGCTCCTTATAAGTATGTAGGACAAGCAGCATTGTGAACCATCTGGGACTCACTCAGCAGCAGGGAGAAGCCTGTCAGGTTTGCAAGATCAGCACGCAAGAGTGAACGCTGCTCAGGCACTGCCGCTCTGTAGAGAGAACAAAGGCCTTAGCATTTAAGCTATTAATAGTTTTCACCTACTCCAAGTGCTGCAAAATGAACTTAATGCCTGAAACCATAAATTCAAAATGTCTTAGATGTTTTTTCCAGACTGCATTTTCTTAATAGGTTTCACACAGTGTTAGGGGATGGAAGGGACCTCAAGAGATCCTCCAGTCCAACCCCCCTGCCAGAGCAGGAGCACCTAGAGCAGATCACACAGGAACACATCCAGCCAGGTCCTGAATATCACCAGAGAAGGAGACTCCACAACCCCCCTGGGCAGTCTCTTCCAGTGCTCTGTCACCCTCACCATGACAACATTTTTCCTCCTGTATCCATGGAATTTCCTCTGCCTCAGCTTCCACCACTGCCCCTTGTGCTGGCATTGAGCATCACCCAGCAGAGCCTGGCTCCAGACTCTTTCCACTCACCCTGCACATATTCATAAACTGCTCTGAGTCTCCTCCTCTTCAAGCTACAGAGCCCTCAGCTCCCTCAGGCTCTCCTCATAAAGAAGATGTTCCACTCCTTTCATCATTTTTGTGGCTCTGTGCTGGACTCTTTCAAGCAGTTCCCTGAAGTCCATCTTGAACTGAGTGGCCCATTACTGGACTCACTATTCCAGATGCAGCCTCACCAGGGCAGAGTAGAAGGAGAACCTTTCTTGACCTACTAACCATAGGCCTTCTAATCCACCCCTGAATGGCCTTGGCCTTCTTGGCCACAAGAGCACGTTGCTGGCTCATGGTCAACTCTCCATCCACCAGGACCCCCAGGTCCTTTTCCCCTTCACTACTTTCCAAGAGGTCAGTCCCCAACCTGTACTGCTCCCTGGGGTTGTTCTTTCCCAGGTGCAAGACTCTCCCCTTGCCCTTGTTGAACTTCATTGAATTTCTCCTGGATGCCTGTAGGAAGCAGTTGCCATACTGGACATCCAGGGAGCCCTGATCTCCCGATGGGACCAACAGCTGTGACAGAGGATTTCCAGGGTCTGTGCCCTGCTGGGTGGCATGTAGAGGCTGATGTTCATACAGCAGCACTAAAAACCCACGTTCACATTGCTGAATCCTTCCACTGTATCACAGCCAGCCCCCTTCATCTGGCTGCCCACTTAGCTGCAGGTCGCAAAGAGGAGCACACTGCTCAAGACGTGTTCTGCTCAAGAGGCTTTCAAGTGCTTGGGACAACTACATGGAGCTGGCAGATGTGACACAGGACTTCTTTTAGGATGTCCAGAGAGGGGCAACAAAGTTAATGAAGGGTCTGGAGCACAGCCCTGGGAGGAAAGGCTGGGGGAGCTGGGGTTGCTTAGCCTGGAGAAGAGGAGGCTCAGGGGAGACCTTCTTGCTCTCTACAACTCCCTGAAGGGAGGTTGTAGCCAGGAGGGGCTGGTCTCTTCTGCCAGGCAACCAGCACCAGAACAAGAGGACACAGTCTCAAGCTGCGCCAGGGGAGATTTAGGATGGATGTGATGAAGAAACTCTACCTAGTGAGAGAGCTTGGCCATTGGGATGTGCTGCCCAGGGAGGTGGTGGAGTCACCATCCCTGGGATTGTCTAAGGGGAGACTAGATGAGGCCCTTGGTGCCATGATTTAGTTGATGAGATGGTGTTGGGTGATAGTTTGGACTGGATGATCTCTGAGGTCTTTTCCAACCAAGATAATTCTGTATTCTGTTTGGCCTTCCTGGCCAAAAGGCTGCTAGGAGGCAAGTTCTGTGATATCTCTAAATGGACCTCATTATTCAACCTAATGGTCTTGTCCGAGTCAGGACATTAGCCTGGAGTGCAGGACAGCAGAATCAGAGCCTAGCAAGGCCTGGGATGTTCAGCTCTGCTAAAGCAGCAACTGATTTATGCCCTCATCATTACTGTGTGATTAACATCATCTACTGATTGCCATTTCCTGACACACTGATGGTGATGTCCTGGCTGGCATCTAGAAGCATCTTACACCACAGATGCAATGGAAGAGGTCTCTGAATGTGGGCTGCAGTGTGCAGGCAAGTATGATGGTGTTCTCATGGCAGTTTGTGATCAGGGGGAAAGCCAGCCCTGGGATTTCCTCCTTTTCCTAAACACAGCACTGCATTGTGGCCAATGTGTAGAACCCAGCACTTAGATGTGTTACATCTCATGCCCTTGGACTCTGCCCATCTGTCCAGGCTGTCAAGGTTCCTCTTGGTCTCCAAGAGGGCCATTGGGTTGAATAATGAGGTCCATTTAGAGATGTCACAGGATTTGCCTCCTAGCAGCCTTCTGGCCAGGAAGGCTGTGCTATGAGCCAAACCACCCTCTTCCTGCAAAGGCCAGCATGGATCCCCAGTGAGCCCTAATTTCAGCCTGACTGATAGTCCTTCCAAAAAGATTTCAACAGCTGGAAAAGCTGAACATCTGGCCCTGAAAACTTCCCTGGGAGTGTTGCCTCCTGGAAGCAATAAAGATGGGCCCAAAGTAATGTGAGTGCTCTGCTCTCTTGAACAAATTGCCCTTTCCTAATGACTGAGCCTCTTACTTGCTGAGTTCATTCTAGAATGAGGTAGTTGTCATCAAGGGCTATTTATGGAACACACTGAAACACTGAGAGCATCTTACTGATGTCAAGCTTACAAATGTGAAGGAACAGAGCTAATGACTTGCTAGAGAGCAGCCCCATGGAGTGCTGCACCAGTCCAGGTCAGGAGGTGACCTGCTGGAAGCAGCCCCATGGACAAGGACCTGGGAGTCCTGGTGGACAAACAAGTTCTGCATGGGACAGCAATGTGCCCTGGTGGCCAAGAAGGCCAATGGGATCCTGGGGTGCATTCAGAGGAGTGTGTCCAGCAGATCCAGGGAGGTTCTCCTCCCCTTCTACTCTGCCCTGGCGAGGCCTCACCTGGAACATTGATCCCCAGTTCAAGAGGGACAGGGATCTGCTGGAGAGAGTCCAGCAGAGGGCTACAAGGATGCTGAAGGGACTGCAGCACTGCCTGGGGAGGAGAGACTGAGAGCCCTGGGGCTGTTTAGTCTGGAGAGGAGAAGACTGAGAGGAGATCTGATCAATGTCTATCAATATCTGAGGCTGAGTGTTAGGAAGGAAGGGACAGGCTCTGCTCACTTGTGCCCTGGGATAGGACAAGAGGCAATGGATGGACACTACAGCACAGGAGGCTCCACCTCAACATGAGGAAGAACTTTGCTGCAGGGGTCACAGAGAAGGCTGCCCAGAGAGGCTGGGGAGTCTCCTTCTCTGCAGCCTTTGCAGCCCTGTCTGGATGTGTTCCTGTGTGACCTGTGCTGGATTCTATGCTCCTGCACTGGGAGGGGGGTTGGACTCAAAGATCTCCCTCCAGAGGTCCCTTTCAATCCCTAACATCCTGAGAGCCTGTGATGCAGGGATAAAAATGCGGAGCAGCTCATGCCATGCACCACTCTGAGCGGGTCCCTCTCCCAGGAAGGCTAGAGAGAGACACACAAAATCAGGTCACACCTTTGGCAAAAGGTGTAATTAAAAATAAATAGCATTTAAAGGAAGTAGATAGAGCAGCTAACAGAAATAGACCTTTGCCAGGGAAGGCTAATGATTAGTCCACAAATTAATCAAGGCAGCAGTAAGCCAGCCACGAACCAATAAACTGAGATGAAAGCACCAAGGAAGGGACATGCTGGAAGGTGTCCAGAGAAGGGCCATGAGGATGAGCAGAGGGCTGGAGCTGCTCTGCTGTGAGGACAGACTGAGGGAGTTGGGGTTGTGCAGTCTGGAGAAGAGAAGGCCCTGAGGAGACCTCATTGTGGCCTTCCAGTATCTGAAGGGGGCTGCAAGAAAGATGGGGAGGGACTTCTGAGGGTGTCAGGGAGTGATAGGACTGGGGGAATGGAGCAAAACTAGAAGTGAGTAGATTCAGATTGGATGTTAGGAAGAACTTCTCCCCCTTGAGGGTGGTGAGAGACTGGCACAGGTTGCCCAGGGAGGTGGTGGAAGCCTCATCCCTGGAGGTTTTTGCAGCCAGGCTGGATGTGGCTGTGAGCAACCTGCTGTGGTGTGAGGTGTCCCTGCCCATGGCAGGGGGGTTGGAACTGGCTGATCCTTGAGCTCCCTTCCAGGCCTGACAATTCTGTGATTCTTTTGCTCCTTTTGGAACAATAGATCAATCTGTCCTGCTCTAAACTGGGACAAGGGGGAAGCAAGGCATCATACTGATGAACAATACACAAGCAGAGAGGAACCAGGAGGTCCTGAGCAGTGATATTCACTGTAGCAGAGTGACAGCTGAGCACCACCTGTCTGCTTGGCAGTATGGCCACAAGGGAGCACTTTGCAGCCTCATATGGCAGCAGAGGAACTCCAAGATCAGCACTCACCCCAGCCACAGCTCTAAAGAAACACAGCTCCCCATTTGGGAGGCATCCCCAATTATCACGTGTGCCTTTGAACCTCCAGTCACAAAGGCAATTGGAGCACATCATCGTTTACGTGGCATGGGAGGTTCCAGCTGAGGCCAAGGGGCTGGGCTGCCTCAGTGTCAACCTCAGCATGAGCTGCACCTCACCTCTTCCTTCCTTCCTTCTCATTTGCTTGGGATGCCAGTGGATGGCAGCGAATTGCAGCCACCTTGAACCACAGCTTTAGTTGTGTGGCTGGGAGAATGAACTCTAACTCCAATACTGCAATTAAATCCTGAATCATTCATTCCTGCTGGTGCTTATTTCTTGTTCAGCATACAAATACATCTTTACTCCAAGCTTAGGGACTTGGAAATTCAGGGCTAATTATTTTCCCCTGCCCCATGAAGCCTTTTTCACCTTTCTGTGTCCTTTTTTTGCTGGCTGTGCTGCCCTGGTCTACACTAGACACCCTCCACAGTTTCCATGCAGATACAGAATCAGTGTCTAGATACAGAGACAGGAGAAATTAGGTAGCAAATATATTCCTTTCCTTGTATCACACTCTCTCTCTCTCTCTCTCTCTCTAATCATATATAGCTTCTGAAATTATTTTCTTCAACTATTTGGTGATGATGATAGGTTGGACTGGATGATCTCAAAGGTCTTGTCCAACCTGGTTAATTCTATTCTATTCTATTCTATTCTATTCTATTCTATTCTATTCTATTCTATTCTATTCTATTCCCATTTCCATTTCTATTCTATTCCTATTTCCATTTCCATTTCCATTTCTATTCTATTTCTATTCTACTCTACTCTACTCCACTCCTCTCTACTCCACTCCTCTCTACTCTACTCCACTCCTCTCTACTCCACTCCTCTCTACTCTACTCCACTCTACTCTACTCTATTCCACTCCTCTCTACTCTACTCCACTCCTCTCTACTCTACTCTACTCTACTCCACTCCTCTCTACTCTACTCCTCTCTACTCCACTCCACTCCACTCCACTCCACTCCACTCCACTCCACTCCACTCTACTCCACTCCACTCCACTCCACTCCACTCCACTCCACTCTACTCCACTCCACTCCACTCCACTCTACTCTACTCCACTCCACTCCACTCCACTCTACTCCACTCCACTCTACTCCACTCTATTCTACTCTATTCTATTCTACTTAGAAAAAATAATGTACTGTTTTCTCCACTTGAAAATTTCAGGTGAGAAAGCCTGAGGAAAAATGCCCAATAAGAAACAATAAATAAATTACAGAATACAGAATTAACCAGGGTGGAAAAGAACTCAGAGATCATCGCTGCAGCCTATCACCCAACACCATCTCATCAACTAAACCATGGCACCAAGGGCCTCAGCCAGGCTCCCCTTAAACAATCCCAGTGATGGTGACTCCACCATCTCCCTGGGCAGCACATTCCAATGGCCAAGCTCTCTTTCTGGGATGAATTTCTTCCTCACATTCAGCCTAAACCTCCCCTGGCACAGCTTGAGACTGTGTCCTCTTGTTCTGGTGCTGGTTGCTTGGCAGAACAGACCAACCCCCACCTGGCTACAACCTCTCTTCAGGGAGTTGTAGACAGCAATGAGGTCTCCCCTGAGCCTCCTCTTCTCCAGGCTGAGCAACCCCAACTGCCTCAGCCTCTCCTCCCAGGGCTGTGCTCCAGACCCCTCCCCAGCTTTGTTGCCCTTCTCTGGACACCTTCCAGCATCTCAACATCTTTCCTGAACTGAGGAGCCCAGAATTGGACACAGGACTCAAGGTGTGGCTGAACAACAGGACATAGAAGACGTATTTTATGCTGGGGAGAGAAAAACAAATATAGGCTCACCATATCAGATACACAAAATGTCCTTCATACCAAATGTTCTAGGAAGCAGAGCTCAGCAGCAGAAAAGATTAGAAGCTGACACAGCTTCAGTGTTATTACAAACAGGATCATCATTAGATAGAATAACAGGACATCACTAGGACTAAAAATGAAGAGTCAAAGATAAGGAGGAAAAAATCTGTTAGGACAAGGTGCTAAAGTGTTGTGGAAGATGGCTCGAAAATAGTAACCAGGCTGAAGATTTTCTGTGGGAACTGATTGCCTTGTGTTGATTACACTTCACAATTTTAGCTGAGCATATTGGTGTTAGCAACAGACTTCTCCCAGCTGCCCCAGTTTGACAGCTGCAGCCTGACCTCTCCCCTGCACCACTGCTTGCAGTGGTGAGGTTGATCAGTAATGCAGCACATGACACAGGATGTTATGAATCAGGATTTAGGTTTTATCTTCTCATGATAAAGGGGCACAGTCAGTACCAGGTTTGCTAATGGAAAAGGATGAGGAGGGAGAGGCAGCCCTTGAGGTTTCTAAACCACTCCCACACTCCCATGCAATCCAGAGGGACCTGGACAGGCTGCAGAGCTGAGCCCATGACAAACTCTTGAGGTTCGACAAGACCAAGGGCAAGGTCCTGCAGCTGGGTCAGGGCAATTCCAGACACTGATATAGGCTGGGCAGGGACTGGCTTGAGAGCAGCCCTGAAGAAAAGGACCTGGGGGTGCTGGGGATGAGAAGCTCAACAGGAGCCAGCAGTGAGCACTTGCAGCCCAAAGAGCCAAGCAGAGCCTGGGCTGCAGCAAGAGAAGCAGAGCCAGCAGGGCCAGGGAGGAGATTCTCCCCCTCTACTCCGCTCTGCTGAGACCACACCTGGAGCACTGTGTCCAGTTCTGGAGCCCCTATTGCAGGAAGGATCTGAAGGTGCTGGAAGGTGTCCAGAGAAGGGCCACAAGGATGAGCAGACAGCTGGAGCTGCTCTGCTGTGAGGACAGACTGAAGGAGTTGGGGTTGTTCAGTCTGGAGAAGAGAAGGCTTTGAGGAGACCTCATTGTGGCCTTGCAATATCTGAAGGAGGCTACAAGAAATCTGGGGAGGGACTTTTGAGGGTGTCAGGGAGTGATAGGACTGGGGGGAATGGAGCAAAACTAGTAATGGGTAGATTCAGATTGGGTGTTAGGAAGAAGTTTTTCCCCATGAGGGTGGTGAGAGACTGGCACAGGTTGCCCAGGGAGGTGGTGGAAGCCTCATCCCTGGAGGTGTTTGCAGCCAGGCTGGCTGTGGCTGTGAGCAACCTGCTGTAGTGTGAGGTGTTCCCTGCCCATGGCAGGAGGGTTGGAACTGGGTGACCCTTGAGGTCCCTTCCAACCCTGACAATTCTATGATTCTGGGTCACCTTAGGTACTCTTTGATGTAAATCAGAGCTGGAGCACTGCTGGTGAACAGAAAGATCTGACTGTGGTGCTGTGTTTCTGTCCAGCCTGGCACACACTCAGTCCTGGTCATGCCTGCCTGGGGTCTCATTAAAAGCCCTGATTTGTTTTTCCATATTTTTCTGGTTCTGAATTCCCTGCTCCTTTGGTGTTGGGTAGAAGAGCAAACCAATTCCAATGGCACATGACAAGCCAAGGGAGGAACAAACACTGAGAAACACAGGCAGGAACCCCTGAACTCCCTCCACCAGGCTCTACTCCCTTGCAGGTTGTTGGGGCAGAGCTTGCACAAGGCCTAATCCTGCTCCCAATAAGCTCATGGGTGGAGCTGGAGAGGGCTGTCTGGGAAAGCCTGAGCTGGGAATGATGTTCCTCTGGTGGATTGTAAAAGGAATGAAGAGGACTTTATAGCTGATGTTACGTTGCACTTAGTTAATCTCCAAAGCTGGCTGAATGCTTCCTGTCACTGCTCACTGTTTGTGCTGTGTGGGGAGCTGTGTAGTCACTCTGTGCTTTCCCTCTGGTGCCTGGGGAACAAACACTTAGGAGGAGAGAATAACAAATGGTGAAGCATCTCATTTCAGGCATGGATTCGTAGCTGAATGATCATTCATGCTAAAATTAGCAGTGCTCACCAGGCCAAAAAGCAAATGTGCAGGGATTGCCCAAAGAGTTTCCAGTCACAAATGACCACAAATTGCAGTGAGCCAGGTTTGGCACTTTTGTTTGTCAAAAAGCTGTGGTAAATGGAGGGGAGTGTGTGGGGGGGGTGTGGGGTTGTTAATGTTTGGGGCTTTTTTTCTGCCACACAACCTTACTACCCTACAAATTATTTCTGTGCCAAGTGAGTAATACCTCCCTCTTTGTTATGGAAATGGTTTCTGGTTTTGTGTATCACAGAATCACAGAACAGTAGAGGTTGGAAGGGACCTCCAGAGATCATCCAGTCCAGCCCCCCTGCCAGAGCAGCATCACCCAGGGTAGTGCACACACAGGAATCCATCCAGGTGGGGTTGGAAAGGCTCCAGAGAAGGAGACTCCACAACCTCTCTGGGCAGCCTGCTCCAGGGCTCTGGCACCCTCACTGCAAAGAAGTTTCTCCTCATCTTGAGCTGAAATCTTCTCTGTTCAAGTTTGTCTCCCTTGTTCCTTAGTCTTATTTCTGCGCACCACCCAAAAGAGCTTGGCCCCCTCCACTTGACCCCCAGCCCTCAGCTATTTGTAGATATTGATCAGATCCCCTCTCAGCCTTCTCTCCTCCAGATTCAACAGCCCCAGGGCTCTCAGTCTCTCTTCCCAGGGGAGATGCTCAAGTCCCCTAAGCATCCTCCTGGCTCTCTCTTGGATTCTCTCCAGCAAGTCTCTGTCCCTCTTGAACTGGGGAGCCCCAAACTGGACACAGGATTGCAGCTGTGGTCTCAGCAGGGCAGAGCAGAGGGGGAGAAGAACCTCCCAGCCCTGCTGGCCGCACTTTTCTTGCTGCACCCCAGGATCCCATTGGCTCTCTTGGCCACCAGGGCACATTGCTTTCCCATTGCAGAACTCGCTCTCTTCCAGCACTCCAAGGTCTTTCTCCATGGAGCTGCTTTGAAGCAGGGCAGTCCCTAACCTGTCCTGGTGTCTGCTGTTATTCCTCCCCAGATGCAGGACTCTGCATTTCTCCTTATTGATCTTCCTGAGGTTTGCCTGCAGGCAGCTCTCAGCCTGTCCAGCTCTCCTTGGATGCCTACAGCAGTACTATTCCAGGTATTAGCATGTGGGGCTCAGCCCACAAGTGCTTTTGATTTGGAATTCATAAATAGCATTTATTGTGTTTAGGATGGCAGAACTACATTGTTTTGGAAACACTGGAGCATTATATCAGGCAGAGGACAGTCTGGCAATTCCTGGAGGCAACCCTTCCCTCCAGGGCTGGCTCTGTTATGCATGCTCCCATTATTTTCAGAGGAGTGGCAGCTAAAGGAGACCATGCAGCATGTTCCAAGGCCACGTGAGGGTCATCATTTCACAGCCCTAAAGCAGTTAAGTGTTCATTTATAGCCCACTTAAACCCTAAGTATTCCCAGATCAGCCATATAGTATTTTTAGCAGGATACTGTATTCCTCTCCATAGATTATACTCTTTACTCTTAAATGCCTTAGACTGCATTTACAGACAGTATCAAATTGCCCTCTAAAGCTGTGAGGATGTGAGTACACTTACCCACACCTCTTTCCACACCCACAGGAGCAAAACCACAGAGTTTTTCCTTGTGTAAATAGGATGATTTTGCAGATAGGATCCTAAGCCTCAGGTGCCTTAGCCAACAGCCTGGAAGTTACATGGCAAGAGTTTAGGCTTCAGAGCACACAAAGATAACTTACACAGTGCAGTGAGCCTGAAATCTCACAGAACAAGCGCCCAGGAGCACCTCTGCAAGCTGCTGCACAGAGGGGATAGGAGAGCAAGCTGTGGATTTTATTAAGCAGAAATTTTCCTCCTTGCTCTTTGTGTCCCATGGAAAGCATAGAATCATGGAATGGCCCAGGCCAGAAGGGACCTTCAAAGGTCATCCAGTCCAACCTCCCTGCAGTCAGCAGGGACATCCCCAACTAGATCAGGTTGCCCAGAGCCCTGTCCAGCCTCACCTTGAATATCTCCAGGGATGGAGCCTCAACCACTCCCTGGGCAACCTGTGCCAGTGTTCCACCACCCTCATGGTAAAGAACCTGCTCCTAACATCCAATCTCAGTCTGCTCTTCTGTAGCCCGAAGCCACTGCCTCTTGTCTTGTCACTGCAGGCCTATGCAAACAGTCTTTCTCCATCCTTCTTGTAGCCCCCTTCAGGTACTGGCAGGCTGCTATTAGATCTCCCCAGAGCCTTCTCTTCTCCAGGCTGAACACCCCCAGCTCCCTCAGCCTGTCCTCACAGCAGCGCTGCTCCAAGCCCCTGATTCTGGACCCTCCCCATCAGGTCCATGTCCTCCCTGTACTGAGGGCTCCAGTCCTGTGCACAGTGCTCCAGGTGAGGCCTCACCAGGGCAGAGCCAAGTGGCAGAATCACCTCTCTGGATCTGCTGGCAATGCTGCCTGTGATGCAGCCATGGTGAGTTCATCCATAGGGTCTACAACTGATGGGAAGAAAAGTGCCTTGGCACCCACTACCCTTTAAAGAACAAATGCAGCCCTGGATTTGGAAATGTGTCTGTGTGCAGATCATCCTGCAGGAGCACTAAGAAGCCAAAGCTGCAGCATCTGCAACCCAGTTCCTCTTGGCAATGGGTCTGACAGATATTTGCAGCTCGAGCAGACCATATACTTCGATGTGATATTTTGAGTCAGGCTTTCCTGAGGACAGTGCTGACATTAACCTCTTGCCTGCAGACAACTCACTCAGTCTTGTAGCTGAATTTAGCCCCCAATGCCCAGTGGCTTGCTCACTCTGATGTGCTCCTCTCTGTGTGAACACTGGGAACCTGCCTGAGTGAGGGTCCTGCAGCTAGGTCGGGGCAATCCCAGGCACTGATATAGGCTGAGCAGGCACTGGCTTGGGGGTGCTGAGAAGTAGAAGCTCAACAGGAGCCAGCAGTGAGCACTTGCAGCCCAGAAAGCCAACCAGAGCCTGGGCTGCAGCAAGAGAAGCAGAGCCAGCAGGGCCAGGGAGGTGATTCTCCCCCTCTGCTCCACTCTGCTGAGACCACACCTGGAGCTCTGTGTCCAGTTCTGGAGCCTTTATTACTTCAGCTAAAAGTAGGCTTTGCCTGACACTGATGGTGTCTTTTCACTGCATTAGACACTGTTTAAGGTATGAGATTATATCCTAGATAAAACTGAAACACCTCAACTGGAATTTTGAGCAGACAGAAAGGATATTAACACTTTGAGTGCCTGCTCCACCCTAATGCCACAGTTCAGGAGGAATGCCAAGGGCATGATCATAGAATCACAGAATTGTCAGGGTTGGAAGGGACCTCAAGGATCAGCCAGTTCCAAGCCCCTGCCATGGGCAGGGACACCTCACACTACAGCAGGTTGCTCACAGCCACATCCAGCCTGGCTGCAAACACCTCCAGGGATGAGGCTCCCACCACCTCCCTGGGCAACCTGTGCCAGTCTCTCATCACCCTCATGGGGAACAACTTCTTCCTAACATCCAATCTCAATCTACCCATTTCTAGTTTTGTTCCATTTCCTCCACTCCTATCCCTATTTGACACCCTCAAAAGTTCCTCCCCAGCTTTCTTGTAGCCCCCATCAGATGCTGGAAGGCCACAAGAAGGTCTCCTTGGAGCCTTCTCTTCTCCAGACTTCTGCAGCCAGCCCAGCCCTCTTCTAGTCTTGTTTCATCTTCCCTCTAATCCATCATTTAAATTGACCTCTTTAGCTGTCCATTTTGTACTTGTTTAACTGGGTTAGGAGGAAGAACAGAGGCAGGCAGCAGATAAACTCTAAAAGACTGAGTAAGTTGCCTCATCTTCTAGTGGCTATTGTCCTCAGATAACCCTGCTGAATCTTTTGCTCAGAAGTATTCATAGAATCATAGAATCACCCAGGTTGGAAAAGACCTCAGAGATCATCAAGCCCAACCTGTTACCTAATACCTAACACCCCCTGACAACTAAACCATGGCTCCAAGTGCCACATCCATTTTCAAAGCAGCAGGGACTATTCAAAATATATTAAGGCCTCCTAAACCCTTTTGCCCTTTGTAGCTCTGTAAAGCTTCAACCTATTACTCAGTTTGATTTTTCTGCTTTCAGTTTCAGTGTAATTTATCATCATGAAGAATACACACACACAAAAAAAAAAGGTTGGCAGTGGTCAGTGGGTTAATGGGCACCTCTCCTATGAGGACAGGCTGAGAGCGTTGGGGTTGTTCAGTCTGGAGAAGAGAAGGCTCTGAGGAGACCTCATTGTGGCCTTCCAGTATCTGAAGGGGGCTACAAGAAAGCTGGGGAGGGACTTTTGAGGGTGTCAAATAGGTATAGGACTGGAGGGAATGGAACAAAACTAGACATGGGTAGATTCAGATTGGACATTAGAAAGAAGTTGTTCTCCATGAGGGTGGTGAGAGACTGGCACAGGTTGCCCAGGGAGGTGGTGGAAGCCTCATCCCTGGAGGTGTTTGCAGCCAGGCTGGCTGTGGCTGTGAGCAACCTGCTGTAGTGTGAGGTGTCCCTGCCCATGGCAGGGGTTGGAACTGGCTGATCCTTGAGGTCCCTTCCAAGCCTGACAATTCTGTGATCTGCCCTTTCCTGCACTGTGCTACTGTGTGTTAAGAACCTCATCTGGAGAGGCAGAGCATAGCAAATCTCCTCTCTCATCTAAGGTAGAACAGTGATCTTAAACTCAGAAAAATCCATCAGGTTATGGCAAACACTCACAAGGATGTTGCTACAGCAGAGATGGATGAACTTATCATAAAAGCTTTGCATGCACATGGACTCTGTTTGGGAGGTAAACATCCCAACATATGGAGAGGAGAAGAATGAGATCTGATCAGTGTCTATCAATATCTGAGGGCTGGAGGGTCAGGAGGGAGGAGACAGCTTCTGCTCACTTGTGCCCTGGGATAGGACAAGGAGCAATGGATGGAAACTCCAGCACAGGAGGTTCCACCTCAACAGGAGGAAGAACTTCTTCACTGTGAGGGTGACAGAGCACTGGAAGAGGCTGCCCAGAGAAGTTGTGGAGTCTCCTTCTCTGGAGCCTTTCCAGCCCTGGATGTGTTTCTGTGCAACCTGTGCTGGATTCTATGGTTTTCAGAGGTTTTCAGATTGGATGTTCAGTGCCCCTGCCCATGGCAGAAGGGTTGGAACTGGATGATCCTTGAGGTCTCTTCCAATCCTAACAATTCCCTGGTTCTATGGTTCTATGTAGGCTGCTCCTCTTTGCTGTGGTCAAATGGTATCACATATATGATCTGGAAGGTCTGCTTAGAAATGCCTCTCTTTCTTATTGAATCATAGAACCAATAAGGTTGGGAAAGACCTCAGAGATCATCAGGTCCACCCTGTCCCCCAACACCTCATGACTAGCTAAACCATGGCTTTAATTCAAAGGTGAAGGATGCTTTGCTGATGTCAGGCAGAGTTTTCAGAGGCTTTCCTCTGCAGCTCTGGAAGAGCCAGGCCTCTCCATTTACCTCCCAGCTGCATTAACTGGGCATTTCTCCTCAATTACAGAGAAGAAATCAGTTGGCAATAGTCTGTTCCCTGTGCAACAGAGTGAGAAATATCTCGTTATTTATTCTAGATCAACTGAAGGAGGCTGGGAAAGATTCATTTCTTCTTGGTCTGCTTTGACAGGGCAATTTGTTAGATGATGTTTAATTCTCTGAGCTAGAATTAAGCCAGGAAAATGCAGGATATCAGAAATCATCTGCAAGTGAGTTCAGTGCCCGTGAAGGACTCAGTGCCCCAGAGCCCCTGCAGGCCCTGTGCACAGCAGCAGTGAGCTGCTGGAGCAGTAAGCCTGGGACAGTGGAACACAAGCCATGATCCCTTTTAGGTTGCCTTTTAGATGAAAACCAGGGTTTGATGCTGAGAATGCAGCATTTCCAGAAGAGAAAGGAGCCATCTCTTCACCCACTCCTGGTCCCCTGCCCAGAGGAGCACCTCAATATCTAACAAAGGCTGAGAGGTTGAGCATCAGAGAATCACAGAATCACAGAATCACAGAATCAGAGTCAGAGAATCATGGAATCAGAGAATCACAGTCAGAGAATGACAGAATCAGAGAATCATGGAATCAGAGAATCAGAGAATCAGAATCAGAGAATCATGGAATCAGAGAATCAGAGTCAGAGAATGACAGAATCAGAGAATCATGGAATCAGAGAATCAGAGAATCATGGAATCAGAGAATCACAGAGCCAGAGAATGACAGAATCAGAATCAGAGAATCACAGAGTCAGAGAATGACAGAATCACAGAATCAATCAGAGAATCAGAGAATCAGAGTCACAGAATCACAGGGCAGGGGAAGGGAAGGGAAGGGAAGGGAAGGGAAGGGAAGGGAAGGGAAGGGAAGGGAAGGAAGGGAAGGGAAGGAAGGGAAGGGAAGGGAAGGGGGAAGGGAAGGGAAGGGAAGGGAAGGGAAGGGAAGGGAAGGGAAGGGAAGGGAAGGGGAGGATTGTGTTGGTACAACCAATCTTTTGGATCTCTCTCCAAAGGGATTGTTTAGAACTCTCTCTGTTTTCCTTTTCACATCCAACAGTGATTTATTTACATTTTTCTACTTTGCTGCTCAAAATCTATAACAAAATTTTAAAGGCATAGCCTAAAACTACCATAGCAGGTAGGACAGCCTACCTGTGAGGCCATTAAAAAACCCCTGGGTGAGAGAAGATGAACCTGCAATGCTGCCAAATTCAGTGACCCCTGTGGCACAATGACCTCCCAGGAGGTAATCCATAAATTATTTCAGAGCTGCCTGTGGCAGCTTTCTGCCTTTGCCCTGCAGAGTGAACTATTACAGGGGAGAAAATGAAGAACCACTCTGTCCCTTTCTTACTCTCACTTTCTAGGACCAGGGAGAATTTACTGAAGGCTTTGTGAGATGTTAAGCGTCCTGCTAGCTGCTCCTCGGTGCAAACTGCTGGAGTTTGCCCTGTTGTCAAAGGAGCTGCCTTAGCTTACAGCAGCTGAGAATTTGATCCTCTGCAATTTAGGCCAAAGGTGTCAGGTCTCCACCAGGCACTGTCTGGTGATGGTAAGTGCTAGTTGTATAGTCTGGGGGAAGATACACCCCATCAGCACAGGTGGCAGGGAGCCAGTAACCCCAGCAGGTACAGACTGCTTGTGGCAGCAGTGCTGGAGCATCTCTGTATGGGAGCCCTGGCAGAGCAAACTGTGGGCTGGCTTGTCTATTGAGGTGCAAACCCACATTGGGTACTCCCACTGCACTGACCTGTACCTGAGCAGATAAACCACCACCCCTGGAGGTGTTCAAGAGGGGATTGGACGTGGCGCTTCGTGCCGTGGTCTAGTCATGAGGTCTGTGGTGACAGGTTGGACTTGAAGATCTTTGAGGTCTCTTCCAACCTGAGTGATAGTGTGATACTGTGAAACCTCCCTGAGACTGATGCATGAGAGAAAGCAGGAACTAGCTTGGAGCACACAGAATCACAGAATACTTGAGGCTGGAAAAGACCTCTGAGATCATTAAGTCCAGCCTATGACTTGACACCGCCCCATCAGCTAAACCCTGCCACGAAGTGCCACATCCAATCTGTCCTTAAAGACCTCCAGTGATGGCAACTCCATCACCTCCCTGGGCAGTCCATCCCACAGAATCACTGAATCACTCAGGTTGGAAAAGGCCCTCAGGATCACCAAGGCCAACCCAGAACCCTACTCCGCAAGGCTCACCCCTAAACCACAGCCCCAAGCACCACAGCCAAACCACCCGCAAACACAGCCAGGCTTGGGGACTCCACCACCTCCCTGGGCAGCACATTCCAATGCCTGACCACTCTTGCCTGAAAAAAAGCTTTCCTAATGTCCAGTCTGAACCTCCCCAGTGGCAGCTTGAGGCCATTCCCTCTTGTTCTGTCACTAATGACCTGGGAGCAGAGACCAGCACCAACCTCTCCACAACCTCCTTGCAGGGAGCTGTAGAGAGCCAGGAGGTCTCCCCTCAGCCTCCTCTCTTTCACACTAACCATCCCCAGCTCCTTCAGTTGCTCTTCATCAGATTTCTTCTCCAGGCCCTTCCCAGCTTCCTTGGCCTCCTCTGCCCTGGCTCCAGCACCTCCACATCTCTCTTGGATTGAGGTACCCAAAACTGGACACAGCACTCCAGGTGTGGCCTCCCCAGAGCTGAGTCCCAGGGGACAATCCCCTCCCTGCTCCTGCTGGACACAGCAGTGCCTAAATCACCCAGAGGCAGAGCCAAGTGATGATGAATAAATCCTTCCAGACCTGAGCTCACTCCAAGGACAATCAGTTTTGAGAGTACAGTGGAATTCTTCTGTTGAGATACCATTTGCTGGCCCTGCAGAAAGATGGTTTCAGTCAGCTGAATGTAATCATCTGGGCTAACATGCTTCCAGAAAAGTCAAATAGCAAATTGATTGGGCAAACAACCCACCCTGGTGGATATTAACCCAGGGTAGCTCACCCAGGGCTGAGCAGAGACTGATTCCTGAGCAAGCTGATTTAGCTGGGCTTTAAACAATAGGAAAATCCAGCAAAATCTGACAATCACCAAATCCCTCAGGTTTTTGCTCCTGTGAAGAGCATAAATATTAGTTCAGTCACTTTAGCTGCATTTTGCTGGGAGATGTAATTTTGTTTTTAGCTCCTTAAGTCAGGACTCAATGTGCAAAAGAGGATGAATAATGCATATTCTACACTGATGGAATCCATTCCACCGGGAATCCAAACAGATTTGGCACACACTAAAGTGATAAAACCTTCCAACAGATTTCCAAAGGAGGCTAAAACTATAACAGCACAGGCACAGTAGAGATGGCAAAGCAGAGGGATCAGCCTTCATAGCATCACAGGATGTTAGCGGTTGGAAGGGACCTCAAGAGGTCATCCAGTCCAAACCCCCTGCCAGAGCAGGAGCACCTAGAGCAGATCGCACAGCAACACATCCAGGTGGGTTTTGAATACCTCCAGAGAGGGAGACTCCACAACTTCCCTGGGCAGCCTCTTCCAGTGCTCTGACACCCTCACAGGGAAAACATTTTTTCTCCTGTTTCCATGGAACTTCCTATGCCTCAGCTTCACAGAATCACAGAATTAACCAGGTTGGAAAAGACCTTTGCGATCATCAACCTATCACCAAACACCATCTAATCAACTAAAACATGGCTCCAAGTGCCTCATCCAGGCTTTTCTTAAACACCTCCTGGGATGGGCAGTACATTCCAATGGCCAGTATCTCTTGCTGGGAAGAACTTTCTCCTCACCTCCAGCCTAAACCTCCTCTAGCACAGCTTGAGACTGTGTCCTCTTGTTCTGGTGCTGCTTGCCTGGCAGAAGAGACCAACCCCCACCTGGCTACAACCTCCCTTCAGGGAGTTGTAGAGAGCAAGAAGGTCTCCCCTGAGCTTCCTCTTATCCAGGCTAAGCATCCCCAGCTCCCTCAGCCTCTCCTCACAGGGCTGTGCTCCAGACCCCTCCCCACCTTTGTTGCCCTTCCCTGGACACCTTCCAGCAGCTCAACATCTTTCCCAAACGGAGGAGCCCAGAACTGGACACAGGACTCAAGGTGTGGCCTAACCAGTGCTGAGCACAGGGCACAATGACCTCCCTGCTCCTGCTGGCCACACTCTTCCTGATGCAGGCCAGGATGACCATTGGCCTTCTTGGCCACCTTGGCATGCTACTGGCTCATGTTCAGCCTACTGTCAACCAGCACCCCCAGGTCCCTCTCTGCCTGGCCGCTCTCCAGCCACTCTGACCCCAGCTTGTAGCTCTGCATGGGGTTGTTGTGGCCAGTGTGTAAAACCCAGCACTTGGATGTGTTCAGTCTCATGCCCTTGCACTCTGCCCATCTGTCCAGCCTGTCAAGATCCCTCTGCAGAGCTCTCCTACCCTCTAATAGATCAACTCCTGCCCCCAACTTGGTGCCATCTATAGATTTTCTGATGATGGACTCAATCCCCTCATCCAGATCATTGATAAAACTTCTACACATTGCCCCTTGTGCTGGCATTGGGCATCACCCAGCAGAGCCTGGCTCCAGCCTCTGGGCACTCACCCTGCACATCTTTATCAACATGAATGAGGTCACCTCTCAGGCTCCTCCTCTCCAAGCTACAGAGCCCTCAGCTCCCTCAGTCTCTCCTCATAAGGAAGATGTTTCTCTCCATCATTTTTGTGTCTCTGTGCTGGACTCTTCCAAGCAGTTCCCTGAGGTCCTTCTGAGGACACAGTCTCAAGCTGCACCAGGGAAAGTTTAGGCTCAAGGTGAGGAGAAAGTTCTTCACTCAGAGAGTCATTAGCCATTGGAATGTGTTGCCCAAGGAGGTGGTGGAATCGCCATCCCTGGAGGTGTTCAACAGGGGACTGGACGTGGCACTTGGTGCCATGGTCTAGTCATGAGGTCTGTGGTGACAGGTTGGACTCGATGATCTTTGAGGTCTCTTCCAACCTTAGTGATACTGTGAGACTGTGATACTGTAAACTGAGGGCCCAGAACTGGACACAATATTCCAGATGCAGCCTCACTAGGGCAGAGTAGAGTGGGTGGAGAACCTCTCTGGACCTACTGCCCACAGCCCTTCTAAACCACCCCAGGATGCCATTGGCCTTCTTGGCCACAAGAGCACATAGCTGGCTCATGGTCAACCTTCCATCCACTCTAGGACCCCCAGGTCCTTTTCCTCTTCACTGCTCTCCAACAGGTCAGACCCCAACCTGTACTGCTCCATGGGGTTGTCCTTTCCCAGGTGCAAGACTCTCCCTTTGCCCTTGTTGAATTTCATTCAGTTTCTCCCTGCCCAGCTCTCAGCCTGTCCAGCTCTGGCTGAATGGCAGCACAACCCTCCTGTGTCAGCCACTCCACCCAGCCTGGTGCCATCAGCAAACCTGCTGGCAGTGCTCTCTGTGCCCTCATCCAGGTGGTTGATGAATGTATTGAACAGCTCTGGTCCCAGTACTGACTTCTGAGGGACTCCACTTGACACAGGCCTCCAACTAGACTCCGTCCCCTGTACCACAACTCTCTGACTTCTTGCCTTCAAGCAATTCACAAAGCCTTTACAAGGCTGAAGGCAGCACCGAAGGCTGCTCAGATTTCAAGCACTTTCTGCCTCTCTCCACGTTGCCATGCTACCTCTCTGACACATTTAGATTACCACATACTCCTTTGGGTTTTGTCCAGATGATAAAGAGCTAATTCTCATTTGAACAAATGACTTTCCAGGATGGATAAATTAGGAAGCAGGCAGCATTTCCTCCAGCTGTTGTTCAACAATCCTGCCTGATTTGTGACAGTGGAATCCCCTTGGAGTATGGAAGGAGCTCCAGAGTAAGGCTTGATTAGCTATGCCCACTTGACTGCCAGGGACATATTTCAATCAGGCTTGTGTTGGATTGCTGCTAGAGTTGTGTGCATGAATCCAACAGTCAAACACACAGATGAGCTGTGCAGCTCTAAAGCCATTTTCTGGCCTAAGGAGTCTT
The DNA here is from genome assembly GCA_011125475.1 of Melanerpes aurifrons. NCBI lineage: Eukaryota > Metazoa > Chordata > Aves > Piciformes > Picidae > Melanerpes > Melanerpes aurifrons. The sequence continues at coordinate 953,262 of WWNC01000065.1, forward strand.
GCCTGCCAAGTATAGGACCAGAACAAGCAATTCCTCATGTGCCTGCAGAATCACAGAAGCAGAGAATGTCAGGGGCTGGAAGTGACCTCGAAAGCACATCCAGTCCAACCCCCCTGCCCATTTGACCTTAGTGAGAGACATGCTATGGTCAGCTTAAAAATTACTACAAACATTTCAGGGTGGGAAGTAAGAGAGAGCTCAGAAATACTGATGTGTATTGTTCCTGAATGTAATCCTTATTGTATCCTTTCAGAGAATCACAGAATCATAGGGGTTGGAAGGGAACTTGGGAGATCATCCAGTCCAACCCCCCTGCCAGAGCAGGAGCACCTAGAGCAGATCACACAGGAACACATCCAGACAGGTCTTGAATATCTCCAGAGAGGGAGACTCCACAACCCCCCTGGGCAGCCTCTTCCAGGGCTCTGTCACCCTCACAGGGAAAACATTTTCCTCCTGTTTCCATGGAACTTCCAATGGCTCAGTTTCACCACTTCCCCTTGTGCTGGCATTGGGCACCACCCAGCAGAGCCTGGCTCCAGCCTCTGGGCACTCACCCTGCACATCTTTATCAACAGCAATGAGGTCACCTCTCAGGCTCCTCCTCTCCAAGCTACAGAGCCCTCAGCTCCCTCAGGCTCTCCTCATACTTTGTAAGTCTGGCCCTGCCCTGAGGTAAAAGGGTATTTCAGGCAGCATGATGAGCATTATTAATCCATGGGGCTCATCTATATGTGCAGACTGGCAGCTTGAAGCTCAGGGCATTGTTCTCTCAGAAGCACATTTTAAATGCTATGGAGCTTATAACCAGGAACTCTTTTTGCATATCCACAACATGAATCCATTCCAAGGACCCAGCCAGTCTTTTAAAAACCTATTCTAGAGCACTGTGGCTCTGGGCAACCTGCTGTAGTGTGAGGTGTCCCTGCCCATGGCAGGAGGGTTGGAACTGGATGATCCTTGAGGTCCCTTCCAACCCTGACAATTCTATGATTCTAAGTGTGGTCCTGTGCCATCCAGTGATGGTGCTGAGCCAAGGAGCTGGAGCAGGCTGTGCCAGCACCTCAGCCTCATCTTTTTGCCTAGCATGAGCCTATCTGCACAGTTAACAAACCTGTTTCAAATAAATTTATGCAAGCATGGAGATGCCCACAGACCCTTTGGCTGTGGCACAGCTGTGGCTGCCTGAGCTTCTGGATGAGCCTGAGAGCCCTGGGGCTGTTGAGTCTGGAGAAGAGAAGGCTGAGAGGGGATCTGATCAATGTCTATCAATAGCTGAGAGGTGGGGGTCAAGTGAAGGGGGCCAAGCTCTTTTGGGTGGTGCACAAGTATAAGCCAAGGATCAATGGAGACAAACTTAAACAGAGAAGGTTTCAGCTCAACATGAGGAGAAACTTCTTTCCAGTGAGGGTGGCAGAGCCCTGGAGCAGGCTGCCCAGAGAGGTTGTGGAGTCTCCTTCTCTGGAGACTTTCCAGCCCCACCTGGCTGCATTCCTGTGTGGCCTACCCTGGGTGATGCTGCTCTGGCAGGGGGGTTGGACTGGATGATCTGTACACTGCACTGGTTAGGCCACACCTTGAGTCCTGTGAGAGGACTTGAGCACAAGCCCTATGAGGAGAGGCTGAGGGAGCTGGGATTGTTTAGCCTGGAGAAGAGGAGGCTCAGGGGAGACCTCATTGCCCTCTACAACTACCTGAAGGGTGGTTGTAGCCAGGTGGGGATTGGTCTCTTCTGCCAGGCAACCAGCCCCAGAACAAGAGGACACAGTCTCAAGCTGCACCAGGGGAGGTTTCAGCTGGAGGTGAGGAGAAAATTCTTCACTGAGAGAGTCATTGGCCATTGGAATGTGCTGCCCAGGGAGGTGGTGGAGTCACCGTCCCTGGAGGTGTTCAAGAGGAGATTGGATGTGGCACTTGGTGCCATGGTCTAGTCATGAGGTCTGTGGTGACAGGTTGGACTCGCTGACCTTTGAGGTCTCTTCCAACCTTAGTGATACTGTGTTGCTGTGATACTGTGTCCAGTTCTGGGACCCTCAGTTTAGGAAAGATGTTGAAATACTGGAAAGTGACCAGAGAAGGGCAACAAAGCTGGGGAGGGGTCTGGAGCACAGCCCTGGGAGGAGAGGCTGAGGGAGCTGGGGTTGCTTAGCCTGGAGAAGAGGAGGCTCAGGGGTGACCTTCTTGCTCTCTACAACTACCTGAAGGGAGGTTGTAGCCAGGTGGGGGTTGGTCTCTTCTCCCAGGCAGTCAGCACCAGAACAAGAGGACACAGTCTCAGGCTGCACCAGGGGAGGTTTAGGCTGGATGTTAGGAAGAAGTTCTATACAGAGAGAGTGATTGCCCATTGGAATGTGCTGCCTGGGGAGGTGGTGGAGTCACCATCATTGGAGGTGTTCAGGAGGAGACTTGATGGGGTGCTTGGTGCCATGGGTGAGTTGTTTAGGTGGGTTGGATTGGTTGCTAGGTTGGACACGATGATCTTGAAGGTCTCTTCCAACCTGGTCTATCCTATCCTATCCTATCCTATCCTATCCTATCCTATCCTATCCTATCCTATCCTATCCTATCCTATCCTATCCTATCCCTGCAGGTTCCTTCCAACCTCTAATGTGCTATGATTCTATGATTCTATGACTAAGAAGATTTCACCACCTATCTTGTGCAGACAAGAGATGGCTTTTTACAAGCAGTGCAGCTCTGAAGGTCTTAGAGCAACCTCACTGGGGGGGGAAAAGAAAGAGATAAAAGGAAGACTTTTATTCCATGATGTACAATAAGAAGTGCAGTGCAGTACTGCCACTAACACCTGGATCACAGTGAATTTCTAGCTTATTATTAACTCATGCCTAGCTCTAACTTCCAGTTCAAGTTTCCACTCATTATTTTTCACTGTGCTAAATCTACAATATTAACATGGCACCAGACATATCCATTGGGACAAAACTCTGACTCCAAGGGGAGTGATGACAGGGCTTAGGTGGAGGGAGGGTTGAATCTCAACCTTGGTCTGCAAGCATGCCAGTGCTCCTTCAGTTTTACTTTCAGCATCATTCTATTCCCAATGAGCATCACTCATGGAAATTGCCCCAGCTATAGCACACTTCCTACTCACACTTGTAGTACTTTGTCTGGAGAGACGACATCTGACTTGGCACATACTGCAAAGAGCTGCTTTGATTCACTCCTCCTTAATAACTAACTAAATCAATGTTAATTTTCATAGAATCAACCTGGTTGGAAAAGACCTCAGAGTTCATCAAGTCCAACCTATTGCCTAACACCTAACACCTCCTGACAACTAAACCATGGCTTCGAGTACAGAATACAGAATTAACCAGGTTGGAAGAGACCTCAGAGATCATCCAGTCCACCCTATCACCCAACACCATCTCATCAACTAAACCATGGCACCAAGGGCCTCAGCCAGTCTCCTCTTAAACACTTCCAGTGATGATGACTCCACCACCTCCCTGGGCAGCACATTCCAATGGCCAAGCTCTCTTGCTGGGAAGAATTTCTTCCTAACATCCAGCCTGAACCTCCCCTGACACAGCTTGAGACTGTGTCCTCTTGTTCTGGTGCTGCTTGCTTGGGAGAAGAGACCAACCCCCACCTGGCTACAACCTCCCTTCAGGGAGTTGGAGAGAGCAAGAAGGTCTCCCCTGAGCCTCCTCTTCTCCAGGCTAAGCAACCCCAGCTCCCTCAGCCTCTCCTCCCAGGGCTGTGCTCCAGACCCCTCCCCAGCTTTGTTGCCCTTCTCTGGACATTTTCCAGCATCTCAACATCTTTCATAAACTGAGGAGCCCAGAATTGGACACAGGACTCAAGGTGGATCCAATCAGAAGGATGGATGGATTGGATGTTAGGAAGAAGTTGTTCCCCATGAGGGTGGTGAGAGACTGTCACAGTCTGCCCAGGGAGGTGGTGGAAGCCTCATCCCTGGAGGTTTTTGCAGCCAGGCTGGATGTGGCTGTGAGCAACCTGCTGTAGTGTGAGGTGTCCCTGCCCATGGCAGGGGGCTTGAAACTGGCTGATCCTTGAGCTCCCTTCCAACCCTGACAATTCCATGATTCTATGCTATGATATTTGTTGACACCTGCTCTCCTGCCAGCACACCAGCGCTGTGCCAGAGCAGAGTGGAGCCATCAGCCTCCCCTCCTCCCTCTTGGCTGGCAGCAGTGAGGCTGAGCAGCCAGCAGAGCCCCACGGTGCAGCCTGCCATTGCTCTGCAGGTGCAGCAGAGGTCGGCTTCGGTTTGCATACTTCACACCTCCAGGAACCTTCTTGGCAGTTATTTGCTGTAAGACTTCTTTTTCCTTTCTTTCTTTCTTTCTTTACAGTTCCAAAACCTCAAACTGCAGCTGCTCTCAACCTGTTGGCTTTAAAGGCTTGCCTGATCTCATGTCAAAACCATGTGAAAGTGCTGATCTTTTCCAGGTCCCTCCCCACAAAGAAATAGCGGACCAGATCCCAAACTTCTCGCTCACAAATGAAGTTTGTGTCACCCTAAGCCAATAAATCTTACAGTGAAGCTTGAAACCAGGTGGCTTTTGCATGGTTTACTTCAAAAATACCTGTACAGCACCAATTCATAGTATCATAGTATCATAGTATCAGTCAGGGTTGGAAGGGACCACAAGGATCAGCTAGTTCCAACCCCCCTGCCATGGGCAGGGACACCCCACACTAGATCAGGCTGGCCAGAGCCTCATCCAGCCTGGTCCTAAACACCTCCAGGGTGGATGAGGCTTTTTACTTGTAGTTGTTCTTGTAGTTTTACTTGTAGTTGTTCTGTAAAGCTTGTCCTTGTCACAGCATCACACTACCACAGAACAGTAGAGGTTGGAAGGGACCTCCAGAGATCATCCAGTCCAACCACCCTGCCAAAGAAGCATCTCCCAGGGTAGGCTGCACAGGAATGCATCCAGGTGGGGTTTGAAAGGCTCCAGAGAAGGAGACTCCACAACCTCTCTGGGCAGCCTGCTCCAGGGCTCTGGCACCCTCACTGCAAAGAAGTTTCTCCTCATGTTGGGCTCAAACCTTCCCTGTTCAAGTTTGTCTCCATTGCTCCTTGTCTTTTTCCTATGTACCACCCAAAAGAGTTTGGCCCCCTCCACTTGACACCCACCCCTCAGATATTGATAGGCATTGATTACCTCTCAGCCTTCTCTTCTCCAAACTCAACAGCCCCAGGGCTCTCAGTCTCTCTTCCCAGGGGAGATGCTCAAGTTCCCTAATCATCCTCCTGTCTCTCTGCTGGACTCTCTCCAGCAGGTCTCTGTCTCTCTTGAACTGGGGAGCCCCAAACTGGACACAGGATTGCAGCTGTGGTCTCAGCAGGGCAGAGCAGAGGGGGAGAAGAACCTCCTTAGCCCTGCTGGCCACACTTTTCTTGCTGCACCCCAGGATCCCGTTGGCTCTCTTGGCCACCAGGGCACATTGCTGTCCCATGCAGAACTTGCTGCCCACCAGCACTCCAAGGTCTTTCTCCATGGAGCTGCTTTGCAGCAAGGCAGTCCCTAGCCTGTCCTGGTGCCTGCTGTTCTGCTTTGGATTTCTCCACTGCTGAGTGAGGGGGATGTGAAATGAAAACTTGCTCTTAAGAATGCTATATTAAATATATTTTTTGAGAAATTTAGTTAGCCAGTATGGGTTTATTTTTCTTTTCACAAATAGGGGAAAAAAGATCACTGACAGCAAAAGAGGTAGCTGCCATCTGCTTGGGGAGGAGCTGAAAATATAGGAAGAGCACTAAGGAAATTGAGGCAAGGAATGAAGGGCCAGACTTTACTCAGAGGATACAAAAGAAGATGGAAACCTGGGACATTGCTCCACAGTAGCCTTTGACCAGAGAAAATCTCAACCTCTTCCATATCTAGGACCAAAGACAGGCTGGGAGATTTTCTTTCTGCACTTCCAATGCATTTAGTAACTCCTTCATTCAACTGAAAAGAAAACAGGCAGCAAGATCAAGACTGTAAATGAAAAGCTGTCCTCCTAGGGAACCTGAGCAGTTCCAGCACACAATCAAAGGCCAATCTCTCTTGCTGGAATGAACTTCTTCCTCACCTCCAGTCTAAATCTCCCCTGGTGCAGCTTGAGACTGTGTCCTCCTGTTCTGGTGCTGGGTGCCTGGGAGAAGAGACCAACCCCCACCTGGCTACAACCTCCCTTCAGGTAGTTGCAGAGAGCAATGAAGCCTGCCCTGAGCCTCCTCTTCCCCAGGCTAAGCAACCCCTCCTTGACATTCTTTTGCAAACTCCATGTACACTGAATGTTCTTTTATCACAAAACCTGACCCAGTTGTCTCCCTCTGAACAGTCAGTGCCCATGAAAAAAGACTAATCAGTGACTCTGCAGAGGTTTTCCACCCAGTGTCAAAAGGACAAAGCAGCTGATTGAATAGGTTTAGTTTGTAAGAAATGCTTTGCTCACCAAGGGAGACTCTACTAAGTAATTACAGACTCACAGAGTTGTCAGGGCTTGGAAGGGACCCCAAGGGTCACCCAGTTCCAACCCCCCTGACATGGGCAGGGACACCTCACACTACAGCAAGTTGCTCACAGCCACATCCACATCCAGTCTGGTCTTCAAAACCTCCAGGGATGAGGATTCCACCACCTCCCTGGGCAACCTGTGCCAGTCTCTCACCACCCTCATGGGGAACAACTTCTTCCTCACATCCAACCTGAATCTACCCATTTCTAGTTTTCTCCATTCCCCCCAGTCCTATCACTCCCTGACACCCTCAAAAGTCCCTCCCCAGATTTCTTGGAGCCCCCTTCAGATACTGGAAGGCCACAATTAGGTCTCCTCAGAGCCTTCTCTTCTCCAGACTGAACAGCCCCAACTCCCTCAGTCTGTCCTCAGAGCAGAGCAGCTTCTGCCTTCTGCTCATCCTCGTGGCCCTTCTCTGGACACCTTCCAGCACTTCCAGATCCTTCCTGTAATAGAGGCTTCAGAACTGGACACAGAGCTCCAGGTGTGGTCTCAGCAGAGTGGAGCAGAGGAGAGAATCGCCTCCCTGGCCCTGCTGGCTCTGCTTCTCTTGCTGCAGCCCAGGCTCTGCTTGGCTCTCTGGGCTGCAAGTGCTCACTGCTGGCTCCTGTTGAGCTTCTCATCCTCATGAGGTTGCCATGTAACTTCCTCTTCTGCTGAAAATTAACAGTTTTAAAGCATCAGACTAAACTTATTTCCATTGCCTTTATCTTTTTTAAAGAAAAAAGCTTAACTCCTCTCATTAGCTAAATTAGTTTCTGTTTTTGTCCCTGCATGCTCAAATAAATCAATGTATGCAATGGAATTAAAATGACAACATTAAACATTGATATTCATAAATATTGATGCTTTGGCTGAAGATGATTTATATCCTGTGCTTTATTAACATCTTTGTTGGCAACATGGACAGTTGCATTGAGTGCACCCTCATCAGCTTTGCTGAGGACACCAAGCTGTGTCATGCAGCAGGCACACTGGAGGGAAGGGATGCATCCAGAGGGACCTGGACAGGCTGCAGAGGTGGGGACAAGCCAATCTCATGAGGTTCAACAAGACCAAGAGCAAGGTCTTGCATCTGGGTCAGGGCAATCCCAAGACTGATATAGGCTGGGCAGGGACTGGCTTGAGAGCAGCCCTGAACAAAAGGACTTGGAGGTGCTGTGGGAGGAGAAGCTCAACAGGAGCCAGCAGTGAGCACTTGCAGCCCAGAGAGCCAAGCAGAGCCTGGGCTGCAGCAAGAGAAGCAGAGCCAGCAGGGCCAGGGAGGTGATTCTCTCCCTCTGCTCTGCTCTGGTGAGACCACACCTGGAGCTCTGTGTCCAGTTCTGGAGCCTCTATTACAGGAAGGATCTGGAGGTGCTGGAAGGTGTCCAGAGAAGGGCCACGAGGATGAGCAAAGGGCTGGAGCTGCTCTGCTATGAGGACAGCCTGAGGGAGTTGGGGTTGTTGAGTCTGGAGAAGAGAAGGCTCTGAGGAGACCAAATTGTGGCCTTCCAGTGTCTGAAGAGGGCTCCAAGAAATCTGGGGAGGGACTTCTGAGGGTGTCAGGGAGTGATAAGACTGGGGGGAATGGAGTAAAACTAGAAATGGGTAGATTGAGATTGGATGTCAGGAGGAAGTTGTTCCCCATGAGGGTGGTGAGAGACTGGCACAGGTTGCCCAGGGAGGTGGTGGAAGCCTCATCCCTGGAGGTGTTTGCAGCCAGGCTGGCTGTGGCTGTGAGCAACCTGCTGTAGTGTGAGGTGTCCCTGCCCATGGCAGGGGATTGGAACTGGATGCTCCTTGAGGTCCCTTCCAACCCTCACAATTCTGTGATTCTATGATTACACTCAGAAGAAGAGGTGTTTTGATCAAAGCCTAGTCAGCTGTCAGGAGCATTTAGGGACACATGGAAGAGTTTAAGTCTTTGTTTATCTATTTATTTATTACATAAGCTCCAAAGATTTGACATGAATGAATGAGCTGATTGAAATCCTCACTCTCTCTTTGCAGGCACTGGGACTGAGCTGCCAGGGCAGTGATAGCAGTTAATCCCCAATTACATCTATCTTAGAAGTCAGTTTGAAACATATGCTCAGTGCTGATATATTTCTCTGTAGGTGGCTTTCTTTGAGCACAGTGTGGAGTTTACAGTGTTTCAAGCCAGTTTCCCTCTGGGATATCAATTTTCCAGCCTCTTGTTCTTGGTTGGGAAATTAAGAACTCCTCAGACAAGCAGGCTGATGTACAGAAATCCTGTCTGGATTGTTGCTAGCATGACACAAGCCCATGTGAAAGCAGGAGCTAGACAAGGGGAAGCCCAGCTGCAGTTTCATTCTACCTTGTTATAAACACCAGGGGAAAGAAATCATAGAATCATAGAGTGGTTAGGGCTAGAAGAAATCTCAAGGAGCATCCAGTTCTAACCCCCCTGCCATGGGCAGGGACACCTCACACTACAGCAAGTTGCTCAGGGCCACATCCAGTCTGGCCTTCAAAATCTCCAGGGGTGAGGCTTCCACCACCTCCCTGGGCAACCTGTGCCAGTCTCTCACCACCCTCATGGGGAAGAACTTCTTCCTGACATCCAATCTGAATCTACCCATTTCTAGTTTTCTTCCATTCCCCCCAGTCCTATCACTCCCTGACACCCTCAAAAGTCCCTCCCCAGATTTCTTGTAGGCCCCTTCAAACACTGGAAGGCCACAATCTGAGGTCTCCTCAGAGCCTTCTCTTCTCCAGACTAAACAACCCCAGCTCCTTCAGTCTGTCCTCATAGCAGAGCAGCTCCAGCCCTCTGCTCATCCTCATGGCCCTTCTCTGGACACCTTCCAGCACCAAATTAGTTCTGTTCCAAGTGAGTGTAAAGTAGTCTGTCCTTTACATATGCACCAGAAGCCACAGTTTTGTTGATCTGACTGCCTTTGGAGTAGCAAAGCTGTTTCTGGGAGAGCCATAGTATGTACCTGGGGAAGGAAGGGAGCTAGCAGCCAGCTGGTCTTTGGATGTTAGGAAGAAGTTCTCTCCCATGAGGATGGTGAGACACTGGCACAGGTTGCCCAGGGAGGTGGTGGAAGCCTCATCCCTGGAGGTTTTGAAGTCCAGACTGGATGTGGTTATGAGCAACCTGCTGTAGTGTGAGGTGTCCCTGCCCATGGCAGGGGGGTTGGAACTGGCTGATCCTTGAGGTCCCTTCCAACCCTGACAATGTTGTGATTAAGCAAATTCTTAAGTATGAGTTCTGGATGTCCATAAAGATAGTGATACCAAGACCATGCCTTATCTGAGTGTTGTTTAACCAAGCTCTTGCCAAGGCAGCTCAGCACCCAGCCCAACTGAGCCATGAGTAATTGTTACCCAAAATACACCCACGGCCTATTTTCTGTGGGTGTTAACGGTTTCTACCACACCTCTTCAGCTTTGCACTTTGACTGTTTGTGTTTTCACTCAGCACCAATAGTTTTAGACTGCTGCTCTATTTTGATTAGGTTTTCACAGGCAAGTTTTGCCTGAGCAGGTAAAGCATGATTTATGCTCCCATACATGCCAGGAAATGAAATGAAAAGGAGGCAATAAATAACAGTTCAGTTGCAGATGGTGAATCGGGAATGATTCATGGGGGCTCTCTATGGTGCTGTTCAAGAAAGCCATCACAGACCCTGCCCCAGTGTATTTGCAGGAGAATGTACCCCAGAGCAGGAGCACCCAGAGCAGATCACACAGGAACACATCCAAGCAGGGTTCGAATATCTCCAGAGAGGGAGACTCCACAACCCCCCTGGGCAGCCTCTTCCAGGGCTCTGTCACCATCACAGGGAAATAATTCTTCCTCCTATTTCCATGGAACTTCCTCTGCCTCAGCTTCCACCCATTATCATAGAATCATAGAATCAATAAGGCTGGAAGAGGCACAGAGATCATCAAGTCCAACCTGTCACCACAGACCTCATGGCTACTAAACCATAGCACCAAGTGCCACGTCCAATCCCCTCTTGAACACCTCCAGGGATGGTGACTCCACCACCTCCCTGGGCAGCACATTCCAATGGCCAACAACTCTCTGTGAAGAACTGTCTCCTCACCTCCAGCCTAAACTTCCCCTGGTGCTGCTTGAGACTGTGTCCAGAACAAGAGGACACAGTCTCAAGCTGTGCCAGGGGAGGTTTAGGATGGATGTTAGTAAGAAATTCTTCCCAGCAAGAGAGATTGGCCATTGGAATGTGCTGCCCAGGGAGGTGGTGGAGTCACCATCCCTGGAGGTGTTTAAAGAGAGCCTGGCTGAGGCACTTGGTGCCATGGTTTAGTTGATGAGATGGTGTTGGGTGATAGGTTGGACTGGATGATCTCTGAGCTCTTTTCCAACCTGGATAATTCTGTATTCTGTATTCTCTTGTTCTGGTGCTGGGTGCCTGGGAGAAGAGACCAACCCCCACCTGGCTACAACCTCCCTTCAGGGGGTTGTAGAGAGCAACTAGTAGTCTCTAGACAGCACAGACATTGTCTCTTGTGCTGTCATTGGGCATCTCCAAGCAGAGCCTGTGCAGGAATGCTGTCCTGGTTTAGAATTCATAGAATCATAGAATGGTTCAGGCTGGAAGGTCATCCAGACCAACCCCCTCTGCAGTCAGCAGGGACATCCTCAACTAGATCAGGTTGCCCAGAGCCCTGTCCAGCTTAACCTTGAATATCTCCAGGCATGGGGCCTCAACCATCTCCCGGGGTACACTGTTCCAGTGTTCCACCACCCTCATGGTAAAGATCTTGTTCCTAACATCCAATCTAAATCTGCTCTGCTCTAGTCTGAAGCCATTGCCCCTCATCCTGACACAGTCTCTCTCCATCCTTCTTGTAGCCCCCTTCAGGTACTGGAAGGCTGCAATTGGATCTCCCTGAAGCCTCCTCTTCTCCGGGCTGAACACCCCCAGCTCCCTCAGCCTGTCAATTAATGGAATCCAAGCTCTTACTTTTAACAGCAGGAACATATTCAGGTAGCCCACTCATGGTCAGGCCCCCTCTCCTGGATGCCACCCTCACCTAAAGGCTGGGGCACAAGCTGAGGGGCATGAGTGCCAATACTTCATGCAGACGTGGGGGATCATCCTGATGTGCCTCAGCTTCTCAGTGGGTGCTTGAGCAACACCTCCAGAGCTGCCTGCTCACAGCAGGAGTGCAGATGGTCTTTGCCTGCATGTATTAACTGCCATCTTCACAGAGGTGATCTGAGCTATGGGGCATGTGGAGTGGCTTTAGACACTGTTAGGTGACTCTGGGTGCCCTAAGTCTCACAGGACCACCGCTGTCAGGGCTTTCACCACCTCCTCAGCCCACATGTTTCCTGTCTTGGACCTGCTATTTTCTGGCTGGCAGCTGTTTCCTGATCCACACCCACAGGTACCTACAGGTTCCCCTCACAGAAGCCCTCATGCAGGAGGTATAACAGTATCACCAAGGTTGGAAGAGACCTCAAAGATCATCGAGTCCAAGCTGTCACCACAGACCTCATGACTAGGTGGTTAGGATGTTTCATGCCTCAGCACTTCCCCAGTTCATGCAGCTCTCTAAAATGGTCTCTGGAGTCATAGAATCACAGACTCATAGAATCATAAAATCAACCACGTTGGAAAAGACCTGAGAAATCATCAGGTCCAACCTATTACCTAGTACCTAACACCTCCTGACAACTAAACCATGGCTCCAAGTGCCACAACCAAGCCTTTTCTGAACACCTCCAGGGATGGTGACTCCACCACCTCCCTGGGCAGCACACTCCAATGGCCAATCTCTCTTGCTGGGAAGAATTTCTTCTTCACTTCCAGCCTCAACCTCTTCTGGCACAGCTTGAGACTGTGTCCTCTTGTTCTGGTGCTGGTTGCCTGGGAGAAGAGAACATCAGTGACACTGGAAGAAAGACTTCTTACTATAACTCCTTTTCTAACAGTGGAATGTGTCCTGAGGTGGAATTTGTAACATATTTATGAGGGTATCTTTGCTTTTACATCCTCTGAGGAGCAAGACTCTGTCTACAACAGAAAGAAGGAAAGAAAAGAGGAGCTGATTTGACTGTAGGAAACAAACAAATGAAGCAGCACGATGTTTCCAGTCCCTTCAAAAACCTGGGAAGGAAATATTGTATGCAATGGAGAATACACTAGCTATATGCAGATAAGGTTGGCTGTATTGGAGGATGAGAAGCTGAACATGAGCGGTCAGTGTGCACTTCCAGCCCAGAAACTCAACCAGAGCCTGGGCTGCAGCAAGAGAAGCAGAGCTAGCAGGGACAGGGAGGTGATTCTCCCCTCTGCTCTGCTCTGCTCTGTGTCCAGTTCTGGAGCCTCTATTACAGGAAGGATCTGGAGGTGCTGGAAGGTGTCCAGAGAAAGGCCACGAGGATGATCAGAGGGCTGGAGCTGCTCTGCTGTGAGGACAGAGTGAGGGAGTTGGGGTTGTTGAGTCTGGAGAAGAGAAGGCTCCAAGGAGACCTCATTGTGGCCTTCCAGTATCTGAAGGAGGCTACAAGAAAGCTGGGGAGGGACTTTTGGGGGTGTCAGGGAGTGATAGGACTGGGGGGAATGGAGCAAAACTAGAAATGGGTAGATTCAGATTGGTTGTTAGGAAGAAGTTTTTCCCCATGAGGGTGGAGAGACACTGGCACAGGTTGCCCAGGGAGGTGGTGGAAGCCTCATCCCTGGAGGTGTTTGCAGCCAGGCTGGATGTGGCTGTGAGCAACCTGCTGTAGTGTGAGGTGTCCCTGCCCATGGCAGGGGGGTTGGAACTGGCTGACCCTTGAGGTCCCTTCCAACCCTGACAATTCTGTGATTCTATGATTGCACTGTGCTTAGTCACTTGCAATGAATGTTACCAAATAGATTCATAACAGCCTAATATATTGGAAAAAATATTTTTTCCCACTTAGATTTTTCTTTTCCTTTCATTGTATCCAGTTTCTGATTGCCATGGCAACCACAGCCCTGCAAAAATACTCTCTCTAATTCAAGGGAATTTGATTACAGTGACAAACTGAGCAGCTTATTAAGTGGCTGTGATTTTTTCATTTCCTTGGACCATATCTGTGGTTTATCTACTCTTACAGCATGAGAGTTTATCTGTTAGGGGAATGTGTCCAGAGAAGGGCAACAAAGCTGGGGAGGGGTCTGGAGCACAGCCCTGGGAGGAGAGGCTGAGGGAGCTGGGGTTGCTTAGCCTGGAGAAGAGGAAGCTCAGGGGAGACCTTCTTGCTCTCTACAACTCCCTGAAGGGAGGTTGTAGCCAGGTGGGAGTTGGTCTCTTCTCCCAGGTAAGCAGCACCAGAACAAGAGGACACAGTCTCAAGCTGTGCCAGGGGAGGTTTGGGCTGGATGTTAGGAAGAAATTCTTCCCAGAAAGAGTAATTGGCCATTGGGATGTGCTGCCCAGGGAGGTGGTGGAGTCCCCATCACTGAAGGTGTTCAAAAAAAGGCTTGGATGTGGCACTTGGAGCCATGGCTTCTTTAGTCATGAGGTGTTGGGTGATAGATTGGACTGGATGATCTCTGAGGTCTTTTCCAACCTTATTGATTCTATGATTCTATGCCTCCTGTTAGCCACCCAGACTCTTTCATGTCACTGGAAGCACATCCTTCCAACAGGAGGTGTGACTGGCAGAAGGTGGATTAACAAGAAGAACAAAGAGAACTGCTCATTCTCATAGATGGAATTTTTTTGTGGTGCTATCTTTACAATTCCCCTCCCACCCTCTACCCCCATCTTTGTATGTCCTCTGGAAAAGGGATGATCATGGCTGGCAGCAACACTTGTATCAGATTATTGGTCTCATAGAATCACAGAATTGTCAGGGTTGGAAGGGACCTCAAGGCTCAGTCAGTTCCAACCCCCCTGCCATGGGCAGGGACACCTCACACTACAGCAGGTTGCTCACAGCCACATCCAGCCTGGCTGCAAAAACCTCCTTGAAAGATCATCCAGTCCAACCCCCTGTCAGAGCAGGATCACCTAGAGCAGGTCACAAAGGAACACACCTAGGTGGGTTTTGAATGTCTCCAGAGAGGAGAAGTCACAACCGCCCCAGGCAGCCTCTTCCAGGGCTCTGTCACCCTCACAGGGAAAACATTTTCCTCCTGTTTCCATGGCACTTCCTCTGCCTCAGCTTCCACCACTGCCCCTTGTGCTGGCATTGGGCATCACCCAGCAGGGCCTGGCTCCAGCCTCTGGGCACTCACCCTGCACAGCTTTATAATCAATATTGGGTTTTTAATTCAACCTTTATTTAAAACTTGGAGGGGCAAACTTTAATTGACCAGAACTGAAAAAAACCTTCCCCAAAACATCCAGACAGTAAAACTTGAAATGAAGAATGTGCTTAAGCTTCATGCCAAATGGAGGCCCAAACTGGATCAACTCAATATTGGCTGGAGGTTAAAAACTAACATCTGTGTGGCACAGATTCCTGCACCACCCCTTTCTCTTTCTTCCTTCCTCATAACCAGTGTTTGCCTCAGCAAGCCCTGTGCCTGAAAACCCACCAGCTGCTCACAGTAATGAAGCTGATGGCTCTGAGCAACCTGATCCAGTGTGAGGTGTCCCTGCCCATGGCAGGGGGATTGGAACTGGATGATCTTTGAGGTCTCTTCCAACCCTGACAATTCTATGATTCTAAAATGTGGATCATCACTCTCACCATCACTGGAGGTGTTTAAAAAGAGCCTGGATGAGGCCCTTGGTGCCATGGTTTAGTTGATGAGATGGTGTTGGGTGATAGGTTGGACTTGATGATCTCAAAGGTCTTTTCCAACCTGGTTAATTCTATTCTAGTCTAGTCTAGTCTAGTCCATTGTATTCCATTCTATTCTCTCATCAAGTCTCTGCAGGTTTTCTTTCACACTCAGGAAGGATTTTGTAGCTCAGTCGCTATTGATATCAGCCCTGAAGAAAAGGACATGGGGTTGCTGGGGGATGAGAAGCTCAGCATGAGCCAGCAGTGAGCACTTGCAGCCCAGAGAGCCAACCAGAGCCTGGGCTGCAGCAAGAGAAGCAGAGACAGCAGGGCCAGGGAGGTGATTTTCCCTCTGCTCCACTCTGGTGAGACCCACCTGGAGCACTGTGTCCAGTTCTGGAGCCTCTATTACAGGAAGAATCTGGAGGTGCTGGAAGGTGTCCAGAGAAGGGCCATGAGGATGAGCAGAGGGCTGGAGCTGCTCTGCTGTGAGGACAGACTGAGAGAGTTGGGGTTGTTCAGTCTGGAGAAGAGAAGGCTCTGAGGAGACCTCATTGTGGCCTTTCAGAATCTCAATGGGGCTACAAGAAAGCTGGGGAGGAACTTTTGGGGTGTCAGGGAGTGATAGGACTGGGGGATGGAACAAAACTAGAAATGGGTAGACTGAGATTGGCTGTTAGGAAGAAGTTGTTCCCCATGAGGGTGGGGTGGTGCCCAGGGAGGCGGTGGCCTGGAGTTTTGAAGGCCAGACTGGATGTGGCCTGCTGGAGTGTGAGGTGTCCCTGCCCATGGCAGGGGGTTGGAACTGGATGCTCCTTGAGGTCCCTTCCATCCCTGACAATTCTGACTGGAGACTGCAAACTGCTCAATCAGGGTGTTCCTCCTCAAATTTTCTGCATGTTTATAAACCTATCCTATTAACACAGCACATCTGCAATAACATCCTCCAGGACATGCCCTCAGACAGAGAAACAGTATTTCACCCAGCTCACATCTCTCAATCTGCTTGTTGTCTAGAAACCAACGGATGCCACACAATATTTACAGTCTGTGCCACACTAGGAACAGGAGTTAATGATATCTTATTATTACTGACTGGTGAACCTTTCCATGATGATAAATTATTGAGCAAGGTATTAAAAAGGAGATAATGGCTTATGGTAATCTTATGTACTGCAATGCTTTGCTGAATCTATGAAGCTGTACAATTCCCATTTATCAGTGAGCTTGGTGATTGCTTATCACAGAATTGTCAGGGTTGGAAGAGACCTCAAGGATCAGCCAGTTCCAAACCCCCTGCCATGGGCAGGGACACCTCACACTCCAGCAGGCCACATCCAGTCTGGCCTTCAAAAACTCCAGGGATGAGGCTTCCACCGCCTCCCTGGGCAACCTGTGCCAGGCTCTCACCACCCTCATGGGGAACAACTTCTTCCTAACAGCCAATCTCAGTCTACCCGTTTCTAGTTTTGCTTCACTCCCCCCAGTCCTATCACTCCCTGACACCCTCAAAAGTTCCTCCCCAGCTTTCTTGTAGCCCCATTGAGATTCTGCAAGGCCACAATGAGGTCTCCTCAGAGCCTTCTCTTCTCCAGACTGAACAACCCCAACTCTCTCAGTCTGTCCTCACAGCAGAGCAGCTCCAGCCCTCTGCTCATCCTCATGGCCCTTCTCTGGACACCTTCCAGCACCTCCAGATTCTTCCTGTAATAGAGGCTCCAGAACTGGACACAGTGCTCCAGGTGGGGTCTCAGCAGAGTGGAGCAGAGGGAGAGAATCACCTCCCTGGCCCTGCTGGCTCTGCTTCTCTTGCTGCAGCCCAGGTGCTGGTTTGCTCTCTGGGCTGCAAGTGCTCACTGCTGGCTCCTGTTGAGCTTCTCCTCTTTATTATTATTTCCTTCTGAATGAATGTGTCTTTGGGTTGCACTCATTTCATCCACATTGTCACTGATCACAAGGCACTCACAATTTATTGACAAGTGATCATTTACTCATTTAGATTTCCAGGCCTCTTCATGCACTCATGTGGATGCAAAGGAAAGGCAGTGAATGCTTGAGCTGGCATCTCAGGAGACCGAGTTACCAGGTCAAGGGTGATCAATGCATTTTTTAGGAACTTCCAGTTTACACACACACCTGAAAATATCTTTGTGAGGTGCATGTTTTATATATGTGTGGTTCATGCATGTCTGCCTGTACAGGCACAGCTGTGAGACGGGTTCTACACATTGGCCACAAGAACCCCAGGCAGTGCTACAGGCTGGGGTCAGAGTGGCTGGAGAGCAGCCAGGTAGAAAGGGACCTGGGGGTACTGGTTGGCAGCAGCTGAACATGAGCCAGCAGGGTGCCCAGGTGGCATCCTGGCCTGCATCAGGAACAGTGTGGCCAGCAGGAGCAGGGAAGTCATTCTGCCCTGTGCTCAACATTGGTTAGGCCACACCTTGAGTCCTGTGTCCAGTTCTGGGCTCCTCCGTTTGGGAAAGATGTTGAGATGCTGGAAAGTGTCCAGAGAAGGGCAACAAAGCTGGGGAGGGGTCTGGAGCACAGCCCTGGGAGGAGAGGCTGAGGGAGCTGGGGTTGTTTAGCCTGGAGAAGAGGAGGCTCAGGGGAGACCTTCTTGCTGTCTACAATTCCCTGAAGGGAGGTTGTAGCCAGGTGGGAGTTGGTCTCTTCTCCCAGGCAGCCAGCCCCAGAACAAGAGGACACAGTCTCAAGCTGTGCCAGGGGAGGTTTACACTGGAGGTGAGGAAGAAATGCTTCATAGAAAGAGAGACTGACCATGAGAATGTGCTGCCCAGGGAGCTGGTGGAGTCACCATCCCTGGAAATGTTTAAAAAGAGCCTGGCTGAGGCACTTGGTGCCATGGTTTGGTTGATGAGATGGTGTTGGGTGATAGGTTGGTCTGGATGATCTCTGAGGTCTTTTCCAACCTGGTTTATTCTGTATTCTGTAAAAAAACTCTCAGAGTAAAGCTGAAGAGTGCCAGCTCTGACATTTCCCTGTTCTGATTCCATTTCTAAGCTGATGGTTGGACAAGCAGAAATTTTCCTTTTGGTTGGTCTCTATCCCCACAGCATATTAAAAAAAGACAATTTCCCTTCATTTCTACTCTGCCTGTGCTGGGTGCCCTCAAGTGAAACCACTGACTCATGCTCCTTCAAAAGCCTCTGGTGATCCTTATTTCAGGACACTGGAGAGATGTAATGATAGGACTAGGGGGAGTGGAAGAATAATAGAACTGGAGAAGAGAAGGCTCCAACGAGACCTTCTTGTGGCCTTCCAGTATCTGAAGGGGGCTACAAGAAAGCTGGGGAGGGACTTTTGAGGGTGTCAGGTGGTGATAGGACTGGGGGGAATGGATCCAGATAGAGGAGGGAAGATTTAGATGAGACATTAGAAAGAAGTGCTTCCCCATGAGGGTGGTGAGAGACTGGCACAGGTTGCCCAGGGAGGTGGTGGAAGCCTCAACCCTGGAGTTGTTTGCAGCCAGGCTGGATGTGGCTGTGAGCAACCTGCTGTAGTGTGAGGTGTCCCTGCCCATGGCAGGGGTTGGAACTGGCTGATCCTTGAGATCCCTTCCAACCCTGCCAATTCTTTGTCTCCTGTATTTTCTTCCCCAGAAATTCAGACTTGTGTCTGTCTCCCTAGGCTGCCCTGACCCTTGGGAAAGTGATTACAAAAGAAGGAATGGAATGGAATGGAATGGAATGGAATGGAATGGAATGGAATGGAATGGAATGGAATGGAATGGAATGGAATGGAATGGAATGGAATGGAATGGAATGGAACTGGATGGGACAGGATAGGATGGGATAGGATAGGATAGGATAGGATTAATCAGGTTGGAAAAGACCTCAGAGATCATCCAGTCCAGCCTATCACCCAACACCATCTCATCAACTAAACCATGGCACCAAGTGCCTCAGCCAGGCTCTTTTTAAATGCTTCCAGTGATGGTGACTCCACCAGCTCCCTGGGCAGCACATTCCAATGGCCAGTCTCTCTTTTTGAGAAGAATTTCTTCCTCACATCCAGCCTAAACCTCCCTGGAACAACTGGAACAACAACCCATGGAACAAACTCAGTGGGCTACTTCCCAAGGGCTACTTTGGAAATGCAAAGGAAAAACTTTCATTGCACTGTCAGTCTAGGAGAACATATTAGCAGGACTGAAGCCACAATAGTTCAGCCCAGTTACATAATCACATCCTTCCCTCCACTTACTCTTATTACACACTGGTATGGATTTGATTATTCTGTCAGCCCATATCCCACATCCTCGAAATGGATGAGCATGTCACCCTTGGAAATATGGAGAATGCCAATAGGTTAACCATAACTCACAGAAAGCTAATAAAAAGAACAAAAATCATTTGCATATTAATCACAGAGTCCTAATCCTCCAGAAGACAGCAGGGAAATTGATCCCTCCTAAGCACAGGCCTAAGAGGCAGGGCTGGAGAGGGAATTGAGCTCAGAGGAAAGAACGTGGCGTGGCTTTTAGCACATGCACCAAGCCACCAATTTGGAAAGGAGAAATCCATTAGGCACAGTGCATCAGCTCTTGAGGAGGACATGGGCATTCTGGAGCTGCTCTGAAGAAATCCAGCCTGAGCAGGACAAAGAGCTGCTTATATAGAATACAGAATTAACCAGGTTGGAAGAGACCTCAGAGATCATCCAGTCCAACCTATCACCCAACACCATCTCATTAACTAAACCATGGCACCAAGTGGCCTTCCAGTATCTGAAGGGGGCCTACAGGAAGGCTGGGGAAGGACTTCTCAGGATCTCAGGTAGTGATAGAACTAGGGGGAATGGAATGAAGCTGGAGGTGGGGAGATTCAGGCTAGATGTGAGGAGGAGGTTCTTCACCATGAGAGTGGTGAGACCCTGGAATGTGTTGTCCAGGGAGGTGGTTGGGGCCCCGTCCCTGGGGGTGTTTAAGACCAGGCTGGCTGAGGCTCTGGCCAGGCTGATGTAGTGTGGGGTGTCCCTGCCCATGGCAGGGGAGTTGGAACTAGCTGATCCTTGTGGTCCCTTCCAACCCTGAATGAAACTATGAAACTATGAAACTATAAGTGCCTCATCTAGGCTCTTCCTAAACACCTCCAGGGATGGTGACTCCACCACCTCCCTGGGCAGCACATTCCAATTGCCAATCTCTCTTTCTATGAAGAACTTCCTAACATCCAGCCTAAACCTCCCCTGGCACAGCTTGAGACGGTGTCCTCTTGTTCTGGTGCTGCTTGCCTGGGAGAAGAGACCAACCCCCACCTGGCTACAACCTTCCTTCAGGGAGTTGTGGAGAGCAAGAAGGTCTCCCCTGAGCCTCCTCTTCTCCAGGCTAAGCAACCCCAGCTCCCTCAGCCTCTGGTACCCCTGAGGAATCCCATTTGACATTAGTGAGAGACATGCTATGGGTCAGCTTAAAAATGACTACAGACATTTCAGGGTGGGAAGTAAAAGAAAGGTCAGAAGTACTGATGTGTATTGTTCCTGAATGTAATCCTTATTGTATCCTTTCACAGAATCACAGTATCATAGGGGTTGGAAGGGACCTTGAGAGATCATCCAGTCCAACCCCCCCTGCCAGAGCAGGAGCACCTAGAGCAGATCACCCAGGAACACATCCAGTCAGGGTTTGAATATCTCCAGAGAGGGAGACGTCACAACCCCCCTGGGCAGCCTGCTCCAGGGCTCTGTCACCCTCACAGGGAAAACAGTTTTCTTCCTGTTTTCATGGAACTTCCAATGGCTCAGTTTCACCACTTCCCCTTGTGCTGGCATTGGGCACCACCCAGCAGAGCCTGGCTCCAGCCTCTGGGCACTCACCCTGCACATCTTGATCAACATGAATGAGGTCACCTCTCAGGCTCCTCCTCTCCAAGCTACAGAGCCCTCAGGCTCTCCTCATAAGGAAGATGGTCGACTGCCTTCATCACTTTTGTGGCTCTGCACCTTTCCTTTCCTAGAAAGGCTCTAAAGCTGTTGTCAAGTGTTGTATGTCTGAATTCAGAAACACAGTTCTGGCACCTGAACATCATAATTGTGTGTGTGTGTGTGCATTCACTGGAAAACAGATGAGCTTAAATTAAATACACCACAATCCAACAGAGAGAGATGTGGAGGTGCTGGAGCCAGGGCAGAGGAGGCCAAGGAAGCTGGGAAGGGCCTGGAGAAGAAATCTGATGAAGAGCAACTGAAGGAGCTGGGGATGGTTAGTGGGAAACAGGGGAGGCTGAGGGGAGACCTCCTGGCTCTCTACAGCTACCTGCAAGGAGGTTGTGGAGAGGTTGGTGCTGGTCTCCGCTCCCAGGTCATTAGTGACAGAAGAAGAGGGAATGGCCTCAAACTGCCCCTGGGGATGTTTAGTCTGGACATTAGGAAACATTTTTTGAGAGCAAGAATGGTCAGGCACTGGAATGTGCTGCCCAGGGAGGTGGTGGAGTCACCATCACTGGAGGTGTTTAAAAAGAGCCTGGATGATGCACTTGGTGCCATGGTTTAGTTGATGAGATGGTGCTGGGTGATAGGTTGGACTTGAGGATCTCAAAGATCTTTTCCAACCTGGTTAATTCTATTCTATTCTATTCTATTCTATTCTATTCTATTCTATTCTATTCTATTCTATTCTATTCTATTCTATTCTATTCTATTCTACTCTAGTCTAGTCTACTCTACTCTAGTCTACTCTAGTCTATTCTAGTCTACTCTAAAGGGATTTCTTGATGTGTCTCTGGAAAGAGCTGAAGTAGAAAGAAGCCATTTGGGATCCACAGCTTATCCTAACCCAATGCTGCATCTTTCTTATGCTCTGTCTGAGACCAAACAAGTCTTTGGCATGTAAATCAGTGCAGCCCTCAGCCAAGGGTCAGCCAAGCCAGGTTCTGTTTCTGGCAATGGAAAAGGAACACTCTGCCTCTCCAGACTTCTCTCCAGCTGTCTCTGGTGCTGGAGGGAAGCAGCTCAGCTGCAGCAGGCAGCAGGCATTTTTTGGATAGTTTTTGTTCTGTCAGCAGCTGGTGGTTTCTGCTTGCAGCCAGACCTGCTCTATTTTGGGGCTGTAATTGTCCCCAGTCTGACTCTGGTGGACTCTCAGGCAGGAGCTCACTTCTGCCCACAAGCTTTTGCTGTCAGGAGAAACCCATTTCCAAACCATCCAGGAAATGGGGCAAGCATTCAAAGAGAACAACCTTCCTTGTATGCATTTTGCTTCCCTGGAGAATAAGCACTGTATTACAGAATACAGAATTAACCAGGTTGGAAAAGAACTCAGAGATCATCCAGTCCAACCTATCACCCAACATCATCTCATCAACTAAACCATGGCACCAAGTGCCTCATCCAGGCACTTTTTAAACAGGGATGGTGACTCCACCACCTCCCTGGGCAGCACATTCCAAAGGCTAATCTCTCTCACTGGGAAGAATTTCTTCCTCACCTCCAGCCTAAACCTTCCCTGGCACAGCTTGAGACTGTGTCCTCTTGTTCTGGTGCTGGTTGCCTGGCAGAAGAGACCAACCCCCTCCTGGCTACAACCTCCCTTCAGGGAGTTGGAGAGAGCAAGAAGGTCTCCCCTGAGCCTCCTCTTCTGCAGGCTAAGCAACCCCAGCTCCCTCAGCCTCTCCTCCCAGGGCTGTGCTCCAGACCCCTCCCCAGCTTTGTTGCCCTTCTCTGGACACCTTCCAGCGTCTCAACATCTTTCCTAAACTGAGGGGCCCAGAATTGGATCCCTCTAGTCCTCTGTAGGATGTTTTTCACAGAGGGCTGGAATACCTCTGTGTCTGCTGGGTCCACACAATGTAAGGTATCGATTGCACAGGGTGTAAGGTTCTGAGGCATCATGTTTCACATCTGCTTTCTATTCCTGCCCCTAACAGCTTTCTCTCTGAGCCACACAGCTTAGAGTGGATGTGGCTATGACAGTGCAGGTGCAGTGATCAAACTGCTGTCCCCAGAGATGACAACAGTCAGAGAGGGTCATGCAGGTGAGGGGCTGAGGAAGATGATAAAATGTCTGGTGTCTGCTCTGCTATCCTCTTCCTGTCTCCTTTTAACTTAAACAGCTTAGATGGCACTGAATCAGCTTGTTTGCAACTTCACCCTTTCCCTGTCTATCAGTACTGCAGACTATGTTCTGTAAGGACCCCTGGGGAAGCACACTACAGATGGGACTTTTACAGATGCTGGTGGACTCTGCCATTGAGTTTTCCAGACCACTCCCACACTCCCATGCCATCCAGAGGGACCTTGACAGGCTGGAGAGGTGAGCCCATGACAACTTCATGAGGTTCAACAAGACCAAGTGCAAGGTCCTGCAGCTGGGTTAGGGCAATGCCAAGCACTGATATAGGCTGGGCAGGGACTGGCTTGAGAGCAGCCCTGAAGAAAAGAACTTGAGGGTGCAGGCTGAACACCCCCAGCTCCCTCAACCTCTCCTCACAGGGCTGTGCTCAAGACCTTTCCCCAGCCTCATTGCCTTTCTCTGGACACATTCAAGTATCTCACTTAAATTGAGGAGCCCAGAACTGGAGACAGTGCTCGAGGCGTGGCCTGAGCAGTGCTGAGTACAGGGGAAATTGTTCTGATCAGGAGTATAATTACCCAATAAAAACTTGCAAACATCAGCTCTCAGCACTTACAGCTGCAGGCCTTCCCACAGGAGCTCCCTTCTCAGCAGCATCCCACCATGGGGCAGGAGGCAGAGCATCACCACCATCAGCAGCCAGGTCCTCCAAGCAAAGCAGCAAGGCAGCCAGGCAGCCAGCCACCTCCTCATCTGTTGCTAAGGGAACATGGAGAGATGAGCTATAATTACACTAATAAAGTGTGAGACACAGCCAGAGAGATAGAAGTGTGAAATGGGCATTGGTGATGGTTTCTTCCTTGTTTTTAGTTCATGGATTGCTTTGTAAATCAGGCAGAAGACATCCAAAACATTTCAGGGCTGTCGGCAGATGACTGAAATGTAAGTGGAGCCTTTTGTGCAGAACCATCAACATCCTCCTGAAAAACAATGGGGTGAGAAAAAGCAGCAAACTGAAACATTTCTCCCACTCACCAGCACATCCCCAAATGAAACACACAGAATCAGGGCATTTAAGGAAAACAAGAAGGAGAGAGGAAGAACTCATGGAGTGTGACATTACACAATACAGAATCAACCAGGTTGGAAAAGACCTCAGAGATCATCGAGTCCAACCTCTCACCCGACACCTCATGACAATTAAACCATGGCACCAAGTGCCTCATCCAGGTTCTTTTTAAACCCCTCCAGGGATCGTGACTCCACCACCTCCCTGGGCAGCACATCCCAATGGCCAATCTCTTTCTATGAAGAATTTCTTCCTCACCTCCAGCCTAAACCTCCCCTGGCACAGCTTGAGACTGTGTCCTCTTGTTCTGGTGCTGCTTGCCTGGCAGAAGAGACCAACCCCCACCTGCCTACAACCTCCCTTCAGGGAGATGTAGACAGCAAGAAGGTCTTCCCTGAGCCTCCTCTTCTCCAGGCTAAGCAACCCCAGCTCCCTCAGCCTCTCCTCACAGGGCTGTGCTCCAGACCCCTCCCCAGCTTTGTTGCCCTTCTCTGGACACCTTCCAGCATCTCAACATCTTTCCCAAACGGAGGAGCCCAGAACTGGACACAGGACTCAAGGTGTGGCCTAACCAATGTTGAGCACAGGGCAGAATGACCTCCCTGCTCCTGCTGGCCACACTGTTCCTGATGCAGGCCAGGATGCCATTGGCCTTCTTGGCCTCCTGGGCACCCTGCTGGCTCATGTTCAGCTGCTGCCAACCAGCACCCCCAGGTCCCTTTCTGCCTGGCTGCTCTCCAGCCGCTCTGACCCCAGCCTGCAGCACTGCACAGGGTTGTTGTTTAGGGCTAAGCTGCTCCCTGGGGAAAGGAACTGAATGTCAGGTCATTTAACTTTGCAGAGGGAATTATGCTGCTTCAGCCAGGGCTTTCTTAGGGAGGAAGCCTCGTGACATGGCAAAACAGGCTGGAGATGCCTCCATGTGAGAGCCCACTGCAGGCAACCAGTCCTGCCTTGGTTGCAGGAGCCTGGGACAACCTTATCCTGTGGCCCTTTTCAGCACATAGGCTTTAGAGGAAGCAGAGTGAATAGATCACACTACAATGTTTTGACCTGTTGTTGTCACACCATGGAATCCAGCACAGCCTTCTACTTCATTGAATAAACAACTAATTTCCCAAGGATTTTAATTACTCTCACAGTATCACAGGACATTAGAGGTTGGAAGGGACCTCCAGAGATCATCCAGTCCAACCCCCCTGCCAAAAGCAGCATCACCAAGGGCAGTGCACACAGGAATGCATCCAGGTGGGGTTGAAAGGCTCCAGAGAAGGAGACTCCACAACCTCTCTGGGCAGCCTGCTCCAGGGCTCTGGCACCCTCCAGCAAAGAAGTTTCTCCTCATGTTGAGGTGGAACTTGCTGTGTTCTAGTTTATATCCATTATTCCTTGCCCTATCACCAGGTGCCACTGAAAAGAGTCTGTCCTCTCCTTCTTGACACCCACCTCTCAGTTATTTATAGACATTAATAAGATCTCCTCTCAGCCTTCTCTTCTCCAGAGTAAACAACCCCAGTAGCAGCACCATTCTGATACTGTAAGGGAGGGGACAATGTAAGGGTAACCTGGATAAATAACTGCATGTAACCCCTCAAATGGCAATATGTAACTCCTACAAAGTATTTGGCCAGATCAAGTCTCAGACAGAGCCCTGCTGGCTTCACCCACACTGGAGATGAGACTCCAGTGCTGCAGTGTGCTCAGCATATGCCTACAGGGGGGTGGGTGTCAAGAAGGAGGGGACAGGCTCTTTTCAGTGGCACCTGGTAACAGGGCAAGGAATAATGGATGTAAGCTAGAACACAGCAAGTTCCACCTCAACATGAGGAGAAACTTCTTTCCAGTGAGGGTGCCAGAGCCCTGGAGCAGGCTGCCCAGAGAGGTTGTGGAGTCTCCTTCTCTGGAGCCTTTCCAACCCCACCTGGCTGCATTCCTGTGTGCACTGCCCTTGGTGATGCTGCTTTTGGCAGGGGGGTTGGACTCAATGATGTCAGGAGGTCCAGCCTCTGGAAGTTCTGCGCTACTATGAAATTCAGCTCTGCTTCAACTCTGCCACACTAGGCAGCACCCCAGCAAGGAATCTGGCCCTACATGGCTGCACTCCGTGAGAGGCAGGGTGCTGGCTACTGTTCCTTTCTCTTACTGTCAAACACATGTATTCATGCACCCACACAGTACTTAATTACTGACCTTAATGAAGCATGTCAGGACAATGCACTTCTCTAAAATTCCTTTTGACTTACCCATGCTGAATGCTAGGGGTGAGGTCATTCTAAACCATTTGCATCTGTGCCATCCCCCCAAGAAGCACTATGGCATTTTAAACAGAATGCAGAACACTGAATTAACCAGGTTGGAAAAGACCTCAGAGATCATCCAGACCAACCTATCACCCAACACCATCTCATCAACCAAACCATGGCACCAAGTGCCTCAGCCAGGCTCTTTTTAAACACTTCCAGTGATGGTGACTCCACCACCTCCCTGGGCAGCACATTCCCATGGTCAGTCTCTCTTTCTATGAAGCATTTCTTCCTCACCTCCAGCCTAAACCTCCCCTGGCACAGCTTGAGACTGTGTCCTCTTGTTCTGGTGCTGGTTGCCTGGGAGAAGAGACCAACCCCCACCTGGCTACAACCTCCCTCCAGGGAGTTGTAGACAGCAAGAAGGTCTCCCCTGAGCCTCCTCTTCTCCAGGCTAAGCAACCCCAGCTCCCTCAGCCTCTCCTCCCAGGGCTGTGCTCCAGACCCCTCCCCAGCTTTGTTGCCCTTCTCTGGACACCTTCCAGCAACTCAACATCTTTCCTAAACTGAGGAGCCCAGAACTGGACACAGGACTCAAGGTGTGGCCTAACCAGTGCTGAGCACAGGGTAGAATGACCTCCCTGCTCCTGCTGGCCACACTGCTCCTGATGCAGTCCAGGATGCCATTGGCTGTTAACCAGTACCTCCACAATGTGAGCCAGGCCAGAGAGTTAATGAAGTTAAACGAGGCTGGCAAATTGATAGTGAGCTGGACATGATTTAGCAAATAAGACCTGAAAGGACAATAATGATGACATGTAGCTGCATGTGCTGTAGGGAAGCTTTCTCCAAACAGCTGATTGTGGTTCCCAGGATATCAGCTATCAATCATGCTGCTCAGAAAAGGATCTTTCCCACCAAATGATCCCTCTGCACTCCCCACTTCAAACTTTCCCTTCTCAACATGCAGGGAATTAAAGATGAAAACAGGCTGCCCAGGGGAGTTGTGGAGTCTCCCCCTCTGGAGGTATTCAAACCCTGCCTGGATGCATCCCAGTGTGATCTGCTCTGGGTGATCTGCTCTGAAAGAGGGTTGGACTGGGTGAGCTTTCAAGGTTCCTTCCAGCCCCAAGCATTCACTGATTCTGTGATTCTGATTCTGTGTATCCTAGAACAAGATGGGCCTCACCAGAGATGTTGTGGACTCTCCTTCTATGGAGACTTTCTATCCCTGCCTGGATGTGTTCCTGTGTGATCTGCTCTAGGTGCTGCTGCTCTGGCAGGGGGATTGCACTGGATGAGAGTTTGAGGACCCTTCCAGCTCCTAACATTCTGTGATTGTGTGAAAACTAAAGCAACCTCCCCAGGAAGCGACAAATTTCTTTAGCCTGGTTCATCATCACTGAGACTGAATAGCTCCCACATGCTCAACAGCACATGAAATGACCTCTTTGGCAAATCCTGCATCTCTCCTCCTGGTCTCCAACCTCCACATATTTTTTTTCACAGATCAGAAGTTTCCCAAAGTCCTTAGTTTTGGTAGAGAGCCCAGATCCCACCTGGCTGTTCACAGAACCACAGAATTGTAATGGGTTGGAAGGGCCATCAAGGACATGGCCAGGGACACCTCACACTACAGCAGGTTGCTCACAGCCACATCCAGCCTCGCCTTCAAAACCTCCAGGGATGAGGCTTCCACCACCTCCCTGGGCAGCCTGTATTCATCTTTAATTCCCTGCATGTTGAGAAGGGAATGTTAGGAGTGGGAAGTGTAGAGGGATCATTTGGTGGGAAACATCCAATCTCAATCTACCCATTTCTAGTTTTGTTCTGTTCCCCCCAGTCCTATCACTCCCTGACACCCTCAGAAGTCCCTCCCCACCTTTCTTGTAGCCCCCTTCAGATACTGCAAGGCCACAATCAGGTCTCCTCTGAGCCTTCTCTTCTCCAGACTGAACCACCCCAACTCCCTCAGTCTGTCCTCATAGCAGAGCAGCTCCAGCCCTTTGCTCGTCCTCGTGGCACTTCTCTGGACACCTTCGAGCACCTCCAGATCCTTCCTGGAACAGAGGCTCCAGAACTGGACACAGTGCTCCAGGTGTGGTCTCACCAGAGTGGAGCAGAGGGGGAGAATCCCCTCCCTGGCCCTGCTGGCTCTGCTTCTCTTGCTGCAGCCCAGGCTCTGCTTGGCTCTTTGGGCTGCAAGTGCTCACTGCTGGCTCCTGTTGGGCTTCTCATCCTCCAGCACCCCCAGGTCCTTTTCTTCAGGGCTGCTCTCAAGCCAGTCCCTGCCCAGCCTATATTCTAAAGCTGCTTTAACTCTCACTGAAGCCAAGTCACAGGCTGGCAATTGAGGTTGTTCCTTTTGAAGCTGCGCTGTCTCCTCATTGTTTTGCTGTAAGTACCTCCAGGTTTTCAGAACAAGCTCTGTGTTGATATATCAGTGCATGTATGAAATGCCAGGTAAACAGTGCAGAAAGCCAGAGAAAGGAATTTGCACTAGAAAATGAGCTTTCCTTCATAATGCAAAAGCATCTGTCCTCACTAGAGAGAGAGAAAAGGAGAGAGGGGGAGTCCAACATGAAAAGCAGAAACTTCTCCTGGGCCAAACTTAACAGGATGAGCTTCAACAAGACCAAATGCCGGTCTTGCCCTTGGGTCACAACAACTCCAAGCAATGCTACAGGCTTGGGACAGTGTGGCTGGAGAGCTGTCTGGCAGAAAGGGACGTGGGGGTGCTAATGGACAAGCAGCTGAACAGGAGCCAGCAGTGTGCCCAGGTGGCCAAGAAAGCCAAAGGCATCCTGGCTGGGATCAGCACTGCTGTGTCCAACAAGAGCAGGAAGGGGATTGTGCCCTGGGACTCAACACTGGGCAGGCCACACCTGGAGTGCTGTTTTGGGCACCTCAGTCCAAGAGAGATGTGGAGGTGCTGGAGCCAGGGTAGAGGAGGGCAAGGAAGCTGGGAAGGGTCTGGAGAATAAATCTGATGAAGAGCAACTGAAGGAGCTGGGAATGGTTAGTGTGAAATAGAGGAGGCTGAGGTGAGACCTCCTGGCTCTCTACAGCTCCCTGCAAGGAGGTTGTGGAGAGGTTGGTGCTGGTCTCTGCTCCCAGGTAATTAGTGATAGAACAAGAGGGAATGGCCTCAAGCTGCCACTGGGGAGGTTTAGACTGGACAATAGCAGGAACAGGTTGACCAGGGAGGTGGTTGAGACTCCATCCCTGGAGATATTCAAGGTGAGGCTGGACAGGGCTCTGGGCAGCCTGATCTAGTTGAAGATGTCCCTGCTGACTGCAGAGGGGGTTGGACTGTATGACCTTTGGAGGACCCTTCCAACCCAGACCATTCTGTGATTCAATGATTCTAAAAGAAAGAAAGAAAGAACCCAACCCCACAGCTCCATTGTTCAGATGATTCTGGCTGCCACACTTGCATTTAAATGCACTTAAGTGCAAGGCACTTCTGCTGATTAGTTTGTGTGAGACTGAAACGAGAGGGTAAACAAACACTTAATAAGGGCTTTGTTTTGCCATGCAGTAATTGTCGTTCATCAGAATGATTGTGGTAAGGGGATACATCAGCTGAACAAAGGAGGGGAAGGAAGGAGGGGAATGAAGGAAGGTGGGGAGGGAAGGAAGGAAGGAAGGAAGAAGGGGAAGGAAGAAGGGGAAGGAAGGAAGGAAGGAAGGAAGGAAGGAAGGAAGGAAGGAAGGAAGGAAGGAAGGAAGGAAGGAAGGAAGGAAGGAAGGAAGGAAGGAAGGAAGGAAGGAAGGAAGGAAGGAAGGAAGGAAGGAAGGAAGGAAGAAGGAAGGAAGGAAGGAAGGAAGGGGAAGGAAGGGGAAGGAAGGAAGGAAGGAAGGAAGGAAGGAAGGAAGGAAGGAAGGAAGGAAGGAAGGAAGGAAGGAAGGAAGGAAGGAAGGAAGGAAGGAAGGAAGGAAGGGGAAGGAAGGGAGGAAGGGAGGAAGGGAGGAAGGAAGGGAGGAAGGAAGGAAGGAAGGGAGAGAGGGAGGGAGGGAAGGAAGGAAGGAAGGAAGGAAGGAAGGAAGGAAGGAAGGAAGGAAGGAAGGAAGGAAGGAAGGAAGGAAGGAAGGAAGGGGAAGGAAGGGAGGAAGGGAGGAAGGGAGGAAGGGAGGAAGGAAGGGAGGAAGGGAGGAAGGGAGGAAGGAAGGAAGGAAGGAAGGAAGGAAGGAAGGAAGGAAGGAAGGAAAGAAAGAAAGAAAGAAAGAAAGAAAGAAAGAAAGAAAGAAAGAAAGAAAGAAAGAGAGAAAGAAAGAAAGAAAGAAAGAAAGAAAGAAAGGCAGAAAGGAAGAAAGAAAGAAAGAAAGAAAGTGAAAGAAGGAAAGAAAGAAAGAAAGAGGGAAAGGAAGAAAGAAAGAAAGAAAGAAAGAAAGAAAGAAAGAAGGAAAGGAAGAAAGGAAGAAAGGAAGAAAGGAAGGAAGGAAGGAAGGAAGGAAAGAAGGAAGGAAGGAAGGAAGGAAGGAAGGAAGGAAGGAAGGAAGGAAGAAGGAAAGAAAGAAAGAAGGAAAGAAGGAAAGAAGGAAAGAAGGAAAGAAGGAAAGAAGGAAAGAAGGAAAGAAGGAAAGAAGGAAAGAAGGAAAAAGAAAGAAAGAAAGAAAGAAAGAAAGAAAGAAAGAAAGAAAGAAAGAAAGAAAGAAAGAAAGAAAGAAAGAAAGAAAGAGGGAAGGAAGGAAGTAGGCAATGTAATTTATTTCTGTAGAAGACTAAAGATAGCACAAGCTGGGAGTTTCCATCAAGAGTCAAGTGGGTTTAAACACATCTCGGCATTCCAGCAGCCCCCTCCCACATTTAAGCTGCTATTCCCATGTGCCTGTTGCTAACTATAGCAGCAGCTCCTCAGGCTGTCAGGAGAGTTCCTGCTCCTGGCTCCTGGGCTTCGCTCCGCAGCGCTCCTAATATGGTAGAGCGCTACGCAGCCGAGCCAGCGCTCGGGGAGGGTAAATTGGGTCTGCAGGATCGTCCCTCCCCACGCCATGGGAAACTGAGCAGCGGCCACAGAGAAGCTGTGCCTTAACCTTTTGGTGTCTTGGCTCCAGAGCAGCTGTCAGCAAAGCCGAGTGGCTCCTCACAACAGCGCACAACTGTGCAAGGAGGAACGACGCCGACCCCCAGCTGACACCAGCCCTGAGCATTCCCACTTGCTCCCTGCCCCTCACAGCAGCAAACCAGGATTACAGAAACCTTTGGTTAGGGACAGAAGTGCTGACAGGGTGTGTTGTGAATACGTTTTAGGCTCATAAATGGACATGTAGAGCAACTTGGGGGTCATTTTAGTCAGCCTCCTCCCACCACCACCCCGGATTTATGAGCAAGACAAAGCTTGCGTGCAGTGCTGGCTTGCACAGCTCTGCAGGGCATTGAGCTGTGGAGGCCACGGAGACAGAACCCAAGAGATCATTCCAGAGAGCAGCAGTTGAGTTCATTTGCAAATATTTGCCAATGTTTTTATTACTAATTTTCAAATCCTTCCTGCATGACTGTATGAGTTCAGCAGGGATCCCTGATGTCACAGATCCTGGAACAGGATCAACAGGGCTTCAAGGAAGAAATCTGCCTCTTTGCAGGGGGGCAGCAAGTTGGGGTGGAAAAGCCTGCAAAATGGGACAGGCCTTTTGCTGCCCCTCCTTGTCAAATAGTATCATAGTATCAGTCAGGGTTGGAAGGGACCACAAGGATCAGCTAGTTCCAACCCCCCTGCCACGGGCAGGGACACCCCACACTACATCAGCCTGGCCACAGCCTCAGCCAGCCTGGGCTTAAACACCTCCAGGGACGGGGCCCCAACCACCTCCCTGGACAATACATTCCAGGGCTTCACCATTCTCATGGGGAAGAACTTCCTCCTCACCTCCAGCTTGAATCTCCCCACCTCCAGCTTCATTCCATTCCCCCTAGTCCTATCACTACCTGATGAGTCTTTTTTTGTTCCAAAGCCCACTCTCCAAAGTCCCAAGCAACCCTAGCTCATTAAACACCTCTGTTCCCTATGCCACTGATCTGCAAATACTAGGGAGTTGAAAATGCACTGTTTGGGATTTTCTAGGGAGCTGAGAACAAACTGTTTGGGACTTTCAGTCTCAGGCAGTGGTTTCCAAGCACTCTGTGCAGCTCTGGGGCCCTCCCTGCAAGACAGAGGTGCTGGAGCAGGTCCAGAGGAGAGCAACCAGCCTGGGGAAGGGACTGGAGGGAAAGTGCTGAGGAGAGGCTGAGGGAGCTGGGGGTGTTCAGCCTGGAGAAGAGGAGACTCAGGGAGGACCTTATCACACTCTACAAGTACCTGAAGGGAAGTTGCAGTCAGGTGGGGGTCAGGCTCTTGTGCCAGGCAGCTTGTGACAAGAGGAGAGGGCATGGCCTGAAGCTGTGCCAGGGGGGGTTTAGGTTGGATGTCAGGAAGCACTTCCTGATGGAAAGGGGAATGAGAGTGCCCAGGGAGGTGGTGGAGTCACTGTGCCTGGAGGTGTTTAAGGCCAGATTGGATGTGGCACTCAGTGCCATGGTCTGGTTGGTGTGGTGGTGTTAGGTCATAGGTTGGGCTTGGTGATCTCAGAGGTCTATTCCAGCCTCAATAATTCTGTGATGCTGTGAAAAGCATCCTCCAGGCGTGTAACAGAATCACTCAATTACTCACTCCCAGGTCTCTGGAGATTTATAGGGAAATGTGCTTCCTAAGTCTGTACTGCACAAGGGGCAGCTGCAGTGCAATTGACCGTGGAAAAGGCAGGGAGAAGGAAACTTGAAAGCAGCAGCAGCAAAGTCTCATCAGCTGCCAGTACCAAAGTGGGGAGGAGAAGAAGGAAGAACTTCTTTGGCACAAAATGTACTGCTTAGGAATGTATCCTTTACAGCACATTGCATCAGTTCTTAAATGGTCATGAAATGCCACTCATGCCTTTTTATTGATGGAGGGAGGGGAAACCATGCACAGAAAATGAAAACAATTTATTCAGCTTGCAAGGTTGGATGCCAAATACCCCAAATTCAAACACCTCTGGGTAAAGGACATCTTATAGGATAGGATAGGATAGGATAGGATAGGATAGGATAGGATAGGATAGGATAGGATAGGATAGGGTAGGGTAGGGTAGAGTAGAATAGAATAGAATAGAATAGAATAGAATAGAATAGAATAGAATAGAATAGAATAGAATAGAATAGAATAGAATAGGATAGAATAGAATAGAGCAGGTTGGAAAAGACCTTTCAGGTCATCGAGTCCAACCTATCACCCAACACCATCTCATCAACTAAACCATGGCACCAAGTGCCACATTCAGGCTCTTCCTAAACACCTCCAGGGATGATGACTCCACCACCTCCCCAAGCAGCACATCCCCATGGCCAATCTCTCTTTCTATGAAGAACGTCTTCCTAACATCCAGCCTAAATCTCCCCTGGCACAGCTTGAGACTGTGTCCTCTTGTTCTGGGGCTGCTTGCCTGGCAGAAGAGACCAACCCCCACCTGGCTACAACCTCCCTCCAGGGAGTTGTAGACAGCAAGAAGGTCTCCCCTAAGCATCCTCTTCTCCAGGCTAAGCAACCCCAGCTCCCTCAGCCTCTCCTCACAGGGCTGTGCCCCAGACCCCTCCCCAGCTTTGTTGCCCTTCTCTGGACACCTTCCAGCACCTCAACATCTTTCATAAACTGAGGAGCCCAGAACTGGACACAGGACTCAAGGTGTGGCCTAACCAGCGCTGAGCACAGGGCAGAATGACCTCCCTGCTCCTGCTGGCCACACTGTTCCTGATGCAGGCCAGGATGCCATTGGCCTTCTTGGCCACCTGGGCACACTGCTGGCTCATGTTTAGCGGGGTCTTATGCTCAGGGAAGTGTTTGCATCTTGGAAACATTTCTAGCTTGATGGCTGTTCGGGGTGGATAAGCTCCTGTAAGTCTGGTTAGGTGAAGGCAGAGGAAAAATCCCTGGAGGAGCATCTTTGCAGTGTGTTAAAGCTCCACTGAAGCTTATGGCAGAGTTTTCATCTTTATTATTTTTTTCACTGTGTTCTATTTCCCCTGCCAGTGATGCATGAAGGAAGCTAAAACTGCAGACAAATAGAGGTTCCTGTTGCTTGGGTTCCCTCAGTACTGAAACTGATAAATGCACATTATTTATAGCAAGAATAAGGCAGCAGCTGCTGTGTGTGTTTCTGCCACTATGAAATGATCAAATAGATTTGCCCTACACCACCTTGTTAAGCCCCACTGCAGCAAGCTCCTCTTTGTGCATTAATCCAACCTACCTGCAGTGTTTATCACAAGGAAGCTGGGAAGGGACATTTTAATGTGTCAGGGAGTGATAGGACTGGGGGGAATGAAGCAAAACTAGAAATGGGTAGATTCAGATTGGATGTTAGGAAGGAGTTGTTCCCCATGAGGGTGGTGAGAGACTGGCACAGGCTGCCCAGGGAGGTGGTGGAAGCCTCATCCCTGGAGGTGTTTGCAGCCAGGCTGGCTGTGGCTGTGAGCAACCTGCTGTAGTGTGAGGTGTCCCTGCCCTTGGCAGGGGGTTTGGACCTGGCTGATCCTTGAGGTCCCTTCCAACCCTGACAACTCTGTGAATCTATAATTTTATGATCAGCAATGAATTCAAAGTGGCATCCAACATAAATGTCTTTGGAAGGTAAAGTGAAGTGGACGACCAGAAAAAAAGGTACAGATTAGAGTTATTGCTCTGAAATGAAACACTCTACCAGTGACTCTTGCAGCCCAGAAAGCCAAGCAGAGCCTGGGCTGCAGCAAGAGCAGCATAGCCAGCAGGGCCAGGGAGGTGATTCTCCCCCTCTGTTCCACTCTGGTGAGACCACACCTGGAGCCCTGTGTCCAGTTCTGGAGCATCTATTACAGGAAGGATCTGGAAGTTGCTGGAAGGTGTCCAGAGAAGGGCCACAAGGATGAGCAGAGGGCTGGAGCTGCTCTGCTGTGAGGACAGACTGAGGGAGTTGGGGTTGTTCAGTCTGGAGAAGAGAAGGCTCTGAGGAGACCTAATTGTGGCCTTCCAGTATCTGAAGGGGGCTCCAAGAAATCTGGGGAGGGACTTTTGAGGGTGTCAGGGAGTGATAGGACTGGGGGGAACAGAACAAAACTTGATATGGGAAGATTGAGATTGGATGTTAAGAAGAAGTTGTTCCCCATGAGGGTGGTGAGAGCCTGGCACAGGTTGCCCAGGGAGGTGATGGAAGCCTCATCCCTGGAGGTGTTTGCAGCCAGGCTGGATGTGGCTGTGAGCAACCTGCTGTAGTGTGAGGTGTCCCTGCCCTTGGCAGGAGGGTTGGAACTGGCTGATCCTTGAGGTCCCTTCCAACCCTGACCATTCTGTGATTCTATGAATGCTCAGCCAACACCATTCCTTCCACTGTACATCATTCATCTTCATTCAAATTAACTTTTCCTCAGGATTAGAAGCAGGTTAGTAAAACCTAACTTCATATAACTATAGCAACAGCATCTACAGATCCATGGTTACATAGCAAAGGAAATATTTTGTTTGGTTTTTTGAATGTTTATCTTCTTCAAATAAGAACTCCACAAATCCAAAACTTAGCTCTGTCTACTTTGGAATCTTGAGGAAGAAACTCTTGAGTTTCTTTTCATTCTTGCTTCCAGAAGTTAGGCAATTGGAGAACAAAGCAGAACAAAGCAAAGCAGAGCAAAACACAAAGCAAAACACAAAGCAAAACACCAAACCAAACCCAAACCCAAACTGAGACCAAACAAAACCAAACCAAAGCAAAACAAACCAAAACAAAACAAAAAGAGGCAAAAACCTCTCAGACTCAAATAAACAAAAATGATGAAACAAGTTGGTGGTGCCAAATCCAGGCTTTCTAAAGGAAAACCTGCTTTAAATCCCAGCCTGCTGCCTTTGTTTCTATTACAACCCTGACTTCACAGGATCACAGGATGTCAGGGGTTGGAAGGGACCCAAAGAGGTCATTGAGTCCAACCCCTCTGCCAGAGCAGGACCATACAGTATAGCTCAGGTCACACAGGAACACATCCAGACAGGGATGGAAAGTCTCCAGAGAAGGAGACTCCACAACCTCCCTGGGCAGCCAGGGCTCTGTGACCTTTACAGTCAAGAAGTTACCCCTTCTGTTGAGGTGAACCTCCTGTGCTGCTGACTTAGGTTGGTGAGTGCTTCAAATTGTTAACTGGAAGCTGCCCAAATCCCAAAATGTAGTTGATGAGGCAGGTTAGGTAGAAGATATTCTAGAAGCAGCTAGAAAAAAGTGAGGTGTTGCTGATGTCCTCTGTGTGGCCAGATGGATTCTCTCCTGGAGGAAGCCTCCCTGTATTTGTCCCAGGCAGCTACCAGGGCACTGCCTTGCAGTCACTCTAAGCTGGAGGTAAGACCAGGAGAAGTCAGGGTCCTTCCTGCTGCTTGAGGTTCACAGGATACAGAATTAACCAAGCTGGAAAAGACCTTTGAGATCATCCAGTCCAACCTATCACCCAACACCATCTCATCAACTAAACCACGGCACCAAGTGCCTCATCCAGCCTCTTCCTGCACGCCTCCAGTGATGGTGACTCCACCACCTCCCTGGGCAGCACTTTCAAATGGGCAATCTCTCTTTCTGGGAAGAATTTCTTCCTATTCATCCAGCCTAACTCTCCCCTGTGTTATGTTGGAAGATATTGCCTGGGAAGCTCACTAGGTGGGAACCCAATGCTCAGTGGACTTTGGAAGAACCCAGTGGCCAGACTCATTGATAATTGTGGCTGCAGCTGGACAGAGACAACGCAATTATGACTTGCAGCTGCATTTTGGGTTGCTCCTCTTGCCCATCTCCTTGAACCTTGCTCCTCACAGCTTCTCTCACCAAGTTGTTTGTCAGATGATTCTCATCCAGCCCCCTGTCTTGGACGGGTTCGGGCGGGGGGCACAAGTGGAAGAGGAAAGATAACTTGCACAATCTGGATCTGGTGAAAAGCAAGTTATGGAGCAGAATGTCACCAGCATAGTGATGGCACAGCAGCCAAAGCACAGCTGCCATGTGAAAGCTCAGCAGAATGTGGTGGGATGCACCTCTGACTTCTCTAACAAGGGAAAAGTTGATCTAATGATCAAATCTTGCCAGATGCGGTCAGCAGAGGCACTGGGACTCTGCTCAGGTTCACTCAAAGGTGCTGGAAGAGGAAGCAAATTTAGCCATGCTGTTTTGTCTTAATCCATCATTTGTAGCAAGAGGTCCTGCTCAGAAAGCAGTAAGACATCTAGGTGCTAAATGTGATGGCAGGAGGACAGAAGCAGCAGCTCCACAGCCTCTTTTGAGGAGGCTGCCTTGCACTGCCTTGCCTCCTATACGAGGATGAGCCAAGGGCTGGAACACCTCTCCTATAAGGACAGACTGAGGGAGTTGGGGGTGTTCAGTCTGATGAAGAGAAGGCTCTGATGAGACCTTCTTGTGGCCTTCCAGCATCTGAAGTGGCCTACAAGAAAGTTGGGGAGGGACTTTTGAGGGTGTCAGGGAGTGACAGGACTGGGGGGAATGGAGGAAAATTAGAGATTGGATGTTCCAGTCTCTCACCACCCTCATGGGGAAGAACTTCTTCCTGACATCCAATCTCAATCTACCTCTTTCTAGTTTTTTTTTCCATTTCCCCCCCAGTCCTATCACTCCCTGACACCCTCAAAAGTCCCTCCCCAACTTTCTTGTAAGCCACCTTAAGATAGGATCCTGCTACCTTTACACCTCCCCTTCTAACCAATGCCTACCCTTGAACATGTGCGTTCTAGAGACTCCAGAAGCTCCACCATGGGGGGTTTTCTCCCCTCCTCCTCCTTGTAGTAGCTTGGTTTCACATCCTGAACAAGCAGGTCAGGTTCCTCTGTTTTGTTGCCTAGGTGCAGAGTGTTTACATGTGCAAACATTTCCATTGTTCCTTTGAGACTGCAGCTGAGTTGGGGCAACAGCATTCAGTTGACACGGAAAACTGTGAAATGAGTCTGCAAGTAGGAGATGTGATGGATGAGGAGAGATAATCCTGATATATATACATTAAAAAAAGGGGGGCAGGAGGGGGGGAAGTGCTACTTTGCCTTGTTACCAACTGAGGGATAAGTAGTTTACTACACACAGAGCCAGCAAGCAGCAGTCTTGTGTCTGGAATTCACAAATATGGAGTCATCCAAGGTATTTACTAGCAAGAGTTAGACAGGGGAGGCCAGGCTGGCAGGCAAATAACCTTATATACAAACACTTCAATTTCAGGCTTCAGGGCACCAATGAAGTAGCTTGGAGAGTGGTATTTAAAGTACAGGGCATGGGCAGCTCAGCCAGGCTCTGCAGGGTGATGCCCAATGCCAGCACAAGGGGCAGTGGTGGAAGCTGAGGCAGAGGAAGTTCCATGGAAACAGAAGGAAAATGTTTTCCCTGTGAGGGTGACAGAGCCCTGGAACAGGTTGCCCAGGGGGGTTGTGGAGTCTCCCTCTCTGGAAATGTTCCAAACCCACCTGGATGTGTTCCTGTGTGATCTGCTCTAAGTGCTCCTGCTCTGGCAGGGGGGTTGGACTGGATGAGCTTTTGAGGTCCCTTCCAACCCCCAACATTCTGTGGTTCTGTGATTCTGTTTATCCTAGAACAAGACTGGGCTCCCCAGAGAGGTTGTGGAGTCTCCCTCTCTGGAAATGTTCCAAACCTGCATGGGTGTGTTCCTGTGCAACCTGTGCTGGATTCTGTGGTCCTGCTCTGGCAGGGGGGTTGGACTGGATGAGCTTTCCAGGTCCCTTCCAGCCCCTAACACTCTGTGACTCTGTGATTCTGGGACTCTGGGACTCTGATTCTGTGACTCTGATTCTGGGACTCTGTGATTCTGATTCTGTGACTCTGTGACTCTGATTCTGTGATTCTGGGACTCTGATTCTGGGACTCTGGGACTCTGATTCTGGCACTCTGTGACTCTGATTCTGGGACTCTGTGATTATGATTCTGTGATTCTCTGACTCTGATTCTGGGACTCTGTGATTCTGATTCTGGGACTCTGGGACTCTGATTCCGGGACTCTGATTCTGGGATTCTGGGACTCTGATTCTGGGACTCTGTGACTCTGATTCTGTGATTCTGGGACTCTGGGACACTGATTCTGGGACTCTGGGACTCTGATTCTGTGATTCTGATTCTGGAACTCTGTGATTCTGATTCTGTGACTCTGTGACTCTGATTCT
This sequence comes from Melanerpes aurifrons, assembly GCA_011125475.1. Taxonomy (NCBI): domain Eukaryota; kingdom Metazoa; phylum Chordata; class Aves; order Piciformes; family Picidae; genus Melanerpes; species Melanerpes aurifrons. Next base: position 992,980 of record WWNC01000065.1, read on the forward strand.
GTGATTCTGGGACTCTGATTCTGGGACTCTGGGACTCTGATTCTGGGACTCTGATTCTGGGATTCTGGGACTCTGATTCTGGGACTCTGATTCTGGGATTCTGGGACTCTGATTCTGTGATTCTGGGACTCTGATTCTGGGACTCTGTGACTCTGATTCTGTGATTCTGGGACTCTGGGACACTGATTCTGGGACTCTGGGACTCTGATTCTGTGATTCTGATTCTGGAACTCTGTGATTCTGATTCTGTGACTCTGTGACTCTGATTCTGTGATTCTGGGACTCTGATTCTGGGACTCTGGGACTCTGATTCTGGGACTCTGATTCTGGGATTCTGGGACTCTGATTCTGGGACTCTGTGACTCTGATTCTGTGATTCTGGGACTCTGGGACTCTGATTCTGGCACTCTGTGACTCTGATTCTGGGACTCTGATTCTGTGATTCTGTGACTCTGATTCTGGGACTCTGTGATTATGATTCTGTGATTCTGTGACTCTGATTCTGGGACTCTGTGATTCTGATTCTGGGACTCTGGGACTCTGATTCTGGGACTCTGATTCTGTGATTCTGTGACTCTGATTCTGTGATTCTGTGACTCTGATTCTGTGATTCTGGGACTCTGGGACTCTGATTCTGGGACTCTGATTCTGTGATTCTGGGACTCTGATTCTGGGATTCTGTGACTCTGATTCTGGGACTCTGTGATTATGATTCTGTGATTCTGGGACTCTGGGACTCTGATTCTGGGACTCTGTGATTCTGTGACGCTATGACCCTGCGATTCTGTGAACTGACCTCTCTGTGTGTCTGTGTGTGTTCAGTGCTGCACCACTGTGCTGTTACAACCACTCAAACATCTTTCAAAGCATGAAGTCTGCTAATTTATACTTAACAGAAATGGCAGCCTAAGCAGTTCTATTCTGGCCTGTCTTTGTTCCTTTCCCATCTCAAGAGATAGCATCAAAATGAAGCTCAGTTTTCTCTTTCTCATCTCATCACTAGTAAAACTCTACCATCACCAGGCTGAGGGGTTTTTTTTGTATGCTTGTGCTCATTTTACAGCTGCATCATGCTTGTGGGGACACCTGCACTTGGATACAGGGCAAGGCAAGCACGGCACCAGGCAGTGCATTTTTTCCTTCCCGTGCCTGCCAACAGCCTTCAATTTCGTCATGGAAAAAGCAGCTGTGGAGGCTGGGAAGCAACAACTTGACTTGCTTGGACTTTCACCCTCTGGGCTACAGCCCACACTGTAAGATTGATTACTCAGCTGTGGCAGGTCTCCTTCCCCCATGCTCACAGTACCATCAGGTCAAATCCTGCCCAGTAAAGAAGAACCTCACAGTGGCTGGCTGGACAAGGCAACTTCCCTGCTGGAGTGACTCTCGAATCATAGAATCACAGAATTGTCAGGGCTGGAAGGGAGCTCAAGGATCAGCCAGTTCCAACCCCCCTGCCATGGGCAGGGACACCTCACACTACAGCAGGTTGCTCACAGCCACATCCAGCCTGGCTGCAAACACCTCCAGGGATGAGGCTTCCACCACCTCCGGGGGCAATCTCTGCCAGTCTCTCACCACCCTCATGGGGAAACAACTCCTTCCTAACATCCAATCTGAATCTACTCTCCTCTATCTTGGATCTGTGCCCCCCAGTCCTATCACTCCCTGACACCCTCAAAAGTCCCTTCCCAGCTTTCCTGTAGCCCCCTTCAGATCCTGGAAGGCCACAATTAGGTCTCCTCGGAGCCTTCTCTTCTCCAGGCTGAACAACCCCAACTCTCTCAGCCTGTCCTCATAGGACAGTTGCAGAGGATTTTAGCAAGGTGGTATGTCCTTCAGCATATCTACTGTTATCTGCTGTTATTGTTGTATCTGTTGTTAGAATCACAGAATTGTCAGGGTTGCAAGGGACCTCAAGCATCAGCCAGTTCCACCCCCCCTGCCATGGCCAGGGACACCTCACACTACAGCAGGTTGCTCACAGCCACAGCCAGCCTGGCTGCAAAAACCTCCAAGGATGAGGCTTCCACCACCTCCCTGGGCAACCTGGGCAATGCTGTTATGGGGCAAAAAGCAGCAGATGAGGTTTGCCTCTCTCCTGTACTTTGAAGTAAAGCATCTACCAATGGACTCTGCTTTTCATTACTAGGAGTGCAGAATGATGTCCATTTTCCTGTAAGAACTCATTTTGCATTCTTGTATTCAGAGAGGACACAAGTAGCAGCTGTAGGGATGGGATGGTACCATGCACTGCTATTTGTGTAAGGAACTGGAGCTCAGGGAGTTGTACTTACTCTTTGTTTGCAGATAGGAAAGATTACTTTAAATTGCTCCTCTATTGTAGTCACGCCAATCACCTTCCACATCAAAAACAGCAGCAGGAGCTTGCTGCAGAGGTTTGGATTTGCATACACAGGATCATGGAATTATGGAGTCATAGAACCTTGGAATCATAAAACCATGGAATCATAGAACCATGGAATCATAGAGTCACAGAATCATAGAATCATAGAATGGTCTGAGTTGGAAGGCACCTCCAAAGCACATGCAGTCCAACCACCTCTGCAGTCAGCAGAGACATCCTCAATGAGATCAGGTTGCCCAGAGCCCTGTCCAGCCTCACCTTGAATATCTCCAGGGATGGGGCCCCAACCATCTCCCTGGATGACCTGTTTCAGTGTTCCACCACCCTCATGGTAAAGAACTGTTCCTAACATCCAATCTAAATCTGCTCTGCTCTAGTTTGAAGCCATTGCTCCTCATCATGTCCCTGTAGGCCTTTGCAAACAGTCTTTCTCCATCCTTCTTGTAGCCCCCAGCAGGTACTGGCAGGCTGCTATTAGGTCTCCCTGGAGCTTCCTCTTCTCCAGGCTGAACACCCCCAGCTCCCTCAGCCTGTCCTCATAGCAGAGGTACTCCAACCCCCTGATAATTTTTGTGTCTCTCCTCTGGGCCCTCTCCATCAGCTCCATGTCCTTCCTGTATTGAGAGCTCCAGACATATATGACTTGAATCTAATTCCAGTGAAAAACTATCATTTTATTGCCTTATATATTAACTCAAAGTATCAGCAAGCTTACCCCAGCCCTGTAAGCAAACAATACCTCTTTCTCAGCAGGCATAATATGCTCTTTACAACCAAGATATCAAAGGGCAGCCCTCCAGCATTGCTCAAGGATGTTTGGTGAGCCTAGCCAGGATGGTGCTGACACAGGGTCAGGGATGCCCTCCCCAGCTGAGGTCTGACCACCAGGAGAGAGCCTGAGCCCTCAGCTGCCCATCAATGAGAGCTGTGCAAGTGGACCTGAAAGACAGTATGATGTTCCTCAAAGCCAATACCAAACACATGCAAAACCTTGTGCAAACAGCACTCAGAGGGAGTTATATACAAATATGTTGAGTTGCTGGAATGTGTCCAGAGAAGGGCAACAAAGCTGGGGAGAGGTCTGGAGCACAGCCCTGTGAGGAGAGGCTGAGGGAGCTGGGGTTGCTTAGCCTGGAGAAGAGGAGGCTCAGGGGAGACCTCATTGCTCTCTACAACTCCCTGAAGGGAGGTTGTAGCCAGGTGGGGGTTGGTCTCTTCTGCCAGGCAAGCAGCACCAGAACAAGAGGACACAGTCTCAAGCTGTGCCAGGGGAAGTTTAGGCTGGAGGTGAGGAGAAAGTTCTTCACAGAGAGAGTAATTGGCCATTGGAATGTGCTGCCCAGGGAGGTGGTGGAGTCACCATCACTGGAGGTGTTTAGGAAGAGACTGGCTGAGGCACTTGGTGCCATGGTTTAGTTGATGAGATGGTGTTGGGTGATAGGTTGGACTTGATGATCTCAAAGGTCTCTTCCAACCTGGTTAATTCTATTCTATTCTGTTCTGTTCTATGCTATGCTATTCTATAGGCTGCAGAACTAGGAATCACTCCCATGTCCTCCTCTCACCCTTGCCTTAACAGGAAAATCACAAATGAGCACAGAACAAGCCAGCAGAACTTCCATGCATGAACTGGCAGAGGCTGGCAGCTGGATCACCTGCTAGCACCTGCACTTCACTGAGTTAACACAGCTTCAGTGATTGATGGAGAACCTAAAGGTAAGAGCACCAACACCACATGAGCCATCAGTCACCTTTTCAATGAGTGACAAACTCTCTGCTCATTTTTCATCTCTTTAGTCCTTACCCCAAGCTTCGCAGCCCAACGGCACTCCGAGAGGCATCTAATTGGGTGGTTTTGTCTCAGAGATGACAGCAGGTGGACAACCACCAAGCAAAATCTTTGTTAGTGCTCAGTGAGGGCTTTCAGAGAAAGCAGGGGAAACCCTCTTGAGGCTGCCTCTTCTCCTGCAAGCTGCTATTTGTGGCTCCCTCCCTACGAGGCCTTGCAAAGCTGCGATTAGTTATTGCGAAAACTTTAGGCAGTGCTAAGCAACACTGAGGACAACAGAGAGGGAGCCAGGACCAGGCTGGAACAGAGTCTGAGCTGTGAGCTCAACCTTTCCAGCTTTCGAGGAGCACTGAATTTCCTCACAGAAAGATTTGCAACCAAAGCATTCTTCTTGCAACCTCAGCAGCTTTGCTGAGGACACCAAGCTGTGTCGTGCAGCAGACAGCTGAAGGGAAGGAATCCATCCAGAGGGACCTGGACAGGCTGCAGAGGTGAGCCCATGACAACCTCATGAGGTTCAACAAGACCAAGGGCAAGGTCCTGCAGCTAGGTTGGGACAATCCCAAGCACTGATATAGGCTGGGCAGGGACTGGCTTGAGAGCAGCCCTGAAGAAAAGGACTTGGGGTGCTGGGGGAGGAGAAGCTCAACAGGAGCCAGCAGTGAGCACTTGCAGCCCAGAAAGCCAAGCAGAGCCTGGGCTGCAGCAAGAGAAGCAGAGCCAGCAGGGCCAGGGAGGTGATTCTCCCCCTCTACTCCACTCTGGTGAGACCACACCTGGAGCACTGTGTCCAGTTCTGGAGCATCTATTACAGGAAAGATCTGGAGGTGCTGGAAGGTGTCCAGAGAAGGGCCACGAGGATGAGCAGAGGGCTGGAGCACCTCTCCTATGAGGACAGACTGAGAGAGTTGGGGTTGTGCAGTCTGGGGAAGAGAAGGCTCTGAGGAGACCTCAGATTGTGGCCTTCCAGTATCTGAAGGGGGCTACAAGAAATCTGGGGAGGGACTTTTGAGGGTGTCAGGGAGTGATAGGACTGGGGGGAATCAGACCATGGTAGAGGAGGGGAGATTGAGATTGGATGTTGGGAAGAAGTTGTTCCCCCTGAGGGTGGTGAGAGCCTGGCACAGGCTGCCCAGGGAGGTGGTGGAAGCCTTATCCCTGGAGGTGTTTGCAGCCAGGCTGGCTGTGGCTGTGAGCAACCTGCTGTAGTGTGAGGTGTCCCTGCCCATGGCAGGGGGGTTGGAACTGGCTGATCCTTGAGGTCCCTCCCAGCCCTGACAATACTGTGATTCTGTGATTCTTAAAAAGAGCTTAAAGCTGGCAAAGATCAACTGCAAGAGTCTCTGGTGCCAAACCAGAGCTCTCCTTCCCCTCCCACAGCTGTGCCTGCAGAAGATGCTAAATTAAATTAGCTATTGTTTCTCCAACTGTTTGCTGGGACTGAGAATGTGCTTTTGAAAAACCCCAAAGCAAACCAACAAAAACACAGCTCTGGGATTTAACAATGCCACAAAACCAGCCCCATTTGAATATTTGTATACACAATCTGAAAGCAAGAATCCACTTGGATCTGTGCATTCTTCCCTCCCTACTCCCATCCCCATTAATGAATACACATCAACTAGCCGAATGATGCTGTTGTCCAAGGCTCTGGGTTTCTTTTGGCTCAGTGCTGAGATGCTTGGCACCAATCACACTAATTTAGAAGTTATTTGGATGCTCTGGTTTGTCATTATTCCAATAATCTTGTTTTAAAGTGAAATCCCCAACAATATTTGATGCTCCAAGGAGAGGCTCAATTGCTTCTAAAATCCAACTGAACAACAGAAAATCACAGAATCACAGAATTGTCAGTGCTGGAAGGGACCTGAAGGATCAGCCAGTTCCAACCCCCCTGCCATGGGCAGGGACACCTCACACTACAGCAGGTTGCTCACAGCCACATCCAGCCTGGCCTTAAAAGCCTCCAGGAATGAGGCTTCCACCACCTCCCTGGGCAACCTGTGCCAGGCTCTCACCACCCTCATGGGGAACAACTTCTTCCTAACATCCAATCTCAATTTACCCATTTCTAGTTTTGTTCCATTCCCCTCAGTTCTATCACTCCCTGACTCCCTCAAAAGGTGTCACCCTCCCCAGCTTTCTTGTAGCCCCCTTCAGATACTGCAAGGCCACAATTAGGTCTCAATGGAGCCTTCTCTTCTCCAGACTGCACAACCCCAACTCCCTCAGTCTGTCCTCATAGCAGAGCAGCTCCAGCCCTCTGACCATCCTCATGGACCTGCTCTGGACACCTTCCAGCACCTCCAGATCCTTCCTGGAACAGAGGCTCCAGAACTGAACACAGTACTTCAGGTGGGGTCTCACCAGAGCAAAGTAGAGGGGGAGAATCACCTCTCTTGACCTGCTGGCTCTGCTTCTCTTGATGCATATCAGTGAGACTGTTGTACTGCTAAGGGAAGAGCTCACAATGCCCTTGTTCAGGCTTATTTTCCCAGACAGAAAGTGCAGATTGAGGCTGTTGAAGTGGACATTTCATTCCTTCTTGCCAGGTTCCTGGGCTCTCCACTACCACTGAGAGCAGGGATAGGAAAAGTACAAAAAAGGAGGAAACATCAGCTTTGGTAAAGACCCTGGATAACCAGAAATTTACTGCTAGAAAGCCAAAGAGCTGTCCCAGGGTCAGAAAGAGCAAGGATCACAGAATCAAACAGGTTGGAAGAGCCCTCCAAGATCATCAAGTCCAACCAATCACCCAACCCTATCCAACCAACCAGACCATGACACCAAGTGCCTCATCCAGGCTTTTCTTAAACACCTCCAGTGATGGTGACTCCACCACCTCCCTGGGCAGCACACTCCAA